>JAGSMP010000865.1:0-271030 GCA_029286625.1 Parnassius orleans
TTAATTTTCCTGTAACGCTTCCCGCGCTTTTCATTTAAAACGATGGATCTTAACCGTGAACATTTTTGCGCTATGATATATTATGATTTTAAATTTGGTTTAACCGAACAATTAAGTTTACAACGGTAACAATCAGCATTAGGGGACGCAGCTCAATCACGCGCAATAATTTTTAGGTCGTTTGCTGAATTCAAAAGGGGTAAAATTAATCTTAAAGATGACCAAAGAACCGAGGCCCCGCAAACAGCAGTAACGGCAGAAAATGTATGGACTACTGAAATGTTGGTGCGGGAAGACCCACGAATCTCATATACGGACATCGAAAAGATTGTAGGCATTAGTTCGGGTAGCATTCATACCATCCTACGTCAACATCTTGGAGTGAGGAAGCTTTGTTGTCGATGGATCCCTCGTTTGCTCTCCGAAAGCGAAAAAACAGACTCGTGTGGATTGGTGCCATGAAATGCGTCTACGTTTTGAAAACGGGTCATCTAGGCGTGTTTCAGAAATTGTTACTGGTGACGAGATATGGATCTATCAATATGATCAGGAAAATAAAAGGCAATCATCGGTATGGGTCTACTCAGAAGGACAGTTACCGACAAAACTGCAAAGACCTCGCAACGTCGGCAAAAAAATGGTGGCTAGTTTTTTTTTCGCGGAGCGGACATTTGTCGACGTCAATGCTGGAAAATTGTAAGTCAGTCAACTCTGAATGATATACTACGGTTGCATAACCCAAAGCTTTTCAAGCTGTGCGGGAGAGAAGACCAAAGACCGGGCTTCGGGGAATCATGCTGCATCACGATAACGCCTGTTCACATACCTCCCTTAGAACAAAAGCATTTATTGAGGAATCTGGTGTTGAAACTCTAAGTCACCCACCCTACAGCCCTAACTTAGCTCCTTGTGATTTCTTTTTGTTCCAAGAGTCAAAGAAAAAATAAAAGGCAAGTTTTTTTCAAGCGCCGAAGAAGCCGTGGCTGCCTACGAAGAAGCGATTTCCGACCTGTCAGATCAAGACTGGCAAAAGTGTTTTCAGAGTTGGTTTAGGCGAGTGGAACTTTGTATAGAGCATGGTAGGGAATATTTTTAAAAGATGTAAAATAAATGTTAATAGTATCTAGAATACTTTTTGTATATCTTAAAACTTATTGAGTGTCCTACGTATAATTCTTACTCATATTTACGTGAATATTACGCATCTTACATAGAGTAAAAGCAGCCCAAATCCTCACAAAAGAACACAGATTCCACCCAAGGACCATCCAAATTAAAACAAATACTTATCGACAGCTCCGTGGCGCAGTGGCTTAGCAGTGATTTGCACCGCTAAAGGGCGCAGGTTCGAATCTCACACGGAATAAGTCTTTGTATGTCCTACAAATAATTGTTACAATTCTGGATGTTTGTTCTTGTAAAATTTTTCAATGTTAATTGCTCCCACGATACAGGAGAAAATCTAAGTGTGGAGGTAATGTTAAAAAAATACAGCTTAACCCAGCGGACAGTCGATGACGACAGTATCTCCTGCTCTTCAATCAAGTTTTTAAGGAGACCAAAATAACTTAAGGTTTATATCAACATCGGAGCAATTTTTATGTCGTTTCCACTAATAGATCACATGAGCAGACACCTATTACACAAAATTGCATCACTTTTACGTATCAAAATTCACTGCAAATCAGTATTTAAAGAATAAAACAGCAACTATCCGCAGGCGGTCAAGTTTTCTTGGAAATAAAGCTTGCCAATGCCAATTCTTAATAAAATAAATATCTTTTTATATTTTTTGTCAGCGATGACTGCAGTAGCCATTTACCATCATATGAACTGTAAGTTTGTTTGTCACTTAAGTTTATAAAAAAACGCATTAATTTTTTTCTCTAGTTTGTTGAGAAAGAGAGAGAATTTCCTCTTTATAAATTTACGATAGTGGATTCCAGGGAGGCTGTAATACGATATAGCGTTAATAAAAGCAAGAAGCATGAAATTACCTTTACTTTAATAGGTTTTCAGAAATTTTACGTATTCATTCTTTGAGAACACTTTGTGCTTTGAACAAAGCCAACTATAAAGCTTGTTTATAGTTGCATCAGCTGAGGGAATTATTAAATTTATCATTAGATGTAATTCTATATGAACTATTTTTACAGAATATTCACCAACTATTCTTCGCTTCTGCACTATTACGGGCTGATTTTTCAATCATCAGATAAAGTTATTCATCAAATAAATTATAACCTTATAAATAATATATAGTTATGTGAAATAATGGCAGGACTCCTTTCCTGTCCAGTAGTTCGTCGGAGTAGGTACCGCACTCTCACCTATTTCGCCCGACAAATAGCAGTGCTTCCACTGCTGTGTCCCGGCCTGAAGAGAATAGAAAACCAGTAATTAGAGTCTGTGAGACATTTCCTTTGAGTCCTTCTAGTCTTTTGTTTGAAGTTGGCTGCATACTACAGGACCGTAGCCCCTTACGATCAGGTGGAAATAAGTTTTTTTGTCACATCAGTTTTATGAAAAGAACGCTATGAAGGTCTTCATCTTAGTCCCAAGAGGTGACAACGCGTCTGTAGCCTTCTTTTTGCTTTCGCTGCAGATGTCCATGGATTACATTAGCCACTTACAATCAGGTGGATTGTAAGTTCATTTGTCACTTACTTTTTACAAAAAAATAATTTTATTCATATAAGTAGAATTTTCAATTTGTTTAGGTTGTAATATATCCTATGAATAACTTCTTATCTATAATAACTTCTATCTTATATGATGATCAAAAAATCAGCTCTAACAACAAAAAAAAATCGTTGTTTGAAAAATATTTTTTAAAGGCTTACTTAATTATTAAAAAGATTCAAGATATGTTTCCTAAGATGGAGATTTTAGCCGAAGCTGCATCGCTGCTATTGTTCAGTTAGACGAGACTGGGGGAAACGTTTTGTAAAGATTAAATGAAATTGATGAATAGAAAAGTACTTACTGTTTATTATTTTCTGACCACATTCATTAGAAATATATATTAGAGTTCTGCATAAAAAGAATGGTGTGTGTATCCGACGCGCGACTGGAGTTTACAGTTTAATGAAACTCCATCTAACCATGCTTAAGAAAACACACACAGCTTATAATTATACAGGCTCTATATACTCTTTAAACCGGAACACAGCAGTGCAAGCACTGCCATCTGGTGGCAGTATTGGTAAGAGGGAACATACCCAGATAGACTCCTGCGCAGAAATCCGATTACCTAGAAATCTTTCATAAACCTTAATAAACAAAAATGAAATCTGTCTTCATATTTGTTTATTCAAGTCACCCAGAATTCCTCGTTGCAGTAAAAAGGACACATAACAGCATTATGCTGCTATTTCACCCTGGTGTTCTGTACTTCTGTGCGTAGTCCTTCTCCCATAAAATTTCATTATATTCATACATACAGTACAGTACAGCAGATTCAGTTGGACAAACTATAATACTAAACAAACATTAAGACAAATGAACGACAATCTCAATGCTTCAATAAGTTACAGACTCAATAAATCCTACCGCAATACGAACCGCTATAAATCACTGACTTCTTAGTCTCAGATTTATTTTGAATAAGGCAATTTTGGCACTAAATTAGCTTAAAAACATTTCATATATTGACTACGTAATGGTGACACTGGGAGTTATCAGACATTACAACAGAATTTTTGTCATGTGGTGCCGCCGTAAAATAACGTCCTCCAGACCGAATTTTGGTAACGGCGGCTAGTTTCCATGGGCACTAGCCATCTGCGCAGGACTAAATAGTGCCTAAGTGTATGCGCAAGCACAGGTGCACTTTCTATTCCCTCAACTCTTATAGTCCGATGGGACGGCAATCTGACACATCCGGAGAGAGATCAGGCGAAGGTCCTACGGCTTAACGTGCTTTCCGAGGCACGGGGTTAAAACACCACCAATTTCCTGACTCCGTGCTGCTGTTGAGAATTTCTTATCAGAAAAACTCAATTACTGATTTCGACCCAACTCGGGGTTCGAACACAGGACCTCAAGATCAACAGTCACTTTTACGACCACTAGACCAACGAGGCAGTCAAATAACCCAACCTGGTCACCTATTATTTCACTGCGTAACATGTCACTGTTGAGCACAGGCCTTCGCAACACATTACTCATAATATGTGCAGCATGACACAGCGCTCGGTAGCCGGGAGGTTGGCGACTTCAATAAACCAGATTGGACAAAGAGTTATTGCAGTCGATCCTCGTTTTGTTTATTACACCATATCTCATTTATTTCTATTGGTATCGTACGCGATGAGATGTATTTATTAAACTGGAATTTACTTTATTATTGAGTCCCAGGACAGTAGTTTTTTCGTACCATTGGTAAAAGTAAAAAAAAAATACTTTCAATAAGAATTCCTTGAAAATTTTGAATAAAAAATATTCTATTCTATTCTGTTAAGAAATGATCCAACCCACAACCTGGCCAAAATAATGATCAAGAGGCAAACAAAATAACAAGTTATCCGAAAACAAACATAACATGATATAACAGATTCTGCCACAAAAAATATATTTATCTTTCAAATCTGAATGACTTTATGTTTTTGTGGGTTGAAACAATTATGCAAAACACAGTCTAATTTTGTTTGCCATAGTAACCTGCCATAGGCTTAGAAAGCCTTGTCGTAGACCGAAATCTATTCTTAGCCTCAACGAGATTAGCTGTTTATTCCGTTAAACCAATTCCTAAGCCAAAGAGTCTGAAAACAGATTATAAAATTTCTTTTAATTGTATCTAATTAGCAAAATATTAAATATTACGTCACTTAATAAATCATTTATGAGAGAGAGAAAGATATAATAGAATGCTATATTGTACATGCTGTAATGCATCATTAATAGAGAATGGTTTATTTTTGTTAATATATTGGTAAAAAAAAACTGATGACGAAACCTGCATCGCGAAGAATGGATGTGTAAGATGAAACTTCGTAAAAAAAAAAAAAGTTATTTTTATATGGAAGAAGGGACAAACAAGTATTCGGGTTACCTGATGGTAAGTAACTACCGCCCCACAAAAGCAACTCCAACACCAGGATAATTACAGATTCATTGCCGGCCTTTTAAAAAAGAGTAGGCTCTTTTCTTGAAGGCCCCTAAGTCATATCGGTCAGGGAAATCGCTGGTGGTAGCCGATTCCACAAGGAAGTTGTGCGAGGAAGAAAACTTTTGGTAAATCGCACAGTGGTGGACCACCGTTTTCTGCTATAGTTGCCTGGCTTGGAAGGTAGGTTGGCCATCGTTGTTTTTTATTATTGTTTAAGCGTATTTAAAAAAATATTTAGCGTATACTTATTTGACAACTCTATTGAACCCATAGATTTAGTAACTAAATAACGTTAGAGATTGGACCAAACAATTGTAATAGAATCGTATCAAAACACCTGCACGATTTTAACACATATTGATATAGTTAATGAACGCTTATTATTTCACTGAAAGACGTAAAGTTAATTAGTTATTATGTTTACGTTGTTGGATATTTCTAACTCAAGTTGGTAATTTGATATTGATAATTATCTCTTGTAATGAACCGACATAATATTTGATAGCAGAAGACGTGCTAATGATGTTATTGTTCATAGCAGAAACACGAACTACAATTTCAGAGATTCTAATTTAGAGCCCAAATATATCTTCAAATAGTCAGGAGGATGAGGCTTTACTTGTAGGAGCCAGTCTATTCGGGTTTACTATTCTTGTTAATGATTTCTAAATGTCTGGGTAGTTTTTAAGCGCTAAAAAGAAAATACCTTCAAATTTTTCGTAATGGTTTTCTAGGATTATGGAACCTAATTAAAATTAAAATACGTTTGTCAAGCAAAATTTTACCCTCTCACGTTTAAGTGTCTATGTTATTTTTGTACTAAATACCAGTAATCCACCCCGGCTTCGCTTGTATAGGATCTATTAATGTAGCGTTATTTTAATAACGTTAGCGTTGGTTTAGATTTAAGATAATCAAAGACAAGTTATGTTATAAAATTTTCGTTTAAAAAAAATTAATTTTGTTGTATAAATATAGCGTAGATTCATCCTGGCATTGCTCTCTATTTCTTTCACAATCGGTTCAGCCATTCCGAAGTTTAGTCTGGACAGAAAAACAGACAATTTTTTTAAAATGGTTATTTATATCTTAATGGCATACAAATAACCCCCTGAGCTTAATATAATGTGGTCATCTCAATATTACAGATAGATACTTAAATATTATTTATATGTATAGATTATTGAGATATCTAGAAGATATATGGTGTTCCACAAGGCTGCGCGTGCTATCACCAACGCTGTTTCTTCTGCATATCAATGATATGTTGCAAACTGGTAACATTCATTGCTATGCAGACGACAGCACTGGTGATGCCTTATATACCGGCCGTGCCAATATTTCTCGGGAAAACGTCGCCGAGTACCGGAACAAACTTGTTGTCTGAAGTCGAGTCTTTGCTGAACAAAGTCTCGGATTGGGGCGACTAAATTTAGTCCAGTTCAATCCCCAGAAGACACAAGTTTGCGAGTTTACCGCTAAAAAGAACCCCTTTGTCGTATCTTCTCAGTTTCAAGGCACTCCCCTTGCTGTCTCAGCTAGCATCGGAATCCTCGGCGTCGACATATCGAATAGCGTGCAGTTTCGTGGTCACTTGGAAGGGAAGGCCAAATTGGCCTCTAAAAAGCTTGGCGTGTTCAGCAGAGCGAGACAGTATTTCATGCCGGCACATCGCTTGCAACTTTACAAAGCGTAAATTCGGCCTCACATGGAATACTGTTCTCATCTCTGGGTCGGGGCACCCCAGTGCCAGCTCCTTCCACTTGACTGCACCCAGCGCAGAGCGGTTCGAATCGTCGACAACCGAATTCCTTCTGATCGGCTCGATTCACTGGCGCTGCGTAGGTATGTTGCATCCCTTTGCATTTTCTATCGAATATACCACGGGGAGTGCTCTGAGGAATTGTTCGGATTAATTCCAGCCGCCAAATTTCACGAACGCACATCGCGACAAAATTCACGATATCATCCTCATCATCTGGATGCTTAGCGGTCTACCACTGTGCGTTTTACTAGGAGTTTTCTTCCTCGTACAACTTCTCTGTGGAATTGTTTACCACCGGAGATTTTTCCGGACCGATACGACTTAGGGACCATCAAGAAAAGGTGTTGCGGTTGTTCATGGGCGGCGGTAGTCACTTACCATCAGGTGAGCCGCATGCTCTTTTGCCCCTCTTCTATAAAAAAAAAATATAAAGAGGTTACACTTGACAAGCAAAGTCTTACATTCTAACGACAAAATACTAAGAAATTTATTTTCATATATATTATGTACATTGTACAGTGTTGTAAAACACATCCCGGCTTCGTCTCTCCGTATGCGAAGTTAATGTCACACTCCGAGAGGAAGGTGCACAATATCAACGACAAAGAAGCGGCCGATTCAAGGAAAATGAAAAACGAATTCTGTTCTGTTAAAAATAATCAAAAAATTTAAGGCAAAATCCCTTCTTTCTACGTAGCACAATGATATTTAATAAAGTGTATTAGATTGACCTTAAAACTCAATATTTGATTTATTCTCCTTCTTGTATGACAGTTGGTAAGATTAAAAAATGAAGTTATAATGGACCCTGATGGCACAGCAATATTTGGAGTATTTGCTGAGTAAATGGTTGTCATATTAATATTTAATAATTAATTAATAATAATTAGTAATATTATACTTGAAATGACAAACAAATCTTATTTTATGCCTCTTTTATTGAAGGATGAAAATGAGCACACAGTTCTCTTGATCATCACCTGATAGTAGGTTGATGTTGTGTCGCATATACAGCCATCGAAAATAAACGATGGTAAAGTCCAGCACCTGGGCTGTCAAGGCTCACATAATTTATAACCGTATATTTGTTGTTTTTTTTTTTTTAAGATTAACGATAACGATCACACAGTTGACTCAATGGTAAATAAATGTTGTAGACCATAAACACCTCAGAAATTCCTCAAAACCGTAACTATACCGGCTCTCTATACCCTTTCAGACCGCAACACAGCAGTGCTGTCACTGCTATTTGGCGTCGGCAATAAGTGAGAGGGTGGTGCCTACCCGGACTAACTCCTAGGCAGACAAAAAGTTCGACTACGTAGTAGATACGGGCTGGTAGTAAATTTAGGGGCTGTTGAAGTAGACAATAAGAAATATTTACACAAAGTAGTATCAAATGCGTAGAAAAATTATTCTCACAGACTAAAGGTTTGCTTCTGTGGCTTCACGCCATTTTTTTTGACACACTCAAGTAAATAATATTTTCGTTTTCGAATATTATATTTCAAATCAGTAAAGTCGATCTAACGTGGTTTACGTTCCTGTATACATTCATATTGATGTCATAACTCCGTTAAGCTGCCTTTAATATCATCCTTACCCTAAATCATGGACGCACTAAGTGTCCCACACAAATTTTAACTTTTCCCAAGGAGTAGTGAAAGTGACTCCATCAGGTCTCTTGTGATCATTCGAAATTTAACAAATCTTTAAAGCCAAGAATACTTATAGAGACAAGAGCTTCAAGAAATTGTTCAAAATGCATTATTAATTATTGTAGTTAAATTAAACATACAATGTTACAACGCGTAACTTTATGAACGGGCTGACTGGCTGAAAATGTACTAAACGATCAAGTCCATCCATTGTCAAACTCATTTAAAGGGTGTTAGGAATAAAGAGTATAGTAAAATCCCACGAAATATTTAAATAAATAAATAAAAATAACTTAATTTCGACCATCATGGACCATATGTGTTAGTTATATAAGTATCTTAAACCTATTTGTTATTAAAAACCTAAAATAAATAAAATAAACTAAAGCCTAAGTACACTTTTCTTAGGGTAAGTACGCTAAGACAGAAACGATTTGACATCAGATGAACCATACAGCAGTGGCTCAAGTACATAGATAGAACCTGTCAACAAATGCCCTCAGGGCAATACTGGAGCTGGCCCGGATTCTGCGGAACTAGGATGTGCATCGCTTTCGCATAGTAGTGTAAAAACAGTCTACACGCGCCTCGGTGAACATCCTGCAAAATCGTAGCACCCGCATCAGCATTCTGATTGCATTATTATACTGTACACGCAAGGCGTTATACTGTTTCTGCGTAAATGAATGCATAAATTATTTTTATTTGTATTATTTATAATCGACCACACACTGCTCATGCAGGAAGTGCAGTATGCCCTGAAAAGAGCGACTTTGACTGGCATGGAACAACGAGCGAACCTGCGGTCAAAACAGTAATTAAGAAAAACTAGACTGCTTAAAAAATCCATACCCTATGTCACTCCTGCTATTGAAACATATCCAACAACACCTTATAATATGTTAAAATTCATCAAGCCATTTAGTTCACAGAGTGTGCCTAAGAAATAGACATTACCTTCTTACTGGGGCAATCGGAGAAAAAACCATTAAATAATTATAAATACAATTAACCATACCAGTAAACTAAACGGTTTTCTTCATCGTTTGTCAAGAGTACAGCAAAGGAGTGGAATAAGTTGCCAGCACCTGTCTTCCCATCCGATCACAATAGGAGTCTCCATTGCAACAGTAAATAGGTTTTGTTAAGCTAAGTCAGTGTGCTTTACCACCTTCGGCTGTATCACCACTTACCATCAGTTGGGATAGTAGCCAAACACTGGCTTAGAATAGTTTTAAAAATAAATAACAAAGAAAATATAACTTTAAATGTTTTCTGTTCTCACATAGAGATAATGACAAGACAAATATGTGGATAAGCGCAATTGTCTAACGTGTCTCTGTGCTGGTGTGGTGTGAGCTATATGTGCGTAGCAATCGATTGCCAGCGGAGTTAGTAGCGATCATTCGAATTTCCACAAAAATTACTTACCGAGAAAACGTTTACGTTAATCCTTTTTTTATAGATCTTTGACAATATTATATTTATTATTTTCTGTGTTTACTCACATAACGTACGAGTACGAGCTGTCATAACTGTGTTATGACAGCGTAAGAAAATCCATTACCCCATATAGTCCCTTGGGTGCCGTAAGAGGTTAAAGTTAAGTTACAGTCTATATACGTCCCACTGCTGGGCACAGGCCTCTAATTTCTGAAAGGGTTTGCAAGGAAGTGTCCGCTGCGTTGCCCCATAAGTTCGCCAATACGCTATTGGCGAACTTCCATGTCTTCAAAATATTTTTTTTCTTATTTCACACATGCAGGTTTCCTCACGATATTTTCCTTCACCGCCGAGCACGTGGTAAATCAGCATTTAAAATTGCAATTAACAATTTCATTGGTGCCGGCGGGGATCGAACCCGGGTGGCTCGCGTACTGTGAAATTAACAGCGAGCGCTAACCGTCTGAGCTACCACGGCTCTCCGTAACACAGAGGGAAACTGAAATAGAAGATGGGCAGAGGCATCTTTCTAATAACAACTCAAAATTATAATAAATCTACGGTTGCTAACCCGCCTACCAAGCGTGGCAACTATGGCGAAATTCCCCTCTATAAAGAACTCACTGAGGGAGGTCTATGTTCAGAAGTGGACTTTTATAGACTGTAATGAACGGATGGATGGACGTATGATAAAAAATAACTTTTAATAAAAAGTAAAAGCCGTCGTCGAAGAACTAACAAAAATAAAATAATTTCACATTTTGATGTCGAGGTTTTAATTTCATCTGGTCTTAGCATTGATTTTTTTATAGTTTTTGAAGTCGACTTTTACTTTTTATTAAAAGTAATTACTTTACTCTTTTGAGTGGACTAAGGACTATCACAATCTCAATGTCGTTTTAACATTAGGGCTGGCATTTTTTCTCCAAAGAATCATCAAAATCGGTTCACAATTGTAAACCTTCTTTTTTTTGGAGTCGGCTAAAATCAAAATTCAGTTCTTGAGCAACTCCAGACAGAATTTAAGTTACGTCAGCCAATTTCAATTGAAACTTATCATCCTTGGCAGGAATCGATGTTCTTTCGCGAGAATTTGTGGTTTATCAAATCTAATGTAATGGCGGGGCCGTCTAGGATATAATCACAAACTGCAGACTTCCCGGAACGTTGGTGCTTCACGTCAGCTATGTGTTCTTTACGCGGGTTTTAATAGATCGTTTTGTTTGCCCTATATATGAGAGACCACATTCACAATCAAGCTTGTACACTCCATCTTGTAGAGAATATTGCACTTGACGGATGGTAAGAACTGACTAATCTTCTTCGGCGGCTTGAAGAATGTTCAATGATCGCTCAAGATGTATTAATCTTCTGTGACACCTCTGACATATGGTAGTACAGCAGGCACACGCTCGACTGTGGCCGGCTTCACTCGGTCACTGTGACGTAGGCGCAGGACCCGAAGCTTGTTGTCGTGCAGAACCTGCTTGACGTGCTGAAGCTCGGCGGCCAGGTTTTGTCACCGATCCCTCGTGCTCTCTGTAACAAGATTTGCCACAGTAGCTAACTGTGAAGGATGATGGTGAGATTCACCATTTAAATATCGGTTTGTATGGGTCTTTTTCTATACACAGTGTGACCTATGGTGTTGTTAGGATTTCGAATGACTAACACATCTAGAAAGCTAAAGTTATTGCCTCTAACTCCATAGTAAATTGAATTTTAGAGTGTATGGAATTAAGATGTTCTAAAATGCAGTTACTTTATCTGATGGTAAAATTGTGAAAGTATCGTCTACGTACCGCTTGTAGAACCTTGGGTTACTGGTGCAGTAAGCAGGGCTTTCTCCTCAAAATGCTCCATGAAAATATCGGCGACAATGGGAGATACCGGTGAGCCCATTGCAACACCATCTACTTGTAAAACTCTTCCTACAATAGATAGCCAGATGTAAGGCAATGTCTAAGCAATATTGCATATTCTGCTGGCATGTTGTCCTCTAGTTTCCTAGTTACAATTGAGATGCAGTCTTCAACAGGTAGGCATGTAAATAGAGACTGAACATCAAAATGACCATAGTTTCATTGTCAGTAAGATATATGTCTTTATCTCACTAACAAATGGTATGAATCCTTAGTGTGTGCTCTTGTGTGTCCTCTGAGTGGTGATAGTATTTTTGCTAAGAATTGAGTCAATCTGTAAGTTGGCGAATCGATCTGACTCACTATTGGACGTAAAAGTTGTTGTATTTTAAAATTGTAATCCGACGTATCCATTATAACCGTAGCATTACCTTTATCTGCGCGGGGAATCGTTAGATCTGGTCTGTTGCGTAAGTTTTCAATGCATTAAATTCATTTTAAATACAACAACTTTTATCGGAGGAAAGTACGTATGTAAAGGTCAAAACAGACCCTACAATTAATACACTTAAAACAACTAGCGATCTAATTAAGAAATACTCCAAGAAATTGAATCTAGACGTTAATTCGATAATATCTGCGTGTGCCAAACCACCGAAGTTGTATGAGTTACCAAAAATACACAAACCGAACGCTCCATTACGTCCAATAGTGAGTCAGATCGATTCGCCAACTTACAGATTGGCTCAATTCTTAGCAAAAATACTATCATCACTCAGAGGACACACAAGAGTACACACTAAGTTCATACCATTTTGTTAGTGAGATAAAGACCTATGTCTTACTGACAATGAAACTATGGTCAGTTTTGATGTTCAGTCTCTATTTACATGCCTACCTGTTGAAGACTGCATCTCAATTGTAACTAGGAAACTAGAGGAAAACAACATGCCAGCAGAATATGCAATATTGCTTAGACATTGCCTTACATCTGGCTATCTATTGTGGAAGGAAGAGTTTTACAAGCAAGTAGATGGTGTTGCAATGGGCTCACCAGTATCTCCCATTGTCGCCGATATTTTCATGGAGCATTTTGAGGAGAAAGCTCTGCTTACTGCACCAGTAACTCAAGGTTCTACTAGCGGTACGTAGACGATACTTTCACAATTTTACAATCAGGTAAAGTAACTGCATTTTAGAACATCTTAATTCCATACACTCTAAATTCAATTTACTATGGAGTTAGAGGCAAATAATTCTTTAGCTTTTCTAGATGTGTTAGTCATTCGAAATCCTAACAACACCATAGATCACACTGTGTATAGAAAAAAGACCCATACAAACCGATATTTAAATGGTGAATCTCACCATCATCCTTCACAGTTAGCTACCGTGGGCAAATCTTTGTTACAGAGAGCACGAGGGATCTGTGACAGCAAACACCTGGCCGCCGAGCTTCAGCACGTCAAGCAGGTTCTGCACGACAACAAGCTTCGGGTCCCGCGCCTACGTCACAGTGACCGAGTGAAGCCGGCCACAGTCGAGCGTGTGCCTGCTGTACTACCATATGTCAGAGGTGTCACAGATAAGATTGGCTACATCTTGAAGCGAGCTTCTATTAGAACATTCTTCAAGCCGCCGAAGAAGATTAGTCAGTTCTTACCATCCGTCAAGTGCAATATTCCTCTACAAGATGCAGGAGTGTACAAGCTTGATTGTGAATGTGGTCTCTCATATATAGGGCAAACAAAACGATCTATTAAAACCCGCGTAAAAGAACACATAGCTGACGTGAAGCACCAACGTTCCGGGAAGTCTGCAGTTTGTGATCATATCCTAGACGGCCCCGCCATTACATTAGATTTGATAAACCACAAATTCTCACGAAAGAACATCGATTCCTGCCAAGGATGATACGTGAGGCTATTGAAATTAAAAAACATCCTAATTTCAATAGAGAGGGAGCCTAGGTACTACCACCTGCTTGGGATCCTGTAATTAATAAAATTAAAACTAAACCCAAGAATACCACTGCAAGACTTCAAGACACAGTTAGTTCATTCTGCGTAGATCGGACCAAAATTAATAATTAATAAGCTGAAGGTACTCCGGATTAACTCTGACATCGGGACGTCAATTACCTCAGTCCCCCGTGACCATGGGCGCTGTAAAGCACCCGAAACGTCGGGAATTAATAAATATAAGTTAACTAAACGCGATATAATCCGTAAAAGTAGTTTTATTCAATGTGTAGTGTTTTGTAAATATAAGAAATCATTATGTAAATCTCACATTGATATATTTATTGGGATTATTGTCATGGAGGTATTTGATTGTCATAGATGTTGAATACGTTGCTCACTAGAGCGAACAAACTTCGTCTGGCAGGCGACCAACTTGTGCGGCTTATGTGGTACTACTTTTACACGTCTGACTTACTTTTAGATTAATATCTTTATCTTTATCTTTATAAAACTATTCAGAATAAAATAATAAAAGATACCTATCAAAGCTTTTAGGTACCGTAGTTACACAAAAGGAACTCTTATAGTTTCGCCATGACCGTACGTCCATCCGCGGTTTCGCTTAGAGACCCTAGGTGCTACAAATCTGTAATTTGGCATTTTATAGATATTAATCACGCCAAAAACTGTGTAATAAAATCTTAATAAACATTTTTATTTTGGGTACGTCCCATACAAGTAAATGGTGGATGATTTTTTTACCGTCTATTCCATCGTGTTGCATATTATTGATCTGCTTATGCCCGATATCTATGGGTATGCAGACGATAGCACAGTTGTGGAGAGATACCAATCAAGTCCTAGGGCCAGTCGGGATCAAATCCAGTCCGAAAGAGAAGTTATGGTAGAGCGTGAATCTCACACTACAGGCAGTCTCCGAATGGAGCGATGCCAATCTTGTGAAATCCAACGCCTCCAAAACACAAGCGTGTCTTCACTGTAAAAAGGTGCCAGCTCACCTTGACTCTTTCCGAAATGTATCACTGAATATAGCGACCGCCTTCAGTTCAACAACACCTCATAATATGTTAAAATCCATCAAGCCATTTAGAATACAGAGCGTGCCTAAGAAATAGACATTACCTTCCAACTGGGGCAATCGGAGAAAAACGATTAAATAATTATAAATACAATCAACCTTTCCATTAAACAAAATGGTTTGTTTATCGTTTGTCAAGAGTACAGCAAAGGAGTGGAATATGTTGCCAGCATCTGTCTTTCCATCCGATTACAGTGTGGGTGTCTTCAGGTAAGAGTGAATAGGTTTTTTTAAGTCAGGGCGCTTCACCATCTTAGGCTACATCACCACTTACCATCAGGTGGGATTGTAGCTAAGCGCTGGCTTAGAATAATATAAAAAAGAATAATGGAATTTCGCACTGTCGTGGTAATTTAATATATATCGTTGAGAAGGTCACTATGAAATCTACATAAATTCCGCCGTTATATTTCTGTCAAATTACCCTAGCCTTACTATGGGTTAGTAGAATATAAAAAGTCATGTTTGCCCCCCTTTCTACCACGATCTATGATAGTAGTATATATAATAAAGTTAAAGAAAACTATCACAGCTAAGTAGAGTTAAGAAGTTAACGAGTAATAGTCGACCAACTTATAAAATGCACTTGGAGTAGTAAAAAAATATTGCGCTTAGACTTATTATTTCATATTGAAATAACAGGACTCAAAAAGTCGTTATCACTGGCAAAGGTTCCTCCGGGTCAGTAGTATCAATGAGCGTTCCTCAGGGCTATTCTTGGCCCATTCCTGTTCGTAGTCTATTAATGACTTACCTTATCTTGTAGGGACACTCACGATATAGTATTATTTGCTGATATCATCTGCAACAATACTATATCTCCTCCTCGTTAATTTTCAAACTCAAACGACAGTCAATTAATTTTGACAACGTAAATAATGCTCTATCGAAATTAGTACATTGGTTTAACGCCAACAATTTGCTCTTAAACGGCAATAAGACAAAATGTATTAAATCTACAATACCTAATGTTAAACATTCAAATACCAATGTGTTCTTAAATTTGTAGGAGTTGAGTCTGTGGATACCACTGTTTTTCCTGGTATTACTATTGACTGGAAGCATCAATGGGGCCCCATATATCTAAATTAGCAAGCAGACTTAGTTCTGCAGCATATGCTGTAAGAAAGACTTGAAGTCTCACCAATGTTGAGACAGCTAGATTAGTTTAACTTAGTTACTTTCATAGCGTGATGTTTTATGAATTTTGCTATGGGGTAATGCGACTGACATCGAATCTATATTTGTTTTGCAAAAGAGAGCAGTACGGGCTAGTTCTTCTTAATTACAGTTTTGACCGCAGGTTCACTGTTGTTCCGTGCCAGTCAGTCGCTCTTTTCAGAGCATACTGCATTTCCTGCACGAGCAGTCTGTGGTCAAGTATAAATAATAAAAATAAAAATAATTTACGGATTCATTTACGCAGAAACAGTATAACGCTCTGCGTATACAGTATAATAATGCAATTAGAATTTGATGCGGGTGCCACGATTTTGCAAGATGTTCACCAAGGCGCGTAGACTGTTTTACACTACTATGCGAAAGCGATGCACATTTTAGTTCCGCAGAATCCGGGCCAGCTCCAGTATCATCCTGAGGGCATTTGTTTAGAGGTTCGATCGTATGTACTTGTACCACTGCTGTATGGTTCATGTGATGTCAAATCGTTTCTGTCTAGGGTAAGTAGGCTTTAGTTTATTTTATTTATTTTAGTTTTTTAATAACAATAGGTTTAAGATACTTATATTACCAACACATATGTTCCATGATGGTCGAAATTAATTTATTTTATTTATTTATTATTTATTTAAATTGTGCGTGGGATTGTACTATACTCTTTATTCCTAAGGCCCTTTCAATGAGGTTGACAATGGACGGACTTGATTTCTTTGTACATTTTCTGCCATTCAACCGTTCATTAAGTTACGCGTTGTAACATTGTATGTTTAATTTAACTAAAATAATTAATAATGCATTTTGAACAATGTTAACTGAAGTGCTCTTGCCTCTGTAAGTATTCTTGGCTTTAAAGATTTGTTGAATTTCGAATGATCACAAGAGACATGACGGAGTCACTTTGGTACCTTGGGAAGGAAGTTAAGTATTTATGTGGGACACTTAGTGCGTCCATGACTTAGGTAAGGGTGATATCAAACGGCTTACCGAGTAATGACTTCAATATGAATTTCAGAAATGACTGTATATTGTATTATTTAGCAGAGACTATTAGTCTGTGGGGCCCACGCGTGATACAGAATGAAGTAAGACTTATGGACCTCTATTCGTGACTGGTAGTCTTGAAAAGTAAAACTTTTTATTTTCTATAATATCATCATCATCATTCACAATATGAATAAATAAATACACAATAATACTATGAATGACACAGTGTTATTCAATATTATATTGTACGATAATATAATATATTGTACGATATATTTTCTGCGTGATTTATTTCACGGTGATTACTTTACTCCCAGTGTATACAGGAACGTACCTCACATTGGATCGACTTTATTGAATTGAAATATAATATTAGAAAGCAAAACCATTTACTGGAGTGTATAATCAGGTTTCGGTGGACGCGGAGCCACAAAGTCAAACTGTGAGAATTATATTTCTACGCATATCTTCGCATTTGATACATACTTTGTGTACATACTTCTTATAGCCTATTTTAACCCATAGCCCATAAATTTATTAATATATACAAGGTGATAGAACTCTTTGTCTACCTAAGAGTTAATCTGGGTAGGTACTACCCTCTCATTCATTTGTGAATCCAAATAGTAGTGCTTGTACTGCTGTTCAGGTCTGAAGGATATAGAGTGCCAGGATAATTACAGGCTTTCGGGAATTTCATAGGTGTTTATGTTCCACAGCATTTATTGACCATTGAGTCAACTGTGCCTGTTTGTTACCTTAAATCTAAAAAACAAATATACAACTATAAATTATGTCGAGCCATGACAGCTCAGGTGCTGGACGCTATATTTACCTTCGTTTATTTTGCCAGCTGTCTATGGGACACGGCATCCACTTACTATCAGGTGATGGTCAATAACGCTGTATGCTCGTTTACATCCTCTATAAAATCCAAGCACAAAATACGTTTTATTTGTCATTTCAAGTATAAAATGTTTGTTTAACCATTTACTTAACAAGCCTTCCAAATATAGCTGTGTCGTCGGGGTCCGTAATAACCTCATTCGTTAATTTTACCAACTGTAATACAATAAGGAGAGTAAATCAAATATTGAGTATAAAGTTCAATCTAATACACCTTATTAAATCCAATTGTACTGCGTAGAAAGAAGGAATTTTGTCTTTAATTTTTATGACATTTTTAAATCAGGAGGTATATTTGTTCAAAACATTAGCTTGGGCGGAATTAAATATTCCGTTTTTCATTTTCCTTAAATCGGTCGCTTCTTTATCGTTGATATAGCACACCTTCCTCTCGGAGTGTGACATTAACATCGCATGCGGAGAGACGAAGCCGGGATGTTCTTTATAACACTGTGCAATGTACAAAATATATATGAAAAGAAATCTCTTAGTTTTTTGTCGTGAGAATGTAAGACTTCGCTTGTCAAGTGTTACCCATTTATATCTACTACCTCTATAATTTATACATATAAATATAAAATAAATGTATGTCTGTAATATTGAAATAACTGCCTTTATATTAAGCTCAGGGGGTTATTTGCGTGCTATTAAGACATAAATTACCATTTAAAAATTGTCTGTCTGTCTGTCCAGGCTAATCTTCGGAATGGCTGAACCGATTGTGATGGAAATAGAGAGCAATTTCAGGATGAATCTACGCTTTATTTTATTCGACAAAATTAAACTTTTTAAACGAAAAATTTATTACATAACTCGTCTTTGATTATCTTAAATCTAAAACAACGCTAAATTAATTAAAATAACGCTACATTAATAGATCCTACAGGCGAAGCCGGGCGGATCGCTAGTATATAATATAAAAAATAACATGGACACTTAAACATGAGAGAGCAAAATTTCGCTTGACAAACGTATTTTTATTTTATGAGGTTCCAGTATCCTAGAAAAATTACGAAAAATTGAAGGTATTTTTGGTACTTGAAAACTACCCAGATATTCAGAAATTATTAACAAGAATAGTAAACCCGAATAGATCTACAAGTAAATCCTCAACTTCCTGACTATTTGAAGATTTATTTGGGCTCTAAATTAGAATCTCTGAAATTATAGTTCTTGTTTCTGGTACAAACAATAACAACATTAGGTCCAACAACAACAACATTAGTCCAGTGAAATAATGAGCATTCATTAACTATATCAATATGTGTTAAAATCGTGCAGGTGTTTTGATACGATTCTATTACAATTGTTTGGTTTTCACTGACCGTTAAGTAAAGCAATTACGTATACGCCAAATATTTTTTAAATACGCCTCAACAATTATAAAAAATGCGGTGGCCAAGCTACCTGCCAAGCTTGGTAACTAACACCTCTTGACCATTATTTTGGCCAAGTTGCGGTTCGGATCATTTCTTAACAGAATAGAATAGAATTTTTTTATTCAACATTTACAAGGAATTCTTATTGAAAGTATTTTTTTACTTTTACCAATGGTTCGAAAACAAACTACTGTCCTGGGACTCAATATTAAAGTAAAGTCCAGTTTAATAAATACATCTCATCGCGTACGACACCAATAGAAATAAATGAGATATGGTGTAATAAACAAAACGAGGATGGACTGCAGTAACCTTTTGTCCAAACTGATTTATTGATGTCGCCAACCTCCCGGATACCGAGCGTTGTGTCATGCTGCACATAATATGCGTAATGTTTTGCGAAGGCCTGTGCTCAACATTGACATATTACGCAGTGAAACAATAGGTGACCGTGATGGATTATTTTAAAGCGGCACCACATGGCAAAAATTCTGTTATGTTTTCTGATAATTCCCAGTGTCACCATTACGTAGTCAATATGTGAAATGTTTTCAAGCCAATTCAATGCCAAAATTGTCTTATCCACGATAAATCTGACTAAATTTGTCAAAAGGCGTATAAAAGATGTATGTTTTAATTCAAAGCTTTAACGTCAAATCTGAACTTTGGACGGTTCATTGAGTCTAAGGCCAGCAGCTGCAAGGAAGCTAGGAGTCCTTACAAAGGTGCGGTGATACTTTACGCCGGGACAGCTGCTTACTTTATATAAAGCGCAAGTCCAGTCCTGTATGGAGTATTGCTGCCATATATGGGCTGGTGCTGCAAATGCCACCTAACAGCTTTGGACTCAATGGAAAGGCGTATTAAGAGGCTTATTGGTGATCTGAATTTGTTAAAACCAATCCTACTAGCCTCAAACACAGACGCAAAATAGCTAGTCTTCGGTTTTCTACGGGATGCATTTCGAGAGTGTGCGCAGGAATTGCATAATTTAATTGCTCCCTCTCCCCACACGATCGGACAACCAGATGTTCGGCTTGTCCCCAACCTTTCGTTATTGACTTACCACATATTAGAACCAAACGGTTTGCTTCATCGTTCGTGATGCGTACAGCAAAGGAGTGGAATAAGTTGCCAGCATCTGTGTTTCCATCCGATTAAAATGTAAAGAATGTGGGTTAAGAATGGGTGAGATAATCGTCAAATGCCTTTTGTACGCCGATGATCAAGTCATACTTGCGTCGTCGGCGGCCGAGTTGTAAATTATGGTTAAATTAATGAGCAGGTCATTAAAGAAAAGGGAATGAAAGTGAACGCAAGTAAGATGAAAATTATGGTTTATGAAAGAGAAGAAAGGGAAGTTGGTCAAGCAAGAAGATGATTTCTTATATTTACGCGAACACTACACATTTAAATACAACTAGTTTTACGGATTTTATCGCGTATATTAACTTATTTTATATTCCCGACGTTTCAGTACTTTACAGCACCCATGGTCACGGGGGGACTGAGGTATTTGACGTCCCAATAACATAGTTAACCACGGTTACCTCAGATTAAAATTATTAATTTTTGTTCCGATCTACGCAGTATGAACTAACAGTATCTTGAAGTCTTGCAGTTGTATGCTTGGGTTGGGATTTAATTTTATTAATTATAGGATCCCAAGCAGATGGTAGCACCAGCCATCTTCTCTATTGAAATTAGGATGTTTTTGATTTCAATAGCCTCGCGAATCATCCTTGGAAGGAATCGATGTTCTTTAGCGAGGATTTGTGGTCTATCAAATCTAATGTAGTGACGGGGCGATCCTGTACATGTTCACAGACTGCAGACTTCCCAGCGTCGATTCTTCACATCCGATATGTGTTTAACGCGGGTTTTATTGATCTTTAGTTTGTCCTATATAAGAGAGACCACATTCACAATCAAGCTTGTACACTCCTGCAACTTGCAGAGGGACATTACATAACTGATGGTAAAACTGACTAATCTTCTTCGGCGGCTTGAAGTATGTTTCAATAGAAGCACGCTTCAGGATGTAGCCAATCTTGTCAGTGACACCTCTGACATATGGCAGTACAGCAGGCACTCGCTCGACTGTGGCCGGCTTCACTCGTTCACTGTGACGTAGGCGCGGGACCCGAAGCTTATTGTCGTGCAAAACTTGCTTGACGTGTTGGAGCTCGGTGGCCAGGTGTTTACTGTCACAGGTCCCTCGTGCTCTCTGAAACAAATATTTACCCACGGTAGCTAACTGTGAAGGATGGTGATGAGAATCACTGTTTAAATATCTATCTGTATTCTAATATATCTATCTGTAGGGTCTTTTCTATACACAGTGTGGCTCAAGGCGTTATCAGGATTCCGAATTACTAACACATCTAGAAAAGCTAAAGAGTTGTTTGCCTCTAACTCCATTGTGAATTGAATTTTAGAATTTATGGAGTTAAGATGGTCTAAAAATGCAGTTACTTTATCTCAGAATTGTGAAAGTGTCGTCTACGTACCGCTTGTAGAATCTTGGATTTAGAAGTAAGGGCTTTTCCTCAAAGTATTCCAATATATGGCGACAATGGGAGGTGAGGTGAGCCTCGCATCTCCACTTCTGCTTGTAGTCTCCTTCCACAATAGGTAGCCAGATGTAAGGCAGTGCCTAAGTAATGCTGCATATTCTATGGCATGTTGTTTTCCTCCAGCCTTCTAGTTACAATCGAGATGCAGTCTTCAACAGGTAAGCATGTGAACAGAGACTGCACATCAAACACCATAGTTTCATTGTTCCAGATGTAGGTCTTTAATCGCTGACAAAATGGTAGGAACTTTGTGTGTGCTCTTGTATGTCCCTAAGCGGTATTCGCTAAGTGTTGAGCCAATCTGTGGTTGATTTGGCTAACTATGTAACAGAGAGTAGCTGTATTTTGGTAACCCATACAACTTCGGTGGTTTGGCACACGTAGGTATTATCGATTTTACGTCCAGATTTAATTTTCGGAGTGTTTTCTTGATCACACTAGTTGTTTTAAGTGTGTTATTTGTTGGGTCGTTTTAACCTTTTATAAGTGCTTGAATCCGACAAAAGTTCTTGTACTCGTATTTTAAAATTATAATCTGACGTATCCATGACTACCGTGGCATTTCCTTATCTGCGCGGAGAATCATGAGTTCTGGTTTATTGCGTAGGTTATTCAACGCTTTATATTCGTCCTTAGGTAGATTCGGTTTCGGCGCTGAACTGACGTAACATAGACGAAATGTCTTGACGTATCGCTTCCAAATCTTCCTTTTTATATTGTTTTAAATAAACAGTCCTCGACACTGCAGATATTTCCTCGTACGGTAATTTTTAGGTGTTATGGCGAAATTAAGGCCTTTCGATAATACTCTAATTGTTGCATCATCCAGAGTTTGTTTTGACAGATTATAGACCGCGTTGGTCTATGATCAGTGTTTGTGGTCCACGGTTGCGCTTCGTTCTCACGTTGCCACAGATGTTTGACATTTAATTTGGTCGTTTTTTTGATATTTTACTATATGTTTGTTTTTATTCGTTATATTTATTAATTTCTCGTTTATTTAACGTTTCGATGCAATTATTATAATCAAATGTCGTTAAGACTGCCTTTAACTCACTGAATGATGTGTCTATGGATTTGTTTATGTCATGTAGATCGGAGCATTTTGTTGGATTACCGTTCGTAACAACTTTTACTTGCCTGATTTAAGATCTTAGCGCTTTCTCGAATGTCCTTTTAGTAGATATTTTGACACACGAATGAGATTATGGTCTCGGCATTCAAACTAGATATCCTGCTTGGTCATGAGATCTTCTAATCGGCGAATTTTATTTGCAATTACCAGTCCGTACTGGTTACATAATGATTTCTTATATTTACGCGAACACTACACATTTAAATAAAACTAGCTTTACGGATTTTATCGCGTATATTAACTTATTTTATATTCCTGACGTTTGAGTACTTACAGCACCCATAGTCACGGGGACCAGTATTTGACGTCCCAATGTCATAGTTAACCACGGTTACCTCCAGATTAAAAATTATTAATTTTGTTCCGATCTACGCAGTATGAACTAACAGTATCTTGAAGTCTTGCAGTTTTATGCTTGGTTGGGATTTAATTTTATTAATTATAGGATCCCAAGCAGATGGTAGCACCAGCCATCTTCTATTAAAATTAGGATGTTTTTGATTTCAGCCTCGCGAATCATCTTTGGAAGGAATCGATGTTCTTTAGCGAGGATTTGTGGTCTATCAAATCTAATGTAGTGACGGGGCGATCCTGTACATGTTCACAGACTGCAGACTTCCGGAGCGTCGATTCTGTATCAGCGAGATTTTATTGATATTTTAGTTTGTCCTATATAGAGAGACCACATTCACAATCAAGCTTGTACACCCTGCATCTTGCAGAGGGATTATACTTAACTGATGGTAAAACTAACTAATCTTCTTCGGCGGCTTGAAGTATGTTTTAATAGAAGCACGCTTCAGGATGTAGCCAATCTTGTCAGTACCCTCTGATGGCAGGCAGTAGCAGGCACTCGCTCGACTGTGGCCGGCTTCACTCGTTCACTGTGACGTAGGCGCGGGACCCGAAGCTTATTGTCGTGCAAAACTTGCTTGACGTGTTGAGCTCGGCGGCCAGGTGTTTACTGTCACAGATCCTCGTGTCTCTGAAACAAAGATTTACCCACGGTAGCTAACTGTGAAGGATGGTGATGAGAGTCACTGTTTAAATATCATCTGTATTCTAATATATCTATCTGTAGGGTCTTTTTCTATACACAGTGTGGCTCAAGCGTTATGGATTCCGAATTACTAACACATCTAGAAAAGCTAAAGAGTTGTTTGCCTCTAACTCCATTGTGAATTGAATTTTAGAATTTATGGAGTTAAGATGGTCTAAAATGCAGTTACTTTATCTAAAGGTAGAATTGTGTGAAAGTTGTCTACGTACCGCTTAGAATTTACGGGAAGTAAGTAGGCTTTCTCCTCAAAGTATTCCATGAATATATCGGCGACAATGGGAGATACAGGTGAGCCCATCGCCACTCCATCTACTTGCTTGGTACCTCCTTCCACAATAGGTAGCAGATAGATGCCTAAGTAATGCTGCATATTCTATGGGCATGTTGTTTTTCCAGCCTCTAGTTACAATCGAGATGCAGTCTTCAACAGGTAAGCATGTGAACAGAGACTGCACATCAAAACTGACCATAGTTTCATTGTTCTGCCAGATGTAGGTCTTAATCCTGCTGACAAAATGGTAGGAACTTTGTGTGTGCTCTTGTGTCCCCAAGCGGTATTTTCGCCAAGTGTTGAGCCAATCTGTAAGTTGGTGAATCGATTTGGCTAACTATGGGACGTAGTGGAGCATTGGCTTGTGTATTTTGGTAACCTATACAACTTCGGTGGTTTGGCACACGTAGGTATTATCGATTTTACGTCCAGATTTAATTTTCGGAGTGTTTCTTTATGAGATCACTAGTTGTTTTAAGTGTGTTATTTGTTGAGTCGTTTTAACCTTTTATAAGTGCTTGAATCCGACAAAAGTTCTTGTACTCTGTATTTTAAAATTATAATCTGACGTATCCATGACTACCGTGGCATTTCCTTATCTGCGCGGAGAATCATGAGTTCTGGTTTATTGCGTAGGTTATTCAACGCTTTATATTCGTCCTTAGGTAGATTCTTTCGGCGCTGAACTTCGACGTAACATAGACGAAATGTCTTGACGTATCGCTTCCAAATCTTCCTTTTGCATATTGTTTTAAATAAACAGTCTCGACACTGCAGATAACCTCGTACGGTAATTTTTAGGTGTTATGGCGAAATTAAGGCCTTCGATAATACTCTAATTGTTGCATCATCCAGAGTTTGTTTTGACAGATTATAGACCGCGTTTGGTCTATGATCAGTGTTTGTGGTCCACGGTTGCGCTTGTTCTCACGTTGCCACAGATGTTTGACATTTAATTTGGTCGTTAATTTTGATATTTTACTATATGTTTGTTTTGCATTCGTTATATTTATTAATTTTCGTTTATTTAACGTTTCGATGCAATTATTATAATCAAATGTCGTTAAGACTGCCTTAACTCACTGAATGATGTGTCTATGGATTTGTTTATGTCATGTAGATCGGAGCATTTTGTTGGATTACCGTTCGTAACAACTTTTTACTTGCCTGATTTAAGATCTTAGCGCTTTCGAATGTCCTTTTAGTAGATATTTTGACACACGTAGGAATGAGATTATGGTCTCGGCATCTCTTCAAGAAATTTGGCTGTTAGATATCTTGCGCTTGGTCATGAGATCTTCTAATCGGCGAATTTTATTTGCAATTACCAGTCCGTACTGGTTTACATAATGATTTCTTATATTTACGCGAACACTACACATTTAAATAAAACTAGCTTTACGGATTTTATCGCGTATATTAATTTATTTTATATTCCCGACGTTTCGAGTACTTTATAGCACCCATGGTCACGGGGGACTGAAGTATTTGACGTCCCAATGTCATAGTTAACCACGGTTACCTCCAGATTAAAAATTATTAATTTTGTTCCGATCTACGCAGTATGAACTAACAGTATCTTGAAGTCTTGCAGTTTTATGCTTGGGTTGGGATTTAATTTTATTAATTATAGGATCCCAAGCAGATGGTAGCACCAACCATCTTCTCTATTAAAATTAGGATGTTTTTGATTTCAATAGCCTCGCGAATCATCTTGGAAGGAATCGATGTTCTTTAGCGAGGTTTGTGGTCTATCAAATCTAATGTAGTGACAGGGGCGATCCTGTACATGTTCACAGACTGCAGACTTCCCGGAGCGTCGATTCTTCACATCAGCTATGTGTTCTTTAACGCGAATTTTATTGATATTTTAGTTTGTCCTATATAAGAGAGACCACATTCACAATCAAGCCACTCCTGCATCTTGCAGAGGGACATTATACTTAACTGATGGTAAAACTAACTAATCTTCTTCGGCGGCTTGAAGTATGTTTTAATAGAAGCACGCTTCAGGATGTAGCCAATCTTGTCAGTGACACCTCTGACATATGGCAGTACAGCGGCACTCGCTCGACTGTGGCCGGCTTCACTCGTTCACTGTGACGTAGCGCGGGACCCGAAGCTTATTGTCGTGCAAAACTTGCCGTGTTGGAGCTCGGCGGCCAGGTGTTTACTGTCACAGATCCCTCGTGCTCTCTGAAAAAGATTTACCCACGGTAGCTAACTGTGAAGGATGGTGATGAGTCACTGTTTAAATATCTATCTGTATTCTAATATATATATCTATCTGTAGGGTCTTTTTCTATACACAGTGTGGCTCAAAGTTATCAGGATTCACTTACACATCTAGAAAAGCTAAGAGTTGTTTGCCTCTAACTCCATTGTGAATTGAATTTTAAATTTATGGAGTTAAGATGGTCTAAAAATGCAGTTACTTTATCTAAAGGTAGAATTGTGAAAGTGTCGTCACGTACCGCTTGTAGAATCTTGGATTTACGGGAGTAAGTAGGGCTTTCTCCTCAAAGTATTCCATGAATATATCGGCGACAATGGAGATACAGGTGAGCCATCGCCACTCCATCTACTTGCTTGTAGTACTCCTCCTTCCAGGTAGCCAGATGTAAGGCAGTGCCTAAGTAATGCTGCATATTCTATGGGCATGTTGTTTTCCTCCAGCCTTCTAGTTACAATCGAGATGCAGTCTTCAACAGGTAAGCATGTGAACAGAGACTGCACATCAAAACTGACCATAGTTTCATTGTCTGCCAGATGTAGGTCTTTAATCTCGCTGACAAAATGGTAGGAATCCTTTGTGTGTGCTCTTGTATGTCCCCTAAGCGGTGTAAGTATTTTCGCTAAGTGTTGAGCCAATCTGTAAGTTGGTGAATCGATTTGGCTAACTATGGGACGTAGTGGAGCATTGGGCTTGTGTATTTTTGGTAACCTATACAACTTCGGTGGTTTGGCACACGTAGGTATTATCGATTTTTCGTCCAGATTTAATTTTTCAGGTGTTTCTTTATGAGATCACTAGTTGTTTTAAGTGTGTTATTTGTTGAGTCGTTTTAACCTTTTATAAGTGCTTGAATCCGACAAAAGTTCTTGTACTTATTTTAAAATTATAATCTGACGTATCCATGACTACCGTGGCATTTCCTTATCTGCGCGGAGAATCGTGAGTTCTGGTTTATTGCGTAGGTTATTCAACGCTTTATATTCGTCCTTAGGTAGATTCGGTTTCGGCGCTGAACTTCGACGTAACATAGACGAAATGTCTTGTATCGCTTCCAAATCTTCCTTTTGCATATTGTTTTAAATAAACAGTCCTCGACACTGCAGATAATTTCTCGTACGGTAATTTTTAGGTGTTATGGCGAAATTAAGGCCTTTCGATAATACTCTAATTGTTGCATCATCCAGAGTTTGTTTTGACAGATTATAGACCGCGTTTGGTCTATGATCCGTGTTGTATGGTCCACGGTTGTGCTGTTCTTGCTGCACAGATGTTTGACATTTAATTTGGTCGTTAATTTTGATATTTTACTATATGTTTGTTTTGCATTCGTTATATTTATTAATTTCTCGTTTATTTAACGTTTCGATGCAATTATTATAATCAAATGTCGTTAAGACTGCCTTTAACTCACTGAATGATGTGTCTATGGATTTGTTTATGTCATGTAGATCGGAGCATTTTGTTGGATTACCGTTCGTAACAACTTTTTCTTGCCTGATTTAAGATCTTAGCGCTTTCTCGAATGTCCTTTTAGTGATATTTTGACACGTAGGAATGAGATTATGGTCTCGGCATCTCTTCAAGAAATTTAAGGCTGTTAGATATCTTGCGCGCTTGGTCATGAGATCTTCTAATCGGCGAATTTTATTTACAATTACCAGTCCGTACTGGTTTACATAATGATTTCTTATATTTACGCGAACACTACACATTTAAATAAAACTAGTTTTACGGATTTTATCGCGTATATTAACTTATTTTATATTCCGACGTTTCGAGTACTTTACAGCAAACATGGTCACGGGGGACTGAGGTATTTGACATCCCAATGTCACAGTTAACCACGGTTACCTCCAGATTAAAATTTATTAATTTTTGTTCCAATCTACGCAGTATGAACTAACAGTATCTTGAAGTCTTGCAGTTGTATGCTTGGGTTAATTTTATTAATTATAGGATCCCAAGCAGATGGTAGCACCCAGCCATCTTCTCTATTAAAATTAGGATGTTTTTGATTTCAATAGCCTCGCGAATCATCTTTGGAAGGAATCGATGTTCTTTAGCGAGGATTTGTGGTCTATCAAATCTAATGTAGTGACGGGGCGATCCTGTACATGTTCACAGACTGCAGACTTCCGGAGCGTCGATTCTTCACATCAGCTATGTGTTCTTTAACGCGGTTTTATTGATCTTTTAGTTTGTCCTATATAAGAGACCACATTCACAATCAAGCTTGTACACTCCTGCATCTTGCAGAGGACATTATACTTAACTGATGGTAAAACAACTAATCTTCTTCGGCGGCTTGAAGTATGTTTTAATAGAAGCACGCTTCAGGATGTAGCCAATCTTGTCAGTGACACCTCTGACATATGGCAGTACAGCAGGCACTCGCTCGACTGTGCCGGCTTCACTCGTTCACTGTGACGTAGGCGCGGGACCCGAAGCTTATTGTCGTGCAAAACTTGCTTGACGTGTTGGAGCTCGGCGGCCAGGTGTTTACTGTCACAGATCCTCTCGTGCTCTCTGAAACAAAGATTTACCCACGGTAGCTAACTGTGAAGGATGGTGATGAGAGTCACCGTTTAAATATCTATCTGTATTCTAATATATCTATCTATGGGTCTTTTCTATACAGTGTGGCTCAAGGTGTTATCAGGTTCCGAATTACTAACACATCTAGAAAAGCTAAAGAGTTGTTTGCCTCTAACTCCATTGTGAATTGAATTTTAGAATTTATGGAGTTAAGATGGTCTAAAAATGCAGTTACTTTATCTAAAGGTAGAATTGTGAAAGTGTCGTCTACGTACCGCTTGTAGAATCTTGGTTTACAGGAGAAGTAAGTAGGGCTTTCTCCTCAAAGTCTTCCATGAATATATCGGCGACAATGGGAGATACAGGTGAGCCCATCGCCACTCCATCTACTTGCTTGTAGAACTCCTCCTTCCACAATAGGTAGCCAGATGTAAGGCATTGTCTAAGTAATGCTGCATATTCTATGGGCATGTTGTTTTCCTCCAGCCTTCTAGTTACAATCGAGATGCAGTCTTCAACAGGTAAGCATGTGAACAGAGACTGCACATCAAAACAACCATAGTTTCATTGTCTGCCAGATGTAGGTCTTTAATCTCGCTGACAAAATGGTAGGAATCCTTTGTGTGCTCTTGTATGTCCCTGAGCGGTGTAAGTATTTTCGCTAAGTGTTGAGCCAATCTGTAAGTTGGTGAATCGATTTGGCTAACTATGGGACGTAGTGGAGCATTGGGCTTGTGTATTTTGGTAACCTATACAACTTCGGTGGTTTGGCACACGTAGGTATTATCGATTTTACGTCCAGATTTAATTTTTCAGGTGTTTCTTTGAGATCACTAGTTGTTTTAAGTGTGTTATTTGTTGGGTCGTTTTAACCTTTTTATAAGTGCTTGAATCCGACAAAAGTTCTTGTATTTTTAAAATTATAATCTGACGTATCCATGACTACCGTGGCATTTCCTTATCTGCGCGGAGAATCGTGAGTTCTGGTTTTTGCGTAGGTTATTCAACGCTTTATATTCGTCCTTAGGTAGATTTGGTTTCGGCGCTGAACTTCGACGTAACATAGACGAAATGTCTTGACGTATCGCTTCCAAATCTTCCTTTTGCATATTGTTTTTAAATAAACAGTCCTCGACACTGCAGCTAATTTCCTCGTACGGTAACTTTTTAGGTGTTATGGCGAAATTAAGGCCTTTCGATAATACTCTAATTGTTGCATCATCCAGAGTTTGTTTTGACAGATTATAGACCGCGTTTGGTCTATGATCCGTGTTGTGGTCAACGGTTGTGCTTCGTTCTCACGTTGACACAGATGTTTGACATTTAATTTGGTCGTTAATTTTTGATATTTTACTATATGTTTGTTTTTGCATTCGTTATATTTATTAATTTCTCGTTTATTTAACGTTTCGATGCAATTATTATAATCAAATGTCGTTAAGACTGCCTTTAACTCATTGAATGATGTGTCTATGGATTTGTTTATGTCATGTAGATCGGAGCGTTTTGTTGGATTACCGTTCGTAACAACTTTTACTTGCCTGATTTAAGATCTTAGCGCTTCCTCGAATGTCCTTTTAGTAGATATTTTGACACACGTAGGAATGAGATTATGGTCTCGGCATCTCTTCAAAATTTAAGGCGTTAGATATCTTGCGCGCTTGGTCATGAGATCTTCTAATCGGCGAATTTTATTTGCAATTACCAGTCCGTACTGGTTTACATAATGATTTCTTATATTTACGCGAACACTACACATTTAAATAAAACTAGTTTTACGGATTTTATCGCGTATATTAACTTATTATATTTCCGTTTCAGTACTTTACAGCACCCATGGTCACGGGGGGGACCGAGGTATTTGACGTCCTAATGTCATAATTAACCAGGGTTACCTCCAGATTAAAAATTATTAATTTTTGTTCCGATCTACGCAGTATGAACTTACAGTATCTTGAAGTCTTGCAGTTGTATGCTTGGGTTGGAATTTAATTTTATTATTTATAGGATCCCAATTAGGATGTTTTTGATTGCAATAGCCTCGCGAATCATCTTTGGAAGGAATCGGTGTTCTTTAGCGAGGATTTGTGGTCTATCAAATCTAATGTAGTGACGGGGGCGATCCTGTACGTGTTCACAGACTGCAGACTTCCCGGAGCGTCGATTCTTCATCAGCTATGTGTTCTTTAACGCGGGTTTTATTGATCTTTTAGTTTGTCCTATATAAGAGACCACATTCACAATCAAGCTTGTACACTCCTGCATCTTGCAGAGGGACATTATACTTAACTGATGGTAAAACTAACTAATCTTCTTCGGCGGCGAAGTATGTTTTAATAGAAGCACGCTTCAGGATGTAGCCAATCTTGTCAGTGACACCTCTGACATATGGCAGTACAGCAGGCACTCGCTCGACTGTGGCCGGCTTCACTCGTTCACTGTGACGTAGGCGCGGGACCCGAAGCTTATTGTCGTGCAAAACTTGCTTGACGTGTTGGAGCTCGGCGGCCAGGTGTTTACTGTCACAGATCCCTCGTGCTCTCTGAAACAAAGATTTACCCACGGTAGCTAACTGTGAAGGATGGTGATGAGTCACCGTTTAAATATCTATCTGTATTCTAATATATCTATCTGTGGGTCTTTTCTATACACAGTGTGGCTCAAGGTGTTATCAGGATTCCGAATTACTAACACATCTAGAAAAGCTAAAGAGTTGTTTGCCTCTAACTCCATTGTGAATTGAATTTTAGAATTTATGGAGTTAAGATGGTCTAAAAATGCAGTTACTTTATCTAAAGGTAGAATTGTGAAAGTGTCGTCTACGTACCGCTTGTAGAATCTTGGATTTACGGGAGAAGTAAGTAGGGCTTTCTCTTCAAAGTCTTCCATGAATATATCGGCGACAATGGGAGATACAGGTGAGCCCATCGCCACTCCATCTACTTGCTTGTAGAACTCCTTCCACAATAGGTAGCCAGATGTAAGGCAGTGTCTAAGTAATGCTGCATATTCTATGGGCATGTTGTTTTCCTCCAGCCTTCTAGTTACAATCGAGATGCAGTCTTCAACAGGTAAGCATGTGAACAGAGATTGCACATCAAAACTGACCATAGTTTCATTGTCTGCCAGATGTAGGTCTTTAATCTCGCTGACAAAATGGTAGGAATCCTTTGTGTGTGCTCTTGTATGTCCCTAAGCGGTGTAAGTATTTTAAGTGTTGAGCCAATCTGTAAGTTGATGAATCAATTTGGTTAACTATGGGACGTAGGAGCATTGGCTTGTGTTTTTTGGTAACCCATACAACTTCGGTGGTTTGGCACACGTAGGTATTATCGATTTTACGTCCAGATTTAATTTTTTGTTTTTATGAGATCACTAGTTGTTTTAAGTGTGTTATTTGTTGGGTCGTTTTAACTTTTTATAAGTGCTTGAATCCGACAAAAGTTCTTGTACTGTATTTTAAAATTATAATCTGACGTATCCATGACTACCGTGGCATTTATTATCTGGAGAATCATGAGTTCTGGTTTATTGCGTGGTTATTCAACGCTTTATATTCGTCCTTAGGTAGATTCGGTTTCGGTGCTGAACTCGACGTAACATAGACGAAATGTCTTGACGTATCGCTTCCAAATCTTCCTTTTGCATATTGTTTTAAATAAACAGTCATCGACACTGCAGATAATTTCGTACGGTAATTTTTAGGTGTTATGGCGATATTAGGCCTTTCGATAATACTCTAATTGTTGCATCATCCAGAGTTTGTTTTGACAGATTATAGACCGCGTTTGGTCTATGATCAGTGTTTGTGGTCCACGGTTGCGCTTCTCTCACGTTGCCACAGATGTTTGACATTTAACTTGGTCGTTAATTTTGATATTTTACTATATTTTGTTTGTTTCAGAGAGCACGAGGGATCTGTGACAGTAAACACCTGGCCGCCGAGCTCCAACACGTCAAGCAAGTTTTGCACGACAATAAGCTTCGGGTCCCGCGCCTACGTCACAGTGAACGAGTGAAGCCGGGCCAGTCCAGCGAGTGCCTGCTGTATTGCCATATGTCAGAGGTGCCACTGACAAGATTGGCTACATCCTGAAGCGTGCTTCCATTAAAACATACTTCAAGCCACCGAAGAAGATTAGTCATTTTTTACCATCAGTCAAGTGTAATGTCCCTCTGCAAGATACAGGAGTTTACAAGCTTGATTGTGAATGTGGTCTCTTATATAGAACAAACCAAAGATCAATAAAACCGCGTTAAAGAACACATAGCTGATGTGAAGAATCGACGCTCCGGGAAGTCTGCAGTCTGTGAACATGTACAGTATCGCCTCTGTCACTACATTAGATTTGATAGACCACAAACTCGCTAAAGAACACGGATTCCTTCCAAGGATGATCCGTGAGGCTATTGAAATCAAAAACATCCTAATTTTAATAGAGAAGATGGTTGGTGTTACCATCTGCTTGGGATCCTATAATTAATAAAATTAAATCCCAACCCAAGCATACATTTGCAGGACTTCAAGATACTGTTAGTTCATACTGCGTAGATCGGAACAAAATTAATAATTTTTAATCTGGAGGTAACCGTGGTTAACTATGACATTGGGACGTCAAATACCTCAGTCCCCCGTGACCATGGGTGCTGTAAAGTACTGAAACGTCGGGAATATAAAATAAGTTAATATACGCGATAAAATCCGTAAAACTAGTTTTATTTAAACAAGTAGATGAGTTTGTGTATTTGAGATGTGTATTTAGCAGGGATGGTAGATATGATAAGGATATAGAACGACGAGTGAACGCAGGAAATAAACTAAATGGGGCTCTACACTCTGTTGTGGAAAGTCAGAATGTGTCCAAAAAGGCACGTATGGCAATTTACAATGCTGTGTTAGTTCCTACTTTAATGTATGGTAGGAAAGTTGAGTGGCAGATTGCGGTCATTAAGGAGTATGTTAGGCTGAATCTGAATGACAGGGTGAGAAATTGTGCGATAAGAGAAGAGTTTGGTTTGCAAGATGATGTTGTGACTAGGATTAAGAAAGAAATGCTTCGTGGTTTGGTCATGTTGAAAGACTGAATGAGAAAAGAGTGACAAAGCAAATTTATGTTGCAGAGGTGAACGGCAGAGTCGGGAAGGACGCCCTAGGCGAATGTTTATCGACCAAATTGGCGATATATTGAAAATGGATCAAATTAAGAGTACCTTTAACCAACGAGCGTGTATGCGTAGGCATATGGATGTGGAGGAAGGAGAGAGATGTGTCAGAATCGTACCAAATGGAAGTACATAGTCTCAGCCTACCCTCTGGGTGACAGGCGTGAGTGTTTATGTATTACTATGTACAATGTGGGTGTCTTCAAGGCAATAATGAATAGGCTTTTTGTTAAGTCAGTGCGCTTCACCATCTTAGGTTGCATCACCCTTACCATCAGGGTGGATTGTAGTTAAGCTCTGGCTTAGTATAATATAAAGAAGGTCGGAAATAAAACCCTGATTTCAAATGTGAAATTATTTTACGCCTTTAGTTCTTAGAAGACGGCTCTTACTTTATTTTATGCTTTTTAACCAACTTCAAAAAATGAGGAGGTTCTTTATTCGAATGTATTTTTTTATATGTGTTACCTCAGAACTTTTTCTAGGTGATCCGATTTTGATGACTTTTTTATTTGAATATATCTCATATAAATTTGAATAAGATCTGAGTAGTAGTTTTGAGTTGTCCTTAATAATGCCTATTTATTCGACTCCGACTACATTGGTGATGTTCTCATTTTATTGATATTGAAGTCGGTTGTACAACATTTTAACTTGTTATCATCCATCCATGCCTCCGCCCATTACAGCCTATAAAAGTTCACTGCAGAACATTAATCTCCCAGTGAGTGCCTCGTGGAGGAATTTTGCCATAGTTGCCACGCTTGGAAGGCGAGTTAACAACCGTAGTTTTTATAATTTTGATTTGTTATCAGGAAGATGCCTCTGCCCATCTTCTATTTAAGTTTCCTCTGTCGCCTCTACGGCACCCAAGGGACGATATGGGGTAATGGATATTCTAAGACTGTCACAACACGGTTATTTTTATAACTAGATATTGTCTACTCGTACGTTATGTGTGTAAACACAGAAAAGGAGTCCGACTAATTTGTTAAATAGAACAAATTATAATTTCAACCATATCGTTAATATCTGTTTAAAAAGAATAACGTAAACGTTTTCTCGGTAAGTAGTTTTAGTGGAATTTCGAATGATTGCTACTAACTCCGTTGTTTATAAAAATGAATTAAGGTGAAATGAGATAAATTTGAAGAAAAATTTTTCTTTTGGAAATATCTTCCAAACAGACAAATATGAATTTAAACATCATTATTTTTATTATTGTTAATTGAAAAAAACTTTTTCAGAATTATCTTAAAACGATCAGAAATCAACTTTAATATTACTTTGTACTTCTTTAAATATATAAATAAAATTTAAGATGTTTGTACTCTTAAATTTTATACCATATTACCTGACTCGTTAATAAAAAAAATCTCATCAACTTTATTTTGTTTTCAAAAGTTTTAATCTTGTATCTAGCATAATAACCTCAAGAAGCATGATTATACCTCTATTAGTTCCAGTAGCATTCACCAAAGTACACCTTAAGGTCACTCCATCAAGTCCGTAGGTAAAGTCTATTCATAACTAACAAAACGAGTCCAAACTTAGCACACTTAGTTCTACTCTTCGAGGAGTTTCAGTAGCATTCACCGAAGTACACCTTCAGGTCACTCAATCGAGTCCGGAGGTAAGTTCTATTCATAACTAACAAAGGAGACCAAACTTGGCACACCTAGTTCTACCCTTCGAGGAGTTCCAGTAGCATTCACTGAAGTACACCTTCAGGTCACTCCATCAAGTCCAGAGGTAAGAGCTATTCATAACTAACAAAACGAGCACAAAATCGGCACACCTAGTTCTATTCGTCAAAGAGTTCCAGTAGCAGTCACCGAAGTACATCTTTAAGTGACTCCATCAAGTCCGGAGGTAAGATCTCATCATAGCTAGCAAAACAATCCCAAACTCGGCACACCTGTTTCTACTAATTGAGGAGTTCCAGTAGAATTCACCGAAGTACACCTTCAGGTCACTCCATCAAGTCCGGAGGTAAGGTCTCATCATAACGAACAAAATGATCCCAAACTCAACACACCTATTACTATTACTACTTCGAGGAGTTCCAGTAGTATTTACCGTAGTATACTTTCAGGTCACTCCGTCAAGTCCGGAGGTAAGGTCTCATCATAACGAATAAAATGATCCCAAACTCAACACACTATTACTATTACTACTTCGAGGAGTTCCAGTATTTACCGTAGTATACTTTCAGGTCACTCCGTCAAGTCCGGAGGTAAGGTCTCATCATAACGAATAAAATGATCCCAAACTCAACACACCTATTACTATTACTACTTCGAGGAGTTCCAGTAGTATTCACCGTAGTATACTTTCAGGTCACTCCGTCAAGTTCGGGGTTAAGGTCGCATCATAACTAATAAAACGAGCACAAACTCGGCACACCTATTACTCTTCGAGGAGTTCCAGTAATATTCACCGTAGTATACTTTCAGGTCACTCCGTCAAGTTCGGGGTTAAGGTCGCATCATAACTAATAAAACGAGCACAAACTCAGCACCTATTTCTACTCGTCGAGGAGTTCAGTAGCAGATACCGAAGTACACCTTCAGGTAACTCCATACCGTCCAAGACGTATAAGTATATTTATATATAAGCCCTACTTACTTTTAGCGAAACATAATATTGTAATAAAAATCTGTGATTATAAAAATAATACTGTTACCTTGTCAAGTATGTATCAAATTTGGTTTTTCGAATATTTTGTATTTCTACAGCGATCTTTTCACGAGCCTGCTGCAAACAAGCGAGGCAAAGTGTAGTAAGTAAAATAAATTATTACAAGGCTGCTTAAGAAACCGAAAATTTCAGGATTTCTGAGCCGAAAAAATTAATTATAACTAAACAAAACAAAATTAAACTATCATTTACATTCCATGGCCCCACATGACAGATGAAGAGATTAAAGAATAGATTGAGTTGAAAATTGATATTTTCAAAAGTTATCGTGTTTAACCCTCCATGCGGACTTGATAAATCCACACCATAAGCCACTAAAACCGCTTCTTTTATGAAAAAGCAAAAATCGATTTAAAAATTATAAGTTCAACAATCATTTATCTTTCTGACAATGTGCTTCTTATATTATTTATATGTACAATATGATTGTTAGATACGATTTCACGCGACAAAACGTTGGAATCTTAATTTTTAGGCCCTAGTAGAACATACCTGCGTGCTTGGTGCTTAAGGCATGCAATATAAACATTCATGCTTGTCACCCAGAGATAGAGAGTACGCACTATCGAATCTACGGAATAAAACCGGTGACGAGGCTCGCCACTTGTCACGTTCTTTTTAAATCTAAATTAAAACGAACCAAAGAAATAGTAAATTCATTTTTATAAAACTGAAGTGACAAATGAACTTACAGTCTAAGTAGCTACTGCGGTCATCACTGATAAAATATTAAAGACATTTATTTCATTAAGTATTGGCAGGGAGCTGTTTTCAAGAGAACTTGACCGCCAGTGGATTGTTGTTCCTTTTTATCGTTTGAATATTGATTTTAAGTGGAGTTTGATACGTAAAATAGTGCAATTTTGTGTTATAAATGTCTGCGCATGTGAGCTATTAGTGGAAACGGAGATACAAGGACTCAATGTTGATATTATAAACCTTAAATTATTTGGGAACCTTAAAACTTGATTGAACAAGAGGAGATACTGTCGTTATCACCCAAAACTGTGTAATGAATAATTATTAAATATAAATATTGGTAATTTCTTTGGCTAAAGTATAAACGTACAGGTGCGTAACCAAATAAAAAAGAATCAGCAGCATAAAGGGCCTTGTTGCAACTATGTAAGCACAATTACTTATCATTGAGCTTTGGAGTTCAGGTACAGATCAATCAACACAAGGAAAATAGATTGCAATTAGTGCAAGGTAATGAGAGTACACACCGCCTTTGTAATGAATACAAAGTTATTCAATTATCAATTACATTTATAAAAGTAAAAGCCGATTTCAAGTAAATAAATAGAATAAAATAATTTCAATTAGTTACTTCTGAAGCAGGGGCTTTAATACTTCTATACACTATCTCTTAGCACCGACTTGCACAGGACTTTCCGCTTCTTCGCGGTCGGATTTTGACTTTTATTAAAAGTGTAATTATGTATTCTTTTGAGTGGAATATCACAAGCTCAAATATCGTCTAAATAGTTACATAATTTTTAAGTGGAATTTATGTATTATTATTATTTTATCAATATTTTTCGGAAGCCATCTTAATGGCATTTCTCATAGTCCTTCTTGTAACACCTAATCGACGAAAAGGGGATGGATTGGATGGGGTGAAATATACGTTACCCTTCTTAGTAAAATAAATAATGTCGCAAAGTGAATGTTTTGAAATACCATTTCATGTCCAATAAAATTCTTAAAACACACTAATCTGCTATAGCAGAGTACTATACGTAATTTTATTTATTTAACCGTTGCGTAGAGCAGACATACGGGATTAATGACAGTCGTTCTATCCAACGATTAGTGTAATGAGGCGTCTACTGGACTAACGAGATCTCACTGACATTCAGATGAGACTTATTTTGTACATTAATAATAAATAGAATAGAATAGAATATAATAATTTTTATTCAATATAGATTATTACATAATACTTATTGAAAGTCATTTTTATTTACCACTGGTTCGGAAAATATCTCTGGTCTAGGAAGAACCAGCAAGAAACCCAGCACTTTCTTTTTTTAAACATATTTCACTTTAAAATTATTTTGTGGTTTTTTGTTTGTACATATTTTAAATGAGTATTAATAGAACCAGCATGATGGCGATCACCTCATTCCCAGGGTTTTTCCTTATGTATTCTTTGATTGAAAGTGTTGTTCTTTGAAAATTGTTCAAAAGGGTTATTATTATAATAACCCTTTTTGAACAATTTTTTTAATAAAACATTTAAACTTATTTATTGACAAATTTTGTACATTTCTGTATCTTTCTATTTCTAATTTTTCTTACAGCATATGCTGCAGAACTAAGTCTGCTTACTAATTTAGATATATGGGGCCCCATTGAGCTTCGCGTCAATGGTAATACCAAGAAAAACAGTGGTATCCACAAGACTCAATTCCTCCCATTTAAGAGCTCATTGGTATTTGAATGTTTAACATTAGGTATTATAAATATAACACATTTTGTCTTATTGCAGTTTAAGAGCAAATTGGTGACGTTAAACCAGTGTACTAATTTCGATAGAGCATTATTTACATTGTCAAAATTAATTGACTGTCGTTTGAGTTTGAAAATTAAATAAGTATCATCAGCAAATAATACTATATCGTGATTGCCCTACAAGATAAGGTAAGTCATTAATATAGACTAAGAACAGGAATGGGCCAAGAATCGAGCCCTGAGGAACGCCCATTGATAATACTGACCGGAGGACCCTTTGTCATTGATAACAACTTTTGAGTTCTGTTATTTAAATATGAAATAATAAGTCAAAGCGCAATATTTTTGACACCGTAATGTTGTAGTTTCTGATTAATATCTCATGATGAACGCAATCGAAAGCCTTGGAAAGATCACAAAAATACCTAAGGTATCTTGTGTACTCTCCCAGGCATTAAAAATATATTTCATAAGCTCGACACGTGCGTCTATAGTCGAGCGACCCCTTGTAAAATCGAATTGATTTTTATGTAGCAATTTATTAATATTAAAGAAACTTAAGATCTGATTTCAAATTATTTTTTCAAAAATTTTACTAAATGTTGGTATAGACATTGGTCTAAAATTGGTGGGGTCTAATGTACTACCAGATTTAAATAAAGTATGATTTTACTATGTTTCATTAAATCAGAAACACACAGATTCAACGCTTGTATTAAATATAGTGGCTAGATAAGGTGCCATTATATCTATTATAGATAAAATATCTTTAATGAAAATCCATATAAGTCTGCCGTTATCTAAACATCAATAGTTTTAAAATATTTAACGATATCTTTTGGCAATACTCTATGTAATTTAAAAGTATTTGAACAAGCCTTTACATTTTGTTTAAGCAATGATTCGGTGACAGTAGGAGTAAATTTAATGATTTTGTTGTCAAAAAGGAACATCAGTAAAATGCTTCTCAAAAGCCATAGCAACTTCTTGATCAGATCGAGTTAAATTATTGTTAATATTCAATTGAAAATCCGAGTTGCGTGGTTTGACCTTATCCGTTTGACTGTTTATTATTCTCCAGGTCATTTTAATTTTGTTAGATGCAGTTTTAATTTTGTTACTTAAATGTAAAGCCTTAGCTGTGGAGCACACTTTTTAAATATAGTCAATAGTCTCTGCCTAACCCTCTGGGTGACAGGCGTGATTGTTTATGTTTTTATGATCTCTAAATATAACACTACTATTATATGATCTTTCATTATAAAGCTCGTATAACCTTCGCCTACTTTTATAAATTCCTACTGTCGCCCATTCATTAAATGATTTGCGACTGTTAAAAAGAAAGTTTTAAGTAAATATTCTACTAAATTCACAACTTATAATTTTAAATAACGTACCATACAAATAATCAGCACTATTTTTAAATGAAAGCGATGGAAGTCTTTTTATTATATTACTTCTAAACCTCTCCAAGCGATGTTCATTTATTGGAACAAACACAACTGTCTTATTTCTCTGTGTTTTGTGTATATAAGATACAAACTTTCCATAGTGATCTGAACTTAAATTTTGAACAATTGATTTAAGCAAGGGCTTAATATCTGTAAAAATGTTATCTATACAGGTCGTACTAGGCCCAGCAATACGTGTTGGTTCTAAGAATAAATTAACAAGACTATACGATTTAAACAATGAGCTACACTTAATACTAATGTAAGAAGTTTCAAGGAGATTGATGTTAAAGTCTCCACATATTACAACAGACTTGTTCTGTTTACTAAGTTTGAGCAAAACTTCTTCCACAATCCTTTCATAATAGTCATAAGTAGCACATGGGGGTCTGTAAACACTTACAACAATGAGGTACTCGAGGTCGACACAAGCCATTTCTACAGTTCGCTCAACAGAGTGGCTCACAATATCCTTACGTTTTTTATATTAATATATATATATATATATATATATAGCTTTATCTGCTAATATTAAGAGCCACCACGTAAACTTTTTTCTCTATTGAAAGAACTGACCACATGGTGATTTCTGAAATTAAACATGAAATTATAATCTTTTAGCTAATGTTCAGTAATACAAAGGATATGTATGTTGTAACTATTTAAAAGCAATTTAACTTCTAATTATTTGCCCATCATGCCTTGTATATTTTGATGCACCAGGTGTAAACAATTTTTATTACGTATTGGTGGGATGCATTCCAAATAAATTAAACTCTTATTATTGCTAGAGATTGCCTCTATTGTCGCATTTACTAATTTAAATTAGTTGGAACAGATTCCAAACTAAATGTCAAATGATTATCATGCTCAAAAAGCAGTCTTGGTAGCCAAAAACTTGGCTGAGATAAAAGTAAATAATAAGATAGCACATTTGCTACCAGTCTTAAATTATATTTGGATAGGTGATACCTATCTTTTGTCCAAAACTTTTTATTAAATTATTTATGTCAATTAAATGAAATTTGTCATTATTATCATTACAATTATATGTCAAATTTAAATTACTGTTACATACTAAATTATTCATTTGTATATTTAAATTATGTCTTAGATTATTTTCCTGTGGCAATCCCTGTATGTAAAGCAGTGTGAATAAGACAATTTTGTGTACATTTAAGTTATTAAGTTGTTCAATGTATCTTAATAACTTTTGTTGTTTACACTGCCTCTTCTACCAACAAAAATTATTATTGTTCTATTTGGGCAAAATTTAGTAACTATAATTTTAAAAGATGCTCAGGCATGCAGCAATTTGTAATTTTATGTCCCTTTAAAGAGTTATTTAAAGTTATGCCTAGATTTTTCCCATGTCATGGCTATACACAATTATATTATTTTTGTTAATATTCGAGTTATTTGTTTTTATTTTAAGCTCCTCTGCTATGGCACTTTCGTAGAGTTTTGGTGGTGGTATAATATTATCAGCACACCGACTCTGAAGAAGCTGGTATTGAATGCTGACACTCATTGATATTTAACTAAGGAGTCAAAACGCTCCTCATTATATTTACATGTCTTTACCAGATTGTCCAGCATATGTTTTTTTATTTCGTTTTGGGCTGATTTATATTTATTAGACACAGTTTGAAGGGAGTTAGTAAGTGATATTATTTCTGATTCAAAGCACTCTACGTCAGTCTCATAAATTTGTTTTATGTTATCCACCTCAATTGAATACAACTTAAGTTCATATATCAATGCTTGCTTTTCTTTACATAAATTAACATAATTTTTGGTATTAATCTTAATTTTATCTATTTTGTACTTTCCCTATGTATTTATTTACTTTTATATACTTCTTCAATTTGGTTTTACTGCGATTAATCCTTACTGTGTTTCCTGAAGTGGAAGAGTCGTCGCCAGTCAAATCTATTGTTTCAGATTGCTGTAAAATTCTTGAAGTATTACATTGCATAATTAAAGTTATCTATATATGTTTTAAATTGTGTTATTTGCTCATTAGCCTCATTTAACTGTAACTTCAATGCAGCAATAAACCTGAGAGCTTCCTCATATTCCTTGCTGCATTGGTCAAACTCATTAACCGTTCCTGTAGCTGATCTCTTTCTTTTAAAACACTTGTGTATTCGGTATGTAACTTAACCATATCACATTTCAATTGCGTGTTTTGGCGATTATGCTAACTATTTCTTTTCATTATCATCCCTTTCCTTAAGCAACAGATCACGCTGCTCCTTGGACGCCTAAGTTCTTGGAGCGTAAGCTGGAATTGGTTCTCCATCTGGCGTGTCTTGGCGTTGCAGTATTCATTTTACTATTTATTATAAATAATAAAAGAAACAAAGATCGAAAACAGAAGGAGCAGAGTAAGCTAATGTCAAATTGTTGTTGTTTTTCTATTTACAGATCTCAAATCAAATTATCGTTAAAATAATTCGAAAAGAAACCCCAAAGAATGTAAAATCCGAGTAACAGTAATAGAATAGATCTTTAATTTATAAAAGGAATGATATGAAATAAAATTACAATGATTTAAAACAATGTTCGTTACCTGTCACTTTTTGTTCCAACACCAAACTGTTGTTATAATGCTTATGTACCGACTTTTTAAATATTAAATACAAAGCGGCAGTAATTATTAACTATAACATAAATTGATATTATGGATATTATGAATTTACAATATTTAAATTATTAAAATTTATCGGGACCAATTACTCGTACTTTTACAACTTGTCACCAGGGTTGCCACAGCAAAAAAAAGTATATAAGGACGAGCCTTTTTCATCATCTAGGATTTACACCGGTATCATGGAAGTAGTTTACATAAATAAATTGCACAAGAACAACAATTTATTCCGTGCGGGACTCGAACCCGCTAGTCTAACTCATTGCTAAGCACTACGCCACGGTGCCGTCAACGCTTTAAAGTATATCAAATTATACTTCAAAGTTGGTCGCATATTTAAGAGAAATATTTGACCTTTAAGGGTGTGTGAAGAAAGGATGAAGTTTTTAACGTAGAAATCTCGTTACAGTTCTTAGAGGTGGCAACATATAAAATCTTCGTTGCTTGAAGTGGTTTGCAGGTGTTCGTTAGATGGTAGTTCGTTTGTGACTAAGGCGTTATAAGAAATATTGAATGAACTTCATATTCAATAACATTTCACATTAAAGGGCGATAAGTAAACTTCCTTGAAGAATGGATTAAATACTAAGTAATATCTACCTCTGCTCACCCCAGCGCAGATGTTATGAAGTTTATAACTGCGATTGTACGTACTATACTTAATATGGATGAGAGTTGGGACGACGTTGTGTCATTCCAACGTTACTGTTACCAACGTTGTTTGATTTAATTAAACTAACTAATTTTAACTTATTTTTTAATTTCCGATCTTTCGAAAGCAAAAGATCAAATAGTCCCGGGGACTGAAGTGTTAAGCGCAATCATGTAATTTTTAACCCGAGCTACCTTTGATTGTTGTTTATTAGCTTTTATATTTACGCAGATTTAACCGACAGTATCATGAAGTATTGACATGGTTTGCTTAAGTATAGATTTAATTTTATTAACTACTTGCGATACCTGCCGGCCTCGACTGGGTGGCATCTATTAATATGGCGTCATTTAGTTCCTTTATAGTTATTATCAATGGCTATTTATTTTATAAATTTTTCCTTTTCATAAAAAGAAATCTCCAAATATTTAGAATAAAATATACCCAACCTCACTCCTGGTATTGATCTCTATTTGTTCGTGAAACTTCACAACAATCGGTTTAGCAGTTCCGAAGATTAGCTCGGACAGATCAGATCAGACAGACAGACAAAAATTTATGTAATTAAAATTTATAAGGGTTCCTTGTTGTTTAACTACGTAACCGTAAAATGTTTTTCATGTCTTCATCATCATCATCATTACAGCCCTTCACAAGTCCACTGCTAAACATAGGCCTCCCCCAAGGAACGCCACAAAGCACGGTCCTGAGCCACCTGCATCCACTGACTTCCTGCATGTCTTACCAGGTCGTCACTCCATCTAGTGGGGGGACGCCCTACACTTCGCTTGCCGGTACGAGGCTGTCACTCGAGAACCTTTCTTCCCCATCGGTTTTCAGTTCTTCGAGCTATATGGCCGGCTCATTCCACTTCAGCATACTAATTCTTTGGGCTATGGCAGTTACTCTGGTTCTAATGCGGATATCCTCGTTATTAATTCTATCACGCAGAGAAACGCCGAGAATAGCTCTATAGCTCGCTGAGCGACTTTGAGCTTCCTCATACGGCCAGCAGTGAAGGACCACGTCTCAGTTCCATAGGTCATCACTGGAAACACGCACTGGTTGTAGTCTGGTTTTCAAGTTTTGAGGTATATCTGACGAGAAGATGTGCCGTAATTTCCCGAACGCTGCCTAGCCGAGTTGAATCCGTCGGTTGACCTCTCGGTCGAAGTTGGACTTACCTAGTCGGACCATTTGTCCTAGGTAAACATATTCGTCAACAACTTCGAGCTTAGTGCTCGAAGTTGTTGACGAACCTCCACCGGAGATTCTTAGCACTCCTGCCCGCCGTTACCATGGTCGCCACCGTAGCTAGGAATAGCGGGGCCGCCGGGACTGGGGCCCGTCTCTTCGTAACTTTATTCATTGGGGTATATTGCCATAGTTGCCACGCTGGCGAGCGGGTTGTCAACCGCAGTTTTTTATTGTGATATTGTTGTTATCAGGAAGATGCTGCTGCCCATCTCCTGCCTGTTTCCCACTGTCGCCTCTTACGACACCCACGGAAGATATGGGGTAGTGGATATTCTTAACTGTCACTACACGGCAAACATTGTTTGCGTTTAAACATAAGACATCATTAAGAAATCAGTTAGTTAGTTTCAGTTATGAGTTTTTAAGCTATTTCATACATAAATGTAAATAAAATTAAAGTGTCTTTCTGTATCAAAATAACTGCTTTAATTGAGCTGAGGGGTAATGTGTATTCCACTAGCACGAATAACCATTTTAGTCTCTCTGTATATATCTTTGTATGTTTCTCGGGCTTATCTTCAAAATGGCTGTATCAATTGTAATGAAACTTGACGAACAGATAGAGAGCAATGTATGTAATTAATGATCAAGTCAATATTTTATTCAAAAACTTAAAGATATTTTTTAAACCGAAAAACTGATAAATTATGTGGTTTTTGATGAATATCTTTAATTTAAATAACGCCACATCTAAAACCAGGCGAAGCCGGGGCAGTCCACTAAGTACTATTTCAATAAAGTACATAGTTTGATATTTCGCTGCGTTCGGAAAAGTATGTATGTTATGTTGTCGAGTTTTGTATCCAATATGATCCAATATAATATGCAGGGTAGTAAATGTAATAACAGGCTCTCAGGCGTTTTTGTCTTATCACTTAATTCCTCCGGATTTTATTTATTTGTAGCCTTATTTTTGGTGTTTGTTAATCAAGCTGTAAATCAAATTGAATCGAATAAATAATAACCGTTCTAATGTATTAAATTATAAGTAACAAAAATCCTAGTGAATTTCTATGCAATAAAATAAGGAGAGGTTCTGATAAAGAAATTTTCTTGATGAATTGAGTGCCGGCTCACTGTCATGAACTTGTTGTTTATTAGTGGGAATGATAAAGTGCCTTCATTTAATCTTAAGTTAAGACGTTGCTTACAGATGGAATTACGAGTAACAATATTAACTTTTAAGTGGACCAGGTATAAGGCGGTTTTCGTTTAGCAGTGGAATACTTTAGATGCTTATTAAACCTAAAATAAACACGGAATTAAAACGGAATTTCGGACACGGCGGCCAGTCTCAAAGAGACTAGCCCTTTGCAGGGCAGGATTATAGTGTCCGAGTGTACGCGCAAGCACAGGTGCACTCTTTTCCCTCACTCTCAAAGTCCGACACTCGTAATCCGACACGACTGGAAAGAGATCAGGCGCAGGACCAACGGCTTTACGTGCTTTCCGAGGCAGGAAACACCGCCAACTTACTGACTCCTGAGAATTCTCGACAGAAAGACTCAATACCTATTTTTTGGCGTTCCTGTGTCCGAAATCCGGTGCGTAGAACATTACTGCGAGTTCGTATCGAGTTGCTTGCGTACTACAATATATGCTTTAAAGCGACCATTTATATCTTGAGTTGACACAGTTTTAAAACGGTAGTTTTATCTAATCGCGTAATGAGTGTTGAGGGCTTGCTCATGGTATAAGATGGGACGATAGTATCTCTTATGCCGCAACCACATGGCGTACCTTAAAATTTATAAATAAAAAAACACACCCAAAAGTTTTAGAACAACCCATTGCTATTAAGCAAGTGGTTATTGTGTGTTTGTGCATTGATAGCGAAATAAAGGTTAATTTTAGTTTGAACCAGAGCACGGCTCCCAGGGAAATTACGTTTAAGAGCCGCCATAACATTATGAGAAAATGGCAGGACGTTTGCACCTGAAAAGGCTCTTGAACAATACTGTCGATGTTCAGTATTGATATAAACATATATTTCTTGTAACGTCTTAGTGTAGAAATTCAATAACGAGAGTGCAGCGGGGCGTGCGGTGTGATGTCATGACACACTGTATTCTGTTTGTTGTGAATTCTTCAGTTGCTTTATTATCTGTTAATATATTTACTATCATATAATTATTAATGAAACATTCAGTGGAAACTAACCATGCAATATATTTTAGATTTTGTTTTATTCTAGTGTCCGTCCCGGATTCGCTTGGATGATCTATTAATTTAAAGAAAGATTATTTATTTTATCAATTATTCGGTTTTACAAAAAATATAAGTTATTCGGATAAAAGGCCTAGATCCAAAAGTTTCATCGCAATCCGTTTAGCCATTCCGAAGATTAGCCCGGACAAACAGACAAACAGATAGGCAGACAGACATAAAGCCAAAAATGGATATTTATGTAACAGTGTCAGAGGAAGGCATGCAAATAACCCCTAAGTTCAATAGATGCCTGTTATTTCAATATTACAAACAGACACTTCAATTTTATTTATATGTAGGTATAGATAAAATTAAACATAAATAATTTTAAATTTAATATGTCAATTGGATAACATTTTAATAATTTAATAATTGTAATGATTTAAAAATGTATATTATTATTAGACATTAAGCTAAAATAATAATCTTACATTGACATTTCCTCTGACACTGTTACATATTAAATATTTAATTATTACATCAATTGAATAGTATTCTATAATTTATGTATTGCATAAAGTTGGTATGTCAGTTACTGGCTATCAATATTTGCACCACCAAGGTAGAATATGTAGAACTAATTACCTTTAACACAGTTGTATAACCATGTTCTTGCAAATAAATATTAATACAATTTTACTATGAATCAAAAGCAAGTAAAAGCATAGACAAACTTACTTATTTAATATTAGACTGTCACTATTATTCAAAACGTCATTCTGGCTTTCTATAACATTCAGACCGGACGGAACGCAGCAGTGGACGCTCTGCTGATTGGCGGCACAAATAAGTAGGAGGTGGTATTAAATTCAATCAATATAAAAGTATTGATTACAATTTGTGTTTGACTCGTAATAAAATATCATTATCATCCGTAAATAGTTTGAGACAAAGTCGATAATCGGTGTTCGTCTAAGTGATTATATTCTCTTTGGATGACCAAAGAGATATATAGAATATAGACCAATAAGAATGATCTTATTGTCCTGAGCGCGCGCTCAAGTTGTGTAACAAACACGCCGCCCCATCACATGCTCTGTACTAAAGCCTTGAGTTCGCCCTTAGGATAAGGCATATAGAACGTTCAGTGGAGCGTGCGAGATAATGACAAGCATACGTCGTCTTCTTACAAAACGTGGTTTACTGAAAGTCTTGGGTTTAAACTATGGTAAAAGAAGCCTTTCTAACTAAAGATGTCTGAAGTTTCTATGCCGCAGCGCCACAGGCTTCGCGAAATATGATATTGGCTGTCAAATTCCATACTTTACGTTTTAGTTTACATATTTTTCTCAGGGCATCTTTATTGAAACAAAACTCTAGCTTAAATCTGAGACAAATTGTAAACTATTTTTTGTGAAAAGACGAACAAGTGTCGTTTTGCTTGCATAACCTCGCAGACGATATTAAGTAATCCGTTGATGCTCTGCCTACCCTGCAAGGGTTACAGGCATGATTATAAGTATGGATCAGAAATACTATCACCACCTGTCACGCTTTCACCCTTAACTATTACTAACAATGGTAGAAACAGTTCTTAGTAAGCCTTATTAATAAGCCTTAGTAATATTTATTGAACGGAAATGAATACAGTTCTTATATGTGGTTATGAATGAATCGGTATTACAATAAGAAAAATTGTGCAAAATTATAAGAAAAATATTTTTTGAGAGTTCTTATTAACTAACGTATACATCGTTTAAATTGATTCCGCTAGATGTCGTTACTAGGTTTTAAAACGCGGTAACGAAATGTTTCCTGACATGTACTTAACTCCCGTCGTTGAGCCGCGCGTCAACCTATAGTGCATACGGTACCTATACGCTTAAATTGTTTCTATTTCGTAGCTTATTCGACTACCTGCTTTCGATTTCGGTTGTTTGTTATTTGCTTTGTGATTTGGTTAAGGTTGAATGGATTTATATTGGCTTTCATTTTCGATTTGTGTATTTTCTTGGATCGGTTTTGTTGATTTGGTTGGTATTCCTTTATACATATTTAGACTCTGGCTTTGATTTTGGATTTTGTTTATTTAGAATCGTGAATTGGTTTTCGTTGTTTTAGGTTGTTTAAAATATTTCAAAGGAATATTAATAGTATAGATAGTGTATACGGTACCTATACACTTACTTCTTTTTCGTTGGTTATATTTATATTGACTACTGTTTTCGATTTCAGTTTTCTGCGATTTGTTTTGTGATTTGGTTTAAGTTGATTCGATTTTTTTGGCTATCGTTTTCGGATTCGTGTTGTGTCTTGAATTGGTTTTGTTGTTTTGATTTTAAAATATTTAAAGGAATATTTATTCCTTTTAGATATTTTGGATTTGCTTTTAAAACAATATTTAAAAGGAAATTTAATTCCTTTTAGGTATTTTAACGTTTTTTATAAATAGGTTTTTCTTACTTCATAATGCCTCGCAAACGTAAGTCCAGCCTTTCAAGAGTATCTTCTCAAAGACAAGCGAAAAGATTAGCTCGATCGCTAGAATCTTTAGAAGATGCTGAACTGAGAAGGCAAGAACAAGCAGGGCGTCAGGCTGCTTTAGAGCATCTGAGACACCTTCTCAACGTCAGCAAAGGCGTCTTGAACAGACAGAGCGTCAGGCTGCTTTAAGAGCTTACGAAACACCTTCTCAAAGTCAGGAAAGGCGTCTTGAACAGGCAGAGCATCAAGCTGCTTTAAGAGCTTGAAACACCTTCTCAAAGTCAGCGAAGGCGTCTTGAACAGGCAGAGCGTCAAGCTACTTTAAGAGCTACTGAAACACCTGATCAAAGTCAGCAAAGGCGTCTTGAACAGGCAGAGCGTCAATCTACTTTAAGAGCTACTGAAACACCTGCTCAAAGTCAGCAAAGGCTATTCGAACAAGCGGAACGTCAGGCCGCCTTAAGAGCCGCGGAAACACCTGATGAAACTCAACACAGACTCATTGAGTCTACTATAAGGGCATCTGAAACACCAGAACAGACACAGGCGCGAAGAGATGCAAATGAACAGCTCCAAGCTGAACGTCGACAAAATTTTCAAAGAAACAATTGGTCGGTTTTAATGAAACAGCATTCAATTATGATCCGTTGATTGATTATAAAATCACAGGTTAGTTGTTATCGGACTGATGGACAAGGAGTGTCGATTTTGTAGCGCTTTAAAATGGAAAGATGAGACCGCAGGCATGTGCTGTTCAATGGCAAAGTGTCTCTTCTGTTACTTGGGAACCAGAAGAACCTTTGAAAACTCTCTTTTATATGATGCTAATGAGTCACGGCGCTTTTAAACAGGATCCGGAAATATAACTCATGCTTTCAAATGACGTCCTTCGAGTTGACCGGGAAATAATAATGCCGGAATTTTGCCTACATTTACGGTGCAAGGGCAAATTTATCATAGAATAGGTTCACTTTTTCTAGCTGAAAACGAACAGCACAAATTTTACAAGTATATTTTATAGGTGACGAAGAAATTGAGGTAGACCGTCGCTGCCAATTTATCCAGGGAGTTGAGAGAGACACAGTGTTCAAAATTCAAAGATTCTTGCATGAACGTAACATTTTAGTCAAAATATTTAAAACTGCTTTAGAAAACCTACCTGAAGAGGATTATAAAGTCGTCATTCACGCAGATCGGACCCCTCGAGGATAGCATGAAAGGCGCTACAATGCACCTTTGATAAACGAAATAGCAGCCGTAATTAGTGGTGATCAATTTTCTTCACGAGACATTGTCTTGCGAGCACGTGATGATACGTTGCAACGGGTAGCCGATACACACAAGTTTTATGACGCTCTGCAATACCCATTGATTTATTGCAAAGGACAAGAGGGTTATCATTTTCAAATTCCACTCATTAACCTGGTCACAAAGGAGCCTCCTCCCAACAAAAAGTATCATGTATGGATTTTATGCGTATCATATGATGTTGCGAGAAAATGATTTTAACCTCTTAGCCCGGTGTAGACAATTATTTCATAAATTTTTGGTAGACATGTATGTGAAGGAGAAAGTGAACGTCTCCGTTATATATCTTTAAATCAAAAAGCTGCGCGTTGAGAATTATATACATTTACTAGCTGCAGTTTCTAGCGACGCCAATGTAAACCCCAGATATTTAGGTAAAATGGTAATTCTGCCCTCATCATTCGTTAACAGTCCCTGCTACCTACATGAGTACACACAAGACGCATTCGCCTATGTACGAACTTACGGAAGACTTGATCTTTTGTTACTTTTACTTGCAATCCCACATGGAAAGAAATAACCGAGGAGCTAATGCCGGGCCAAAAAGTACTGACAGACACGATTTAGTTGCTAGAGTATTTAGATTAAAAGTACAAAATTAATGTATGTAATTAACAAAGGGAAAATTTTCGGAGAGGTGCAGTGCTTCATGTATTCAATTGAATGGCAAAAAGAGGATTACCGCATGCCCACATTCTAATATGGCTTAAAGAAGTTGCAGCCCAGCCAAATAGAGGACATTATAAGCGCCGAGATTCGGATCCTGAGCAAGATAAAGAATTGTATGATACCATCGTCCGAAATATGATTCACGGTCCATGTGGAGCACGAAATTCAATATCGCCATGTATGAAAGAAGGAAAATGTACAAAGAAATTCCTAAACAGCTATTAAAAGAAACAGTGCACAATGACAATGGCTACCCTTTATACAGACGCAGAGCTCCCGAAGATGGTGGCAGGAAAGTTACAATCAAATCTCGCTCTGGAGCGTTCGAAACCTTAGATAACAGCTGGATTGTCCCGTATTCGCCCATTCTATGTAAAATGTTTAATGCCCACATTAATGTAGAAGCATGTAGCTCTGTCCGCGCAATCAAGTTTATCTGTAAGTACATAAATAAAGGAAGCGACCAAGCAATATTTAATCTCAGGAGTGAAGGTGAGGCAAATCCCGTTAATGAAGTACAGACCTTTCAAGCAGGGCGTTATGTCAGCAGTAACGAGGCAGCGTGGCGTCTCCTGGCTTCCTTTACACGAAAGGCACCCAACAGTTACTCACCTTGCTGTGCACTTAGAAAATGGAGAGCGTGTATATTTTCACCGAAAGAAATTTCCAAGAAAGAATTGCATCACCGCCAAAACTACACTAACAGCCTTCTTTCAACTTTGTCAAACCGACCCTTTGCAAAAACGTTGTTATATTCTGAAGTCCCCGCTATTATACTTGGAACACATCTAGGAAGGAGTGGAAACGCTGTATTCAAGGCGCGCCTGTTGCAAATTGGCCGGTGTAAAGTCATCAGATGCCCTTGGTCGTGTGTATACCGTCCATGTAACTAATTTTGAATGTTTCTGTTTACGATTGCTGCTGCTGTGTTCGGGGTCCTACAGGATATAAAGACCTTAAAACTGTCAACGGTCAGGAATGCGCAACTTATAGAAGCATTTGAAGCTCATCTTTTAGAAAACGATAATCACTGGGATGAAACCATGGAGGAAGCTGTGCAGTGCCAGTCACCAGCCAAAATTAGGGATCTTTATGCAACTCTCATATCATCTTGCGGGCTATCTAATGCACATAAATTGTGGGACAAATACAAAGAGTACATGGCGGAAGATATTTTGCGAAGGTTACAGCAGACACACGCGAACATGACATACAATGAACACATTTATAAAGCACTTGGAAAAATTGAAGATAAGGTAATGGCAATGGTAGGCAAAAATTAAACGACTTTGGAATGATAAGCCCTCAGCGAACAACCGAAAATGAACTAAGTGATGAAATTATACGTGAAACAAACTACGATATACCACCTTTGCAGCAGCAAGTAGCCGAATTTGTACCCGCTTGCTTCTCGAATAAAAACAGAGTTTTTGACAAAGTATTAGGACAAATTGAATCTGTAAATAGTGCACTTTTCTTTTAGATGCCCCTGGAGGAACTGGGAAGACATTTTGTTAAATTTATTATTAGCGCAAGTACGGAAAGATAAAAACATTGCTGTGGCCGTAGTTTCCTCCGGTATAGCCGCCACGCTGCTAAGCGGGGGCCGCACTGCACATTCTGTTTTAAAACTCCCTCTAAATCTAGCCCAGGAAGAATCGCCGATCTGCAACTTTAGCAAAATAGTGCACGAGGTATAATGCTACGACAATGCAAACTTTTAGTGTGGGACGAAAGTACAATGTCGCATAAAAAAGCTGTAGAAGCACTAAATCGAACGCTCCAGGATTTGCGCAGCAATACCGATGTAATGGGAGGAATGGTGGTTTTACTGGCTGGTGACTTTCGCCAAACTTTACCTGTCATTCAAAGGCACACCTGCAGATGAAATTAAAGCATGCCTCAAGTCGTCTATTTTATGGAACAAGGTGACAAAATTTAGTTTAACCACGAATATGAGAGTGCATTTGTATAATGATATCAATGCTGGAAACTATGCTGACACACTATTAAAAATTGGCGATGGGCGGTTAGAAACGGATGCTGAGGCTGCGTTAAATTGACGAGAGATTTTTGTAATTTAGTACAGAGTCATTCCGAATTAATTGCGAGCGTTTATTCAGATTTAACGAACAACATGCATGAAGACAAATGTTTATGTGAAAGGCGATTCTTGCACCAAAAAATGAGAGCGTTAACAAAATAAATTCAGATATATTAAGCGAAGTAGCAGGAGAAATAACAGAGTATTTGTCAGTAGACACAGTTATGGACACAGAACAGAGCACTTCATATCCCGTAGAGTTTCTAAATTCTCTAGAGTTGTCAGGTGTGCCCTTACATAAGCTTCAATTAAAATTAGGCGTCCCAGTCATGCCAGTGCGAAATTTAGATGCTCCTCGGTTATGTAACGGGACAAGGCTGCGTATGACACATCTTGGACGGAACATAATCAGTGCTACAATTTGACAGGCGTAGGAAAAGGTGAAAATGTTATTATACCACGGATCCCTATAATTCCCACAGATCTTCCTTTTCAATTCAAAGGTTGCAGTTCCTATTAAGCTCAGTTTTGCAATGACAATTAATAAAGCGCAAGGGCAAACGCTACAGGTAGCGGGGTCAACTTAGAAAACCGTGCTTCTCTCATGGTCAGCTGTATGTAGCATGTTCGCGTGTCAAATGCCCAGAATCTCCACATTCTTTCCCTGAATGGAAAAACATATATCATTGTGTACAGTAGCGTCTTAAAATAGTGTTCAGTTAGTTTTTTCCAAAATTCCCACAATCAATTAATCAAATTCCCACAGATCTTCCCTTTCAATTAAAATTTCCTATATAGCTCAGTTTCTTTTCAATTCCAAATGCTGCACCTCTGACGGACCTATTAAGCTCAGTTTCCTTTCAACTCAAAAGGCTGCATCTCTGACGGATCTTTTATTTGGCTCAGTTTCCTTTCAATTCAGAAAACTGCATCTCTGACGAATCAATTTAGCTCAGTTTCTTTTCAAAAGTCTGCATCCCTGACGGATAATTATGCTCAGTTTCCTTTAATTAAAAAAATATCCCATTTCCATTTGGAATAAACAGGCTATTTTCATGCTTTCTTATACTCGTACGCTGCGTTTCAAAACATTTAAATAGGCTGACGAATCAATTTTGCTCAGTTTCCTTTTAATGGCTGCATCTCTGACAAATCTATAAAACTCAGTTTTCTTTCAATTCAAAAAGCAATGGATAGTTCATTTCCAGTGACCATGCGGGCGAAGCCGCGGGTAACAACTAATATTTATATATATTAACTAAATATCAACGTTTGATATACTTTCATTCTGTTATGCCTCGGCCACACACATCGCGATGGAATTATCACGATAAAACTTCGCCTTCAGCCTAGCGAGAAGGTGCTTGGCCACACTGCGCGTTGCAAAATTTTATCGCGCTAAACACACGCTAAAAACAAAATGGACGCCACGGTCGCTCTGTATTATATGGCAGCGAATAATGATTTTTTATTATTGTGTCAATTTTTAAAAAATAAGAAAAAAGCAAGGAAAAGGCGACAGTGGATGATAACCATTCATAAATCAAGAACTACGTAAGCGTTTAGTCTTTACTTTAATATGCATGTTGAGTTTTAAACAATAAGGCATAAAAACATATTAAGTATGTACTTATTTAATGTTTTTAACTTTGTTACAGAGACTTTTTAAACAATATGTTTTCTGATCTAACTGCTGAACCTGCCCAATTTTTTAATTTTCTGCGGATGTCTACGTCAGATTTTGAAATAATCCTGCAGAAATTGTCACCTTTGATACAAAAATGCAAAAGTACGATTAGCTTTAACACTACGTTATTTGGCAACAGGGAACAGCTTTAGAAGCCTGCATTATCTATTCAAAATGTCTCATCAAATTATTTCCAAAATAGTGCTCGAGACATGCACCGCCATTCTAATGGTTTTAAAGGACGAAGTTAAGGTACGTAAATTAAACTCTTAGGTTTATTTAAAGTTTTATTAGAAACACAAAAAAAAAGAGAAAATTGTAATCGTAATCATCTTAATCAGTTCAATTCAATTTAGGCTCCGTGGGGCGGTGCCTTAGCAATGAGTTGTGGCGTTACGGCCGCGGGTTCGAATCCCGCACGAAACAAATATTTGTATGGCCTACAAATAATTGTTCACGACACAGAAGATAATCCTAGTGTGGAAGTAACGTGTTTTCAAAAAAAAACTTATTATTATTAAAATTCTGATATCTTTATTTGTGAGGGTATTATTGGTGGTAGTATTCTGGTGGTGATATTCTAAACGGATAGTGAGTTGTAGTCAGACTGGTATGATGTCGATGGTATTGGCATGCTATTATTAGCGAAACACGACTGCACTATATATTATATTGTAACATCTTTTATACCGTGATTCTTGCAAATAAAGATTTATGATTTATGATTTGGGTCTGTAAACTGGAGCAACTGGTATGGCGCATTGTACGGTGATTGGGACAATTGGTAAGGCTAATTGTATGGTGGCTGGGTCGATTGATGTGGCTGTCTGAATGGTGGCTGGGTCGATTGATGTGTCTGTCTGTATTGTGACTGGGGCAATATGTGTGTCTGTCTGTATTGTGACTGGGGCGATATGTGTGGCTGACTGTATGGTGACTGGGGAGATGTGTGTAGCTGACTGTTTGGTGACGGGGGCGATAGGTAAAACTGATTAAATGGTGACTGGGGCGATTGATGTGACTGACTATATGGTGACTGGGGCGATCGGTGTGGCTGACTGTTTGATATCTTTGGTGACTGGTATGGATCTTGTGGTGAATTAGTTGAAGATGAACGATGGACGAAAGATTGAGGTAATTCCGCAGTCGATTCATTTAGTCTATCCACCATGCACTTTAAATATAATGTTATGGACATCGTTCATTACAATTTCTTTAACATTTGTGTTGCGAATTTTTCTTAATTTACTTGCTATTAGTTTTCCAAAAATTTCGTATTCGTCATTGTAAAAGTTATTTTGTACAAGGTTGAACGCTTCAGTCATTTGCTGTATAGCAGTGTTTATCTCGGAAGTTAGATCATAACGCGCCCGTTTTGCTCGATGAGTGGTTTCGTCACCGGACCTATTTTTTCTTTCTTCTGCTGCAGTCATTTCCTGTTCTTCTTCTTTTTCGATCTGATTAAAAAAATCTTTTCAGATGCCTTCAAATGAGCAAGAGTGGTTGGAAAAAAGCCGATTTCATTACATCTTTCCACATTGCGTAACAGCTATGGACGGAAAACATATTGTTATACAGTCACCGTATCACAGTGGAACTGAATTTTATAACTACAAGCATATATACAGCATTTTTCTGTTAGCATTAGTTGACAAAACCTACACATTCATATTTGGAGATGTTGGATGCCAGGAAGAATGAGTGATGGAGGTGTATTTAGAAATAGTTTACTATCCCAGAAACTAAGTCGAGGTGATCTTAATTTACCAGCTCCTTCCCACTTCCTGGTTGTGACAATGCAATGCCTTATGTATTTGTAGCAGATAATGAATTCCCTACAAACAAACATTATGAAACCATACCCCGGCGAACACTAAATTATTGTGGAAAATGTGTTTGGAGTAATGTCTAGCTAATATAACTTCCTAAGGAATAGTAAGACATCTAGTAATTTGTACATTCCGCCTGGCTTCTTGGATAGGATTGAAAATGATGAGGTGGTTCCTGGCACTTGGAGGAATGAACAACCAGTTGACAGTGCCTTGCGCTCACTGCCATCTGTAGCCAGGAGAAATGCTTCTACACCATCAAACATACGGGATAAATTTGCTCAAGTTTTCATCTCACAACACAGTTAATTAAACAAACATTTAATATAAATAAAGATATTATTTATATACTAAATAAATTATTTGAGCTAGCAATAAGTAATTTTTATTTTTTACCTGTGTATTTATAGTTTGCCTACAGTCATATATAGGCTGTAAAAATCTATTTAGGGCTTCAAAAGCAAACCAATTAACATTATAAATTTCTGCTGTCTCAGCACCAGATTTAATCGACTTTTTTTTCTTATTTAGATGTTCCCTATAATAAGCCATAAAAGGAGTTCCGTTTCTTTTTTAAATCATCGACTACATTCTCAACTCAGTTTATTTTTTATTCTGACCCATGCATCATATTTTAGATCCTTTATTTTGTGGCCAACATCTTTCCGGTTCCATAATATCGGCTCGGATTCGTAATAACTAATAAATTCAAAAAAAAATTCGTTAGACCAATCCATGTCGGAAATACGTCGCAAACCCTAATTTACTTTGACACATCTGCTACGCACGATGTCTGTGGGCAGACTGAAGTGCACACGCGAAGTCCATCGCGCTAAATCCATCCTTTGAAGTGCGAGAATTTGCAGCTTGAAACTTCGCACGAATTGACGAAGTACCAAGCCACAGCTACTAAGCCCCCCTCCACAACAAGGCGGAAACACGTTGGAGGGGAGGATGGTGTATGTGTTCTAACTAGCAGTGGGTAGTAGCTTCTTTTTTGAGTAACGAAATGAAACTATCTATCGAATATCAATAGCGGCTTTTGAAACACTATTTGAATAGCGGCTTCAATAGAGTGTTTCACAACATGTTTAAAAACGTGGCGAATGAAACAATGACCGTTTCACGAGAAAGCTTGATTAGCTTGTTTGGTGTTCCCGTTTCGTTAAGATTACTTTTATCGAGATTTTAGTTTTAAGAAAATTTATATTGCAATGAAATTTCCTTAATGCTTTATCCAGGCTTAGGACTGGCTGGTGACGAGTTAATTAAGTAACAATTAATACATAAGTTAAATTTAAATAAAATAACAATACATATTATATAAAATTGTATTCTCTTCTTATCTTACTACAAATATAATTATTGTAATTAATTAATGTGTTGTTGCACAAAACTATATTAGCAATCACGCCTAAAACAAACCGTGTCATCAAACACGAAACGAATTTAGACTGGGTCAAGGCCACGCCCTTTCAAGCAATTCGAAAATATTTTTATTTAAAAACATGCACACTTACTTTCTCATTTCTAATATCACATTTATCCGATGCAAAAACAATGCGTATGTGTAAGTGGGTGTGAAAAGACAAAACGTGTCACCCGCGCTCACTAGACATTCGATGGCCGGTGGTACTCCAAAAGCCGAAGCCGTTGCTGATGCGTCGCGAAAATAGCCGAATAAATGATTTGTTACATTTCGTTCTCCTGAAACGTGAATCGTGTTACTGAGTAAAACATCTACTATAATAAATAATTTCGTTGGAATGCAAAAACCCGCTACCCGCTATTGTATGAATAGATAGTTTTAATAACTGGTTACGTTTTGTAACGACCACTCCTAGTTCTAACCTAACCTAGCTAACCGCTGCTTCGGCTCGCTCGCTTTGTTCTCTTGGCCCCCGCGTTGTTTCAGTCACTTTACCATTTATATTATATTAACCATCGCGGCCCGTGTAGTGGCGGGTAAGAATACCCACTACCCCATATCTTCCCGTGGGTGTCGTAAGAGGCGACAGAGGGAAACTGGGGCAGAAGATGGGCAGGAGCATCTTCCCGATAACAGCAAGAAGCAATAAAAAAACTGCGGTTGCCAACCCGCTCGCCAAGCGTGGCAACTATAGCACAATACCCCCCATGAGCAACGACACAAATAAACGGCCCCCAGTTCCCGGTGGTCCAGCTATTCCTGGCTATGGTGGCGACCATGGTAGGAGGTTCGGTTGCCATCTAAGACGACTCGACCTGGCAACATATAACGCACTTACCCTGAGGACTCACGAGAAGATCCTGGAGCTGGAAGAAGAGATAAATAAGTTGCGCTAGAATATTATACGATTATCCGAGGTCCGAAGAGACGGGAGGACACAATGATCTTCGAATCCGGCAACTATTTCTATCACCGGGAGGGCGGCCATCTGTCCCAATGAGGTGTCGGATTAATCGTCCACGAGTCTCTCAACGTTGGAAAGATTGGGTGTGTGTCGACGAGGGTTGCTAACCTTATACTCAGAATCACCAAACGGTATTCGCTGAAGGTCATTTTATTTATTTATTTATTAGGATTACCAACAGAAATTACAACAGTAATACAAAGATCATTTTCATAACATATTAAGAACATTATAATTGTATTTCTTTTTATAGGTAACCACAACATGCATTGATTATTTAGTAAATGAAAAGATTTTAAGAGAGAAAAAAATTGAACTACTTCATTGAATAAATAAATTGTTAAAAAGAAATAGAATTATTTAACAATATTTTAGATAACTTCATTACCATATTAAATTTCATTGACCACATAACAGAAGACAAAAACATTATAATTCCAATATTATACTTCTTAATTAATTGATTCGTTATTTTTAAAGAAATTGATTAATTTTGATTTGAAGGTGGATAAACTATCGCAATTAATATCGAGGCCAGAAATCTTCGAGGACAGTTCGTTATAAGTACGAGCCAGTCTGGCTAGAGGGGAATACTTTCCCAAGTTAGATCTATAAAGTGATACATTGAAAAAGGCTTGCGGTTTCCTAGGCAGTCTTGGTGGCACTTTAATATTAAATAATTGAACTATCGCTGGACAATCAACACTATTATTGAGCGTTTTGTATAGGAATATCATGTCTGAGATAGTTCTACGTGATTGTAATGATGTGATGTTAAATTGCGCCAACTGTCTATCGTAGGAATCAATAGTTTGATAGCTATTCGAACGGTACGCAAGATGACGAAGCAGTCGTTTTTGTATTCTTTCAATTCTAATGCTATGGATTTTGTAGTGCGGATTCCAAATTTGACTACAGTATTCTAGTTTACTTCTAACCAGACTACTAAAGAGTTATATATACTACTAAAGAGTTACATACGGGGTTACGCACCAACCTCGGCACATCCCGATGAGGAGGTGGAAATGTATGAGGATATCTCTAGAGCCATGCATTCCTCCAAAACCCACTATACGGTGTTAATGGGAGACTTCAACTCAAAACTAGGCACAAGAAAGAACGGTGAACTGAAGGTAGGGAAATTTGGATTAAGGGAAACGGAAACCAAGGGGCCAACTTCATGGAGAAAGAGAAATTCTTTATGATGAATTCTTTCTTCCAGAAGCGGCCCCACAGAAAGTGGACCAAGTCGAGCCCCGAAGGTTCGACAAAAAATTAGATTGACTTCATTATGACAACCAGACGACAACTGGTCAGGGATGTCTCAGTGATCGCGAGGGTGAAAACTGGCAGCAATCACCGAATGGTGAGATGCCTCTCACCATTCGGTGATCGCTGCCAGTTTTCAGTATGCCTACTGAACATAAACGTTAAGTTGAACAGCTCACGTCTAATGAAGTCAACACTCCATCTCCTCGTGCTCTAATCCAAAGCCCTCTTTCAGCTCGAGGTTACAAAATCGTTTCAGTGCCTAGAATTGCAATGAAGTGGACGATATGAATGACAAGCTTGTGGAAACTGTCCATGCGTTCGGAGCTAAGTTCTGTAAGACCCGTCGCAGAAGAACACAAAACTCTCCGAACACACTCTTAATCTCATGAGATGAAGCTGCAGTCTCCAGCAGATTTGACAGCGTACAGCAACTGAACAGACAGATCTCCAAATGCATGCGACGGGACATACGCACTTCAATACAGCTCGTATTGACAAAGCAATCGAGCGGAACCAGGGCTCCAAAGTCTTTGCTAGAGATATGTCTGTCAGAAAGAGCCAACTGTCGAAGCTGTCGAAGACCAGGTGTGGTAGCGTCGTTTCTGAGACACCTGAGATTTTGAGTGAGATTGAGAGGTTCTATGGGCAGCTGTACACGTCATCGTTGGAGCCACACGCAAGTGTGAGTAACGATCCAAGAGCAAGTCTTATCCGACACTATTCCGATGATATTCCAGACGTCAGTCTGAGCGAGATTAGAATTGCTCTCCAGCACCTTAAAACGGCAAGGCCCCAGACGAAGATGAAATTGCAGCGGAGCTTCTGAAAGCGGGTGGAAAACCGGTACAGAAGTCCTTCAAGCTCTTTAATTCCGTCCTCCATGGTGGCACTACTCCGGAGGCGTGGAGCAGAAGTGTTGTGGTCTTGTTCTTCAAGAAAATCGATCACGCTCCTTGAAGAACTATGAACCGATTTCCTTCTGAGCCGCGTCTACGAGCTGTTATCGAGAGTCATTACGAATCGTCCCGCATGCAGACTCGACGACTTCCAGCCTCCCAAACAAGCCGGTTTCCGAAAAGGCTTTAGCACCATAGACCACATATATAACATTCGGCAAATTGTACAGAAGACCGAAGAGTATTGCCACTTTGTCTTGCGTATGGACTATGAAAGCCTTTGATTCCGCCGAAATTTGGGTGCTGCAGTCCCTTCAGCGGTGCCAAGTTGACTGTCAGTATATCGAAGTGCTGAAGTATTTATACAGTAGGGTTACGATGGCTATCCGAGTACAGGACCAGAGTACGAAACCTATCCAACTGCAGAGAGGTGTAAGACATGGTAACGTCATATCCCCGAAACTGTTCACCGCTGCATTGGAAGACGTTTTAAGCTACTGGACTGAAAAGGATACAGTATTAACGTCAATGGCGAGTTCATCACTCACCTTCGATTTGCTGACGATGTAGTCCTTATGGCAGAATCGCTGGAGAACCTAAGCACTATGCTCAATGACCTCAATAGTGTCTCCCAACGGATAGGTCTTAAGATGAAGATGGACAAAACAAAAATCATGTTTATCTTCCATGTCACACCTATGCCGGTAATTGTTGGGAGCATTAAGCTCGAAGTTGTTGACGAATATGTTTACCTGGGACAAATAGTCCGACTAGGTTCCTCTTCCTCCGGAACGCATCGAGTGCGAACGTGTCCACTAAACCTGTGCTTGTTTAATACATTTTACCGAAAGTTTTCACTGCAAAATCATTTTGAAATATTAGGACAACAGAAGTCTCGAAGAGATCATCTAGCGGCCGCTTCGTTAACACCGAATTGCGCCTGATATTGGTTAGTTATAACCTTTATTATTTTGAGTTGAGAGAACATCCAACGTGCGGTGCGCCTACGTCATCCTACAATACACTCTACACATTGCCGATCTACTCCTGTTCTGGCATCATCTTTGCTCTCTACGATACAGATATGGAAGAAGTACACTCTTTTTTTTATAGGAGAGGGCAAACGAGCATGCAGCCCACCTGATGGTAGTGACTACCGCCGCCCATGAACAACTGCAACACCAGGAAACCAGAGGAATTGCAGATGCGTTGCCGGCCTTTTAAAAGGAGTAGGCTCTTTTCTTGAAGGTCCCTAAGTCGTATCGGTCCGGAAAAATCGCTGGTGGTAAACTATTCCACAACGAAGTTGTGCGAGGAAAAACATCTTCTAAATCGCACAGTGGTGGACCGCCAATCATCCAGATGGTGTGGATGGTATCAGGAGTTCTGCCGCGATGTGCGTTCGTGAAATGTGGCGGCTGGGATTAATCCGAACAATTCTCAGAGCACTCCCGTGGTAAATGCGAAAGAAAATGCAAAGAGATGCAACATCTCTTCGCAGCGCCAATGAATCGAGCCGATCGGAAAGTACTCGGTCGTCGACGATTCGAGCCGTTCTGCGCTGGATGCGGTCAAGTGGAAGGAGCTGGCACTGGGGCCAGCCCAGAGATGGGAACAGTATTCCATGTGAGGCCGAACCTGCGCCTTGTAAAGTTGCAGGCGTTGTGCCGGCATGTAATACTGTCCCGCTCTGCTGAGCACGCCAAGCTTTTAGAGGCCAATTTGGCCTTCTCTTCCAAGTGACCAAACTGCACTGTCGAAACTGCGTCACTCGATATGTCGACGCCGAGTTCCGATACTGGCTGAGGCAACAAAGTGCCTTGAAACTGAGGAGATACGACAAAGATCACCAGCTGATCGACCCCGACGAAAACCGTATTGGCGGTCACTAATCAGCTGGTGATCCTCAAGGTACCATGAGCTGCCAGTTTATAATGGATTCCATTATTTTGGAGAACAAGGGGTGATGGCGATAGGCCTGTAGTTGGACGGGTCTGGTGGTCGCCTTTTTAGGATCGGTTGGACAAAAGCTGTCTTCCATGACTTTGGGACTACGCCTAGGAGTAGGAGTACCGGAAAAGACGCGTTAGAACCGGTGCCAACTCCGGGCACACGTCCTCAGCACAATTGGGGAGTTCCGTCAGGCCCACTCGACTTGTGGATGTCCAGGAGAGGAGTACTTTGCGAACCGAGCGCTGTGAGAACAGAACATCCGGCATGGAGCACTCACACCGCGGGATGGCCGGCGGTGTGTTCTCCCCGTCATCAAGAGTCGAGTTGGACGCAAAAGTGAGCCTAAAGGTCGGCTTTCTCTTTTGCGGTGTGGGCCAGTGAGTCGTCCTCCTGTGCAGAGATGTTAGTGATGGCTTACAGAAATTCCTTGGACAGCCTTGGCGAGAGACCAGAATGCACGGGTTCCCGAAGGAAGGCGAACTAGTTTCTCGCCAATTCTGCCTATGTGCTCTGACTTTGCCTTGGCAATAACACTTTGAAGGACCTGGGGCGAAGTTATACTTCTTTTAAGCATGCTGGTGTTTATCACGAGCCGCCGAAGCCTCAGCCCAGGCCTGATAGCACTCCTGCTTACTGCGTAATGCAGTCTTACAGGAACGACCAAACCAAGGCTGCGATCTGCCTCCGATGGGTACCACAGATGATGGAATAAATAGTTCCATTCCTGTAACACCACATCAGTGACAGAGTCAGCAACAGCGCTGGGATCATCCGGCGAAGCAAACCCGCCCCACGGGTAGGATGCAAAGAAAGACCGCATTCCGTCCCAATCCGCTGACCTGTAATGCCAAACATCCGCCGACCTGTAATGTCCGGATGAGAGGTCAGCAGAAGGTCCAACAGGGAAGGTGTATGATCCTTCACATCTGGAATCCGTAGGCGAAGTAACCAGCTGTGTCAGACCATATGCCAAGGCAAAGTCATATACAGATCTCCCCGCATGATTGGTTAAACGTGAACCAAGCCATTCGGCGTGGTGGGCGTTAAAATCGCCAAGGATCACGATCTCTGCGGATGGGACCTGTTGTAGCAAGGAATCTGTAGCCATTTGGACGTGGTCGATGAGTCGGTCTGTTTCAGCATTACCGCTATGGGATTATAGAGGCACCCGTAGACGCGCGGATGGTCGTCGCTCATCTACGCGTAGCCAAAGGATGGACAGGTCCGAACCTTCAAGACTGGCAGGCGAGAACAGATGTCCTCTGACGTATACGCAAACTCCAGCCCGAGGCATAAAGGAGTGTTCCAATTTGTACCCCGGGTAGGAGAGATACGAAGTGTCAGCCGGAGAGGACACCTGCGTCTCGGTCAGAAAGAGCAAGGCCGGCTTCGCCGTCTCGAGGTGGTAGTGGACGGCGTTTAGGTTCGAGTGAAGTCCCTGATGTTGCAGAAATCCACGGATAGCGTGGCAGGGGTCGCCTTGGTCTTGTTGCTCAGTTTGCCCCGAGCAGTTATTGTTTTGAGCGGAATTTTGCCCCAGAATACGCGGGGCAGCCTGAGCACCCACGCTCAGGAGTGGTAGTATGGTCGTGGATGCTCAGCGAGGATTCTCCAGGGTGCTGGTACCCTCCGGGTAGTCTAAAATTTAATTCCGCTACCATGTTGATGGGGAGAATTACCTGGTCACCTACACCTCACCAGATGAAACGCAAAAGCAGAGCTTCCACTTCACGCCGGTATTCTGTGAGGTCGGTACTAACCTGGCTCGAGCCGGCCATACGTGCAACAAAGCTGCTGCGTGGCTCTACCACCGTTGAACTCTATTCTGATGGCCCTAAAATCTAACAGTGCACCAGGCTGGGATAATATTTCAGCTAGTTTCCTAAAACTTGCAAGAGCAGAAGTTGTGCCAGTTCTCTGTCATTTAGTCAATCTTTGTTTTCGCAAGGTATATTTCCGTCTTTGCTCAAAGAGTCCTAGTTTCACCTGTATAAGAGTGGAGATGAGAAGGATATCAACAACTACAAACCAATTTCGGTATTGTCGGCAATATCAAAAGTTAGAAAACTCATCAACAAGAGGCTCATAAGTTTCCTCAATAAGTTTCACATCTTATCCAGTTCACAATTTGGCTTTCAAGCAGGGAAATCGAATGAAAACGCTGTAGAAGCTATAACGTCTGTAGTTGTTGATAATTGTGATAAAAATCAAACTGCTTCGCGGTGTTCCTTGATCTTAAAAAGTCATTTGACACCGTGTCTACCCCATTGTGTTGCAGAAGTTAGAAAATTGTGGGATTAGAGATGTGCCCTTGACTTGCTTAAAAGTTAGTAAGTGAGGTAAAGTTGACTGGTAGGACTCAGAGGTAAAAATAGGTTCACATATAATTCAAAAACTAGTGTAACTTATGGCGTACCGCAGGAAAGCGTTTAGGGCCCACCCTGTTTCTAATATACATAAACGAACTCTGCAATATGAAGATCCCATACAGCTAGCATATTCTCATATGCTGACGACACTGCCGTTGTGTTTACAGGCGACTCCTGAACAATTTAAAGATTAATACAGAGCACGGTTTGGCTGTGATTTCACAATGGCTAAGTTTGAACTTACTTACGTTAAATACCAGCAAAACAAATTATATTTTGTTTTCCATAAAAACAGTCTGCCAGACTTTCCCAGCGATATTAAGATTCATTGCTATCAGCCGCTAGTTAGCATAAATCGCAACTGCCCCACTATAACTAGACTAACTTCTACAAAGTACCTTGGTGTCTTTGTGGACCAGAGACTTTCATGGATGTCTCATGTAACATTACGTAAATTAATGTGGATTTTTAAAACACTAAGACACGTTGCAAATAAAAGTTACTTGATCAGATCTATATTGCGTTGGCACAATCTATTTTGATTTATTGTATAACGATATGGGTGGTGCTGTAAAACTCATTTTATACAATTAGATCGAGCTCAAAAGGATTGTTAAAAATCATATTTCAAAACACGTCAGTTTTCAACAAATTCATTGTATTTATATGCAAATTTATTAACAGTTCGTAAGCTATACATATTGCACGTAGTTCTGAAAAACATAAGTCCTTTAATATTGACACCAATATTTTAACTAAAGAAGAAAAGATAGAGTCGCCACACTAAATTACACCAAGACTAAATTTCTAGCAATCACTACAAAACCATCTCGTCTCATTTATATAGTAAAATAAATAAAACACCAGATATATACCTATGACTTATCGAAACTGTAAACAAAACTCACTGAATGGCTGAAGACATTAGAATTTATTGAAGTTGAAAACCTATTAAAATTAGAATTTTGATATGAGGATATTTATGTGTAAATCACTCACTCATTACATACATACACACAAATGATAACCTCCATATACTTGTACATGTAACTACCACCTCTGCTCAGTGGCTTAACGCTGATCCCAAGACCTTTTATGTCGTAGGGCTGTGCAGAGGGGAAACGTATGAAAACTTTCACACAACACTACACGTACACACTACACATTCACTACATACACACACACTACACATACTATTTTTACTTTCTCTAAATTTAGTACAAGCGGTTCTTGCTTTAGTAAATTTTATGATATGGAAGAGGGGCTTACTTCTGATACGGGCGCATTATGCGTTCAATAGAAGAAGTCTACCATGGTATATGTACTTGTAAGACCGTGTTTATGAATAAAACTTTTTATTTTAATTTTTTAGGTAAGTCCAACTTCGACCGAGAGGTCAATCAACGGATTCAACTCGGCTGCAGCGTTCGGGAGATTACGACATCTTCTCGTCAGGCATACCTCAAAACCTCAAAACTAGATTGTACAACCAGTGCGTGTTGCCAGTGATGACCTAAGGTCTAAGACGTGGTCCTTCACTGCTGGCCGTATGAGGAAGCTCAAAGTCGCTTGATGAGCTATGGAGAGGGCTATGCTCAGCGTTTCTCTGCGTGATAGACCTAAAAACGAGGATATCCGCAGTCCAGAGCAACTGACATAGCCCAAAGGATTAGCAAGCTGAAGGCACCGGCATTTGATTTTGTTATCAGGTGTAGTTTTTCCTATGTTTCATGCACCTAATTAGAGGTGTACCCGAGGGTTTAAGTTATTTTATTTTTAACTACTTTGGTATACGAAGTATTGCTAACGATGGCATTTCGTACGTTATTTTTAAATAAGGCAAAGAAATGTTTACGTCATCAGTTTTATAAAATGGGCTAAAGTCAATGTTTTGAATAGCATGTTCAAGGTTTTTCATATTAGTTTTAGGAATGGAGTATTTACACTTCGGTTTAGGTATTTTAGGCTTAAGTTAAGAACACTATGATCATACTATAGGATTGGTGACAAGGATTATAGATGGTAACAGTTTTAGTAAAGTGTGGTCTAAACAGGAACCACTTAGATGAGTAGGGAGCAAATGTGCTGTAAGCAGGCCCTGGCATGCACAGATATTAAGGTAGTCTTTGCTCCGCCATAACTTGACATGACCTTCTGGGTTGAGATCTATATTCATACCACCCGTTAACACTACCGGCAGGCGAAGTGTAGGCGTTCCCCACTAGATGGGTGACGACCTGGTAAGACATACAGGAAGTCAATGGATGCAGTTGGTCAGGACCGTGCTTTGTGGCATTCCTTTGATAGGCCTATGTTCAGCAGTGAACTTGTGAAGGGCTGTATTGATGATGAATGATGAACCATCGCGACTGTATATTATGACTTTGCTTTGTTTTGCTGGTTTCTCTGGCTGGTTATATCAAAGAAAATTATATAATACGATCAATATATCATAACATGAAACATATTATTTCAGCTGTTAGATATATGAAATGTTGATATTGTTTTTAGATAAAAAGTATATCAAATAAAGTTGTTATATTAATATTAAGGCCAGAATTTAGATGAAACCTTACATTTTTATGCTTTAGTTCCTACCTCCCCTCACCACCGCCGTACTACCAGGTGGTCGGTGGGTCTTCACCCCTTTGTTTTATTATATTATATTCCACGCATTGGAACCAAACAGTTTGCTTCGGCTTTTGTAATGTGTACAGCAAAGGAGTGGAATATGCCGGCGTCTGTCTTTCCGTCCGAATACAATCTCGGCGTCTTCAGGGCAAGAAAAGTTTTTAAGATTAATCGTCTAGGGCTTCATCACCACCCACCACCAGTTGGAGTTTTAGTCAAATACTGGCTTATAATAAGTTCAAAAAATCACATAACAGTGTCCGTTTTTTAAATGAATCTAAAAAATTTTCGAAATACTACCTTAGCGCTTGAGGTAGTAAGTTTCTTTAGTTGTTTAGGTCTTGCGTTCGTTTATAAGATTTCTGTTCCATTGCGTCGTGAACACAACAAAATTTTTATATCAATTTTCTTAATCTTCGCTTACGACTGTAATCGATAGCGATCGGATGATGGGGTATCTTTGATTACCATTATTGGAGAATAGAATAGAAAAGGTAAGAATATTTTTTATTCTATATAGAGTACAAGTACTGAAAAAATTATCAATAAGAAAATCCTCCGTGCTGGGTAGAACCAGCAAGAAACCCAGCAGGCATATTTTTAAATAAAATTATGCAAGAGGAGACGATACTCCCATCTCTTAATGAACATAATATAAATAAAATTAAATAAATGACAGTTTTATTACAGTTTTCTAACAAAATCAATAAACAGAAAAACGAAACATTTATGTGTATTATATCACTATATTTACAATACCGTACAAAGAAATTAAATTTCGAAGAAAATCAATAATCTAATTTAATTAACTTTCAACAAGTATACAAACACTTTCAAAGTGTATAATAAAACGTCTTAATAGAGAGTCAAGAAAGTAAATTGAATATTTAACTTGAACAGCCGTTGGCTTTTACGATTACTACGTATGTAAATGTAACGTTATACTATAGTTAGAAGTAAATAACATTTAAGAACGTAAAATTAATCTATGAAATAAACGTAAACAATCGCGGTGTAATTTGGTGTTGCAACTTAGCATAACAAATCAAATGTACCCACATGTAAGACAGAATAATTAATACATACAAAGTTGTATCTAATTAAAATTATATACTACCGTATATTAGCGTGTAAGTTAAAATAGTCTGTATCTATTTCACTACTTCATCATTCTGTGGTGTCGTAAGAGGCGGCAGAGGAAACTGAACCAGGAGGTAGGCAACAGTGTCTTCCTGATAATAACAAAAAGTAAAAATGGAAATGAGGAAAAGGAAACTGAACCACGAGATGGCAGCAGTGTCTTTCTGATAATAACAAAAGTGGGGTAAAGCCTGCTAAGCGTGTAAACTATGGCAATATTTATCTCCCTATGAGGCAATCTGTGTGGGAGGCTTATGTTTAGCAGTGGACTTTTGATAGGTTGTAATGGTAATGTTAAAATAAAATAAGCGCGAGATCGATACGGCACGGATGTTATTCGACGTTTTTCCGAATAGTATAACATAATATAATATACAACGGCTCTACAATGGTGACTGTAATTTAACACACATATACGTTTTCACATTTTCCTATGAAGAAATTATATTTCCACTTTATACCCGCGGCTTCGCTCGCGTGAGTTGAATTTAGGAACATTATTACATGCTGTTCCGTGCCAAATTTAGTAAAATTCGATCACTTCTATTAGAAGTAGATGATTGATATTGACATAGATATAATATACAGTAACACGAATATATATGTCTAGAAACACCTACAATTTTTTTAATATCGGACGTGTCTTCCGATGTATCCATAAGAAAGGTAAATTGTCTTGGAATCAAAATGTATTATTATTATTTACATTTTACTCTTTACATTCATTTATAATTAAATTTAATTTAGTTTTAACAAAATAATGATGAATTTTATAGTCTTCTATCAATTTACGGTATAATGTTTATTTGAGATATTTTATTCATATCATTGGTCCTATTAAATATATTGATTGGCACCATAAAATAGATGTAGATATTTTTTTTACGTTCGAGTAGAATTCAAAATTTTATAAATGCAGTTCTATAATGATAAAACTAATGTTACGGATTTCATCACGTTTAATTTCAACTTTTTTTACGTGGGGTTTTTTTACGCATCTTCGGATGAAAGTTCCATAAAAACCCGCGTAAAAAAACATATCGTTGATGTTAATCACCGACGCTCCCGGAAGTCTAAAGTATGTCAACATGTCTAGTATCGTCCCAACCATTATATCGGATCTGATAGACAACAAATCCTTGCAATAGAACCTTGCAATAGAACACCGATTCCTACCAATGATGATTTGCGAGGCTATTGAAATTAAAAAATATCCTAATTTTAATAGGGAAGATGGCTGAGTGCTACCATCTGCTAAGGATCCCATAATTAATAAAATTAAATTCAAACTTAAGCATACTACTGCATTTATTCTATTCTATTCTATTCTTATTATATTCTATTTTATTCTAACTATGACATCAGGTCGTCAAACACCTCTGTCCTCCCGTGACCATGGGTGCTGTAAAGTGCCCAAAACATTGGGAATTAAAAAAGTTAAATTAAACGCGATAAAATCCTTAAAATTAGTTTTATTCCTTATAAATTTTATTCACAGTGAACGTGGGAAGCACTACACTCATGAACGGAAGTAGAAAAATGTTCGTCTTGTAGTGGCGGTGAAAGAGAATGCGCCACCTCATATCGTCCCGTTGTAAGAGGAGACGTAGAAAACAAGCAGGAGATGGGCAGCATCATCTTCTTGACAACAGATGAAAATAATAATAGCTGCGGTTGCCAACCCGCCTACCACGCGTGGCAACTATAGCAAATATCCAGCTACTTGACAATTCATGGGGAGGCCTATGTTCATTACAGTGGACGTTTGATAGCTGACGATATTGAGTTCTACTCATCTTTGCAACCCTTAATATATACGGTAGAGTGAAAACAAAAATTAACATACCGAAAATATGAATGAAATAAAACTGCATATATTGCTCAATGAAAAGTAAAAAGTAGCAGCTTACATATTCAAATTGCAATTAAAATATATGCTAAAATATATAATAATGATTACGTAACTTGAAATTTAAGTTTTAATCAGTTTGATTACCGCCTTTGAAATGAACCTTTTTAAAGTAAAATCTGCTTTCTTTAATTAAAGTATTTTTCCGCAAGAGCCTGTTCATTTACATATACTCATATGAGCTATGAAACCAGGGCTGTCACAAATATCTTAATATGCCTGAAAATATGAAAGCTATCTTAAATTATAAACCGATTTATAAGTCTCATTAAAGGTAAAAAGTAAAGTAGCAGGTATTATACGTCTACTATCACATTGGGCTACTCATTACCTATAGTGTTCTGAGAGCAGAAAATAGAGTATGCTGCAATGTTTCAATATATATTTACGGTTTTCACATCTCCACGACTATTTTAATTACTCAGACATCTAGGTTTCCCCACGAAGTTATTCTTCACAACTTTAACGGACACGTGTTAAGTCAGCACGTAAAATTTTCTATAACAGATTCATCCTCGAGGGAATCGTACACTTTTTGCTCCCGTGCCATGATGGCCCTCGTATTTGTTTATATACAATTCATTAAAACTGGAACTAAGCTTTTGCATGATTGTTGACCACATCTACCTAGTAATTACATCCAATGATAGCACGAACGAATTTTCAATTATTTACATCGTATATTCAGTAGCATTCTATTATTTAATTTTATCAGTGACTTACCATTTTAGTTTATTTAGAAGTAAGTAGATGACGCTATTATTAGGTGAAATAATGAAAGCCAAAACAATACTATCTAGTTATATCAGCGATAGAAGCGAACATTTATTTATTACGAGCTGTTAACCGCGGCTTCGCCCGCATGGTCACTGGAAATGAACTATTAATTGCTTTTGAATTGAAAGAAAACTGAGTTTTATAGATTTGTCAGAGATGCAGCCATTAAAAGGAAACTGAGCAAAATTGATTCGTCAGCCTATTTAAATGTTTTGAAACGCAGCGTACGAGTATAGGAAAGCATGAAAATAGCCTGTTTATCCCAAATGGAAATGGGATATTTTTAATTAAAGGAAACTGAGCATAATTATCCGTCAGGGATGCAGACTTTTGAAAGAAACTGAGCTAAATTGATTCGTCAGAGATGCAGTTTTCTGAATTGAAAAGAAACTGAGCCAAATAAAGATCCGTCAGAGATGCAGCCTTTTGAGTTGAAAGGAAACTGAGCTTAATAGGTCCGTCAGAGGTGCAGCATTTGGAATTGAAAAGAAACTGAGCTATATAGGAAATTTTTAATTGAAAGGGAAGATCTGTGGGAATTCTGATTAATTGATTGTAGAATTTTGGAAAAACTAACTGAACACTATTTTAAGACGCTACTGTACACAATGATATATGTTTTTCCATTCAGGGAAAGAATGTGGAGATTCTGGGCATTTGACACACGCGAACATGCTACATACAGCTGACCATGAGAGAAGCACGGTTTTCTAAGTTGACCCCGCTACCTGTAGCGTTTGCCTTGCGCTTTATTAATTGTCATTGCAAAACTGAGCTTAATAGGAACTGCAACCTTTTGAATTGAAAAGGAAGATCTGTGGGAATTATAGGATCCGTGGTATAATAACATTTCACCTTTTCCTACGCCTGTCAAAATTGTAGCACCGATTATGTTCCGTCCAAGATGTGTCATACGCAGCCTTGTCCCGTTACATAACCGAGGAGCATCTAAATTTCGCACTGGCATGACTGGGACGCCTAATTTTAATTGAAGCATGTGAGGGCACACCTGACAACTCTAGAGAATTTAGAAACTCTACGGGATATGAAGTGCTCTGTTCTGTGTCCATAACTGTGTCTACTGACAAATACTCTGTTATTTCTCCTGCTACTTCGCTTAATATATCTGAATTTATTTTGTTAACGCTCTCATTTTTGGTGCAAGAATCGCCCTTTCACATAACCATTTGTCTTCATGCATGTTGTTCGTTAAATCTGAATAAACGCTCGCAATTAATTCGGAATGACTCTGTACTAAATTACAAAATCTCTCGTCAATTTAACGCAGCCCTCAGCATCCGTTTCCAACCGCCCATCGCCAATTTTAATAGTGTGTCAGCATAGTTTCCAGCATTGATATCATTATACAAATGCACTCATATTCGTGGTTAAACTAAATTTTGTCACCTTGTTCCATAAAATAGACGACTTGAGGCATGCTTTAATTTCATCTGCAGGTGCCCTTGAATGACAGGTAAAGTTTGGCGAAAGTCACCAGCCAGTAAAACCACCATTCCTCCCATTACATCGGTGCTGCGCAAATCCTGGAGCGTTCGATTTAGTGCTTCTACAGCTTTTTTGCGACATTGTACTTTCGTCCCACACTAAAAGTTTGCATTGTCGTAGCATTATACCTCGTGCACTATTTTTGCTAAAGTTGCAGATCGGCGATTCTTCCTGGGCTAGATTTAGAGGAGTTTAAAACAGAATGTCAGTGCGGCCCCGCTTAGCAGCGTGGCGGCTATACCGAAGGAAGCGCACCACAGCAATGTTTATATCTTCCGTACTTGCGCTAATAATAAATTTAACAAAAATGTCTTCCAGTTCCTCCAGGGGCATCTAAAAGAAAATTACACCATTTCCAGATTCAATTTGTCCTAATACTTTGTCAAAACTCGTTTTGTTCGGGAAGCAAGCGGGAAAAAACTGAAGGTAGCCAGGTTAACTATGACATCGCGACGTCAAACACCTCAGTCCCCACGTGACCATGAGTGCTGTAAAGCACCCGAAACGTCGGGAATTAAAAGTTAAAATTAAACGCGATATAATCCGTAAAAAATAATTTCATTTAATGTGTAGTTCGCGTAAATAAATGAAAACATTACGTGTGGAGTATATTCTGTTACCGAATGGATTGAGTTATTGTAAGCAATGAATGAAAATTTCATAATTAATTGTATGGGATCATCTTTGTTTGTCATTCTTTGATTCTGATAATCTCTCCTATAGTCGAATGATGACGTTCTATGGGTGAGTTCTGAATTTGGATTGTATGGAGTCGTGAAGTGAACATGTCAAGCGCACATCTCCTTTATAACTTCATTGTCAAATTTACTGTCTGAATTTTACGAGTAAATTTTACGAGAATTCATAAAACTGAGAACACCTGAAATAAAGCTTCAGCTATATGCACACTACTAGTGGCGTTCAACGGTATTGCTTGGGCGAACTGTGAAAAATTGTCTATTATAGTGGGGAAGCTGGCACCGCCTGTCGAATACAGATCCATAAATATATGTTGTATAAGTTTTGTAGGCGTTTTCGTTAAGGCTAATGAGGGTCTAAGAGGGTTTCTTTCATATTTAGCTTGTAAACACCGCATTGATGCGGAAGAGGGTTCGAATTCCGCACAAAATATGCGTTTGTATGACCTACAAATAATAATTGTTCAAGCTCCGGTTGTTTGAACATGGGCAATTTATGTATATAAATGCTCACTATGATACTACAAGAAAATCGCGGTTGTGACGTTAAAAAAGTAACTTTGTATAAACCTCAATATCAGTTTCGGTATTGTAATTTGTTGTAAATAAAACTTTAGTCTACTTGACTTATTTGCATGATGTAGCTCTTGAATAGATTTATTAATTTTAATATCGAGTGCAAGTTCATGTAGCAGGCATTCTTGTAGCTTTACATATTAAGTCGAATAAAGCCTCTCATCGACAACTGCAGCGTAACCTCTCGATAAGAAGGCATTGCAAAGCTCTTAAGCTTTTTAATTTTGATGCATGATGGTGAAAATTAAAAAATAACAAGAAGTGAGGAAGACTTGAAATGAAATTCTAAATGACTAATGACTTGAAATAAATACTAATGAATAAATGACTTGAAATTCCACTCGTTCGTGTCGTATAAATTTCGACTCAGACAACTGAATAAGTCGAATGAGAATGATTGATTTAATGGCTAAATCAATCATTCTATTTCGACGAGAATCTAATAGGTGTCGTGAAATTGTTCGTTGAGGCAATACTTTAAGGACAAGCATTCTTTTAGTTTAGAAGTTTTATACGTTGTAGAGCCATGCTGCAACTATATTATGTGGTATGGTATGTATCTGCTTTTTTTCTTAATTGAGGATAGATATAGATGTCTATAGGACAGCATTCACTTACCATCAAGTGTACTGTTTGCTCGTTTGTCGCCCTTATCCTATAATAAAAAGGTCAGAGACCTCTTCACTGTTATACAGACTATCCTGAAATGCGATAAAATGATTGATGAAATAGTATAATAGTCCATCATTGCAGTATGATCATTCGCGTAACGTTTGTTATGCTGCATTACCGTCTAGGTTTTTATCATAAATTTTTCCTCTTAATATTAAGGTTAAATGTTAATATATAATTATTCGACATGATTTCGAATAAAATAACAGTCTTTGCTAACAGAAGAAACTAGAAATGGCCGCCTTGTATATATTAAGAAGCGGATACTATAACAGCTCGTAACCAGGTGTAGTGGAGATTTAATTCATAATTGTAGTTAGATTAAAGCATTACACATTTATTACACATTTATACACTACATGTAAAACCAATTTCAATCATGAGATAAAAGTTATTCATAGGATAAATACATCCCTAACAAATTAAAAATCACATTTGCATGTACAATATAGTTCGATTGTTCTACTTTTTTATTCAGCTAGGTTATAATTTATTTGATGGATAACTTTCCTTGGACGAATGAAATCGGCCCTAACTATAAACTAACCAAAGTCAAATAATAGATGCCCCGAGGTTTTATTTTAAGTCAAAAGTCATCTGATCGATATTGCCTGAAATTATCATAATCATTACAGCCCTTCACCTTACTCAACATATGCCTCCAAAGTATGCAATAAGGGACGGTCCTAAGTCACCTGCATTTATATCGACTTTACCTTACCAAGTCGTTACTCAACTAGTGGGGAGCGCCCCGCTTACACCGGTACAAAGCTGCCACTCGACACGGCGGATGCATCAGTTTGGATGGAAAAAATATACCCTTTCCTCATCCTTCTCCTCCTCCCTATTAGTAGGCAACTGGGACATCGGACTCTGTTATTGTAGGTAGGGTTAATCACCACGTTCGACGCCGCCAAGGTGAGCAATCGCAGTACCAGATATCTGGCGTCTCTACTAACACTGCCTTGCCGCTGGTGTGGGTATTTTACCAAAATAAAATTAATATATAAGCGGCCAGTCACAGCAATCTGGGTTGGACATGATTATAGTGCAACAATTTATTTAAGGAGGTTACAATAAATTTGATGAATATATTGAATATACAAATAATTCATATTCCAAGAAAATTGCAGGTGTTTTAGTTATCGTAGTGAATATCTCTTGTATATAAATTAAAAATAGTTTGGAAGACCCAAAAGTGCACGCCACATGAGCGTTTTTATTTTTTTCATCACAATTAAATGAAATTTTGATGAAAAAAATAAATAACTTTTAAACGGTGTTGAGTTCAATAACAAAAATCAATAGGGGTCCTCCTTAGAATGTATGGAATCTTATTTAATACTATGTATCTCAATCTATTGCTTACATTTCTATTAAGCGAGAAGACTCACCGACGCAACGCACAGACCAACGGACGGTAGTCCGTATATTTTCAATTACATTTTTGTTATGTAATCTAAAGTGAATCAATTAGAAAATAAACTAATCTTATAATTCAATGTCTGTAGTTATTGTAATGTTAATAATCATATATATAGGGCATAATAGGGCAAACAAAACGATCTATTAAAAACCCGCGTAAAAGAACACATAGCTGACGTGAAGCACCAACGTTCCGGAAGTCTGCAGTTTGATCATATCCTAGACGGCCCCCGCCATTACATTAATTTGATAAACCACAGATTCTGCGAAGAACATCGATTCCTGCCAAGGATGATACGTGAGGCTATTGAAATTAAAAACATCCTAATTTCAATAGAGAGGAGGCTGGGTACTGCCACCTGCTTGGGATCCTGTATTAATAAATTAAACTAAACCCCAACCACTGCAAGACTTCAAGACACAGTTAGTTCATTACGTAGATCGGACCAAAATTAATAATTAAAAAGCTGAAGGTACTCCGTATTAACTTTGACATTGGGACGTCAATCACCTCAGTCCCCGTGACCATGGGTGCTGTAAAGCACCAGAAACGTCGAGAATTAATAAAATAAGTTAATTAAACGCGATATAATCCGTAAATAGTTTAATTCAATGTTAATAATATATTATTTATATCTTAATAACTTAATAATCTAGCAAAATTATAATAACGATATTAATTATGTGAAATTAAGTATGGCCACATATCGAGAGTAGCACTACCTCACGTTGCGAGACGTGCAAAATAGCAACAATGCTGCTGTGCTTGTGATTTAGAACCAGATACCCTTTTACTGGATAAAGGCATTCCATATTAGTCCTCAGGTGTGACAACGCATCTGCATTTTGATTCTTAATCGAGGATAAATATGTAGATGTCCATAGGCTACAATCCACTTACCATCAGGTGGATCGTGTGCTCGCTTCACACTTATTCTATAAATAAAAATATAAAATATCCGTGCTTTATTTACGATTTATAATATTATCTTCATTTTGGAACTATTTTCGTATTTTGTAATTCTATAGTAATTCAATACACATATTATATTCACATTTTAATATGAACTAAAAGTTTCAGTAAAGTAAAGAAAATCGAAAATGTCTAATAATTTATTCCGATAAATATCATCAATACAAATAGCATTTCAAAGTAAAAGTTAAAAGTTACAGCCTATATACGTCCCACTGCTGGGCACAGGCCTCCTCTCATTTCTGAGGTTTTAGAACAGGAAATGTCCGCCGCTGCCCCAATGCGTGTTGGCGGACCACATGTCTTCGAAATATTTTTTGATTTCTCAAACATGCAGGTTTCCTCGATGTTTCCTTCACCGCCGAGCACGTGGTAAATCAGCACTTAAAATTGCAATTAACAACTTCATTGGTGCCGGGGGATCGAACCCGGTTGCTCGCGTGCTGTAACTACGGCGAGCGCTAACCATCTGAGTACCACGGCTCTTATTTCAAAGTGTTTAGGTGATATTATAAGATTTGGATGGATATGACATACAGGCTCTACCAGGTAAAAGTTGGTCTTATATTCCTTATTCATTATTCATTAATTACAAGTCTATCAAAGTCCACTGCTAAACAAAGGCCTCGTAGATTCCCTTATAAAGGGAATATTGTCCAAACTGCTAGGCTTGGTAGGCGGGTTGGCAGCAACATTATTTTATTTTCTAGTTGTTACTAGAAAACTCCTGATTTCTTTACCAGCTACCGGATCCAGCGTAAAATAGCAATGCTGCTATGTTTCGTATGGTGAGTGTAGAGATGAAATGAATTAATGAATCATGATGTTGAGCCACAGTATCCACTAACCATCAGGTGGACTGTGTGCTCGTTGTCACCTTATTTTATTAAGTTAAATAAATAAAGGCCTAAGATTTTCTCTTATAAAGTGTTTTATATAAAAAATTGGAAATGGACACTTATCACAATTATTGTTTTAAGTAGGTCATACAAACAATTCTTTGGTGCGGAATTCGACTCGCGGTCCCAAAGCGCTGAAATCAAACGCTTAGTCACTGTGCTACTGGGCCGTCGCATCGACCTACTTTACATTTTAGCTACTGCACTACAATGATTTCTTTACAAGGCTTGGTAACATGAAGCTTTCTCTTTTATTGCTTCTTTAAAAGAACTTTTAAGGATTCAAATGATAAATGCTGGATGAAACAATGTAGTGCACTTTTACATTTCTTTGTATATTGTATACGAGGTTCTTTTAGTCGACTTTAAAGGGGTTCTCAATGCGATGGTATGCTTTTTGTACACGATATCTTCGTCAATTGTGAACCGATTTTGTGATTCTATTTTAAATAGATTATACTTCAGGCCTCATATAAAAGTGGAGAAAAAATTCCACATAAGGGGTGGAAAAATGAGGATAAAGTTTTTAGTGTAACTGTTTAGAAGTTTATAGTTGTTACCTTAAGATTTTGATATTCGTTAGTCCACTGAAAAGGGCCAAGATATTAAACTTTGAATAAAATTAGAAGCTACTTCAAATAACAGAGAGTTAAATATTTTCACATTCTTAAGTCAGACTTTAATCTGTCTTGTCAACTTTAGAAGCTTTATGTGGAAATTATTTTATTCTTTAGTTCTTTGAAATCGTCTTTTAGTTTTAAATGTTTTTTTTACTGACACAGAAAGATAAAATTTCAATACAACAACTTTACGAATAAACGTGGTGCAACCATGCTGGTATATAATAAAAGTGGTACATAATACGGCTGACGCACGGATGTATAGTATTCTAAGAGCTTAAAATGGCAGAATAATGAGATCGGATCATTGAACTTGCTCTTGCTTGCGATTAATCATAAACATCAATAATACAGTGTAACGCACTACACATTCAGCGTTATCACGATGATAGAATACATGTGAGCTTCACAGAAAAATACTCTTATATGCAAGTTATAATGCAATAACGTGTGGCGCAGTGGCTTAGTGGGTTCGAAACCCACACGGAACAATATTTGTGTGGCCTAAAATAATTGGTCTGGGTCTGGATGTTTGTCCTTGTGAAATCTATGTATTTAAACTGCCCCGCGATGGAAAAATCCTAGTGTGGAGGTAACTTTTTAAATTGTAATTTGTTTTATTACGATTTTTAACCCTTAAACGCACACCCATATTTTTTTTGAATTCCTAATATTTTGTGATACATATATACTCTATGCTGTAAATCATGATGACATGTCTTAGAAAAATCCCTGAAAATCGTTGCTTTTCGAGAAAATACCAAAAATCATGTGGCCATTGAACGTTCTGCATCATTTATCATCACTGCAAGATCAATAAACGAACGAAGAAGGCCAATAAACTGGACACTAACGAAATCTATATTATTTTTGTGAAGGGATATAAAAAAAGACTTCTATTATAAATTTACTAATCAGCCTTTCATAATAGAACAATCAGTCATCAATTACAATTAGTATTAATATAAGAAAAAAAACCCTTGGGAATGAAGTGATCGCTACATTGCTGGTTCTATTAAAACTCATTTAAAATTTGTACTAACAAAAATTTTGTAAACTGAAATATGTTTAAAAAAAAAGTCCCGCTGGGTTTCTTGCTGGTTCTTCCCAGGACAGAGGTATTATGTAATAATATATATTGAATAAAAATTCTATTCTATTCTATTTTATAACATTTTTCTTTTATAACTTTCTAATTGTTTTTATCACAATCAAACATAGTTATAGGTATTATCAATTAAATGATCACCTACGTTTTTTAATTTGCCCTTCGTTATGAAATGGTTCCAATCATTCTACACATAGGGCTACATCCCATTGAACGCATTCATAGACACTTCTCTTTGGCTTAGACGCGGTACTGCGGTATCTACATCTACGCAAATTTTCTTCGAACATTTTATTAGCTTATGATCGCTCTCGTCATTTTCTCGAAAAACAAAGGTTGTTTTGTATCCTATAAGCTCATAAGCTAGTTTATACTACTAAACATCAATTGAGTCATTGGTTTTGTACCACCAGGATGAGCCTTTAACCAGGTGTCCTTATAAATAATGTATGAATTGACGATCGCAGCTTTTATCATGTAATACCATATTTTCACCCACGACGTTGTCACGACGTTGACTTCCACGATATTTTATAAGAAGCCATAATCTGGTCAAATTTATCTACCCCTCCCATGTATTTATTATAATCAATTATGGCATTTGGACATGCAACTTGTTCTTTATCACCCCGACTATTAGTACGGGGCACAAATCCTTTTTTGCTTGGATTGTGCATATTTGAAGCAACACAAACAGCTTTTTTCCTCTGTCTCTCCATTTAGAAACTGAAATGTTAGAGTTAGTCACTGCGCGCAAGCACTTACACCCAAAGCGATATTTTGATCTTGTGGAAATTTGTTAGGAGGGAAAAATATTCTTGTAGGCATAATAGTACCAACACCAAAAAGTTTCTTATTCAACAGCTTCACTAATAAAGGCAAGGAAGTATAAAAGCGGTGAAAAAATAAGCAATATCCCAGATGCTCAAACGTTCCAGCCAATTTCAAAATAACAGCCTCGCCCAAACTCATTTCTCTCTCTCTATCACCTCCCTGCGATTTTCCTTCGTATACATCGAAATTCAACATCTATCCCGTTACTGCGCAGCATATAACCCATACCTTGAAACCGCGTTTGAGAGATTTAAGTGGCATATATTACTTCAAAGTTGTTCGTCCTTTGAAAGCTATCATACTTTCGTCAATAGACAATTGCCGATGAGGAGGAGAAATAGTAGGAGAGTACGGAAAAATGTGTCAACAATGGTCGCATCTTGAAAAGCCGGTCATAACCCACGTTACCCCTGGTATCATCATTTCATTGCCATGCACGTGTAAAAATCTCATAACTTTTAAAAATCTACACATACTCATTACGCCGCTAATTCCAGACACAGGAAAGTTTTTATCCTTGCGACCAATAAAGCCGCATTGAAGGTAAATTATGTAATCCCATAATTATCAGAATTCCTATAAAATATTTTAGCTCCTCTTCAGTTATATTAAGAGTCTGCTGGCACTGTGTAGCATATCTATTACTTTCTGTAGTCATGAGATTGAAAAAGAAAGGTGTCAAGAATAGAGTTAATATTTTCAACGGTGAATTTAGATCAACTTCAGTTTGTATGCCCTCGTAATTATTGAAGGTACTATTCTTGTACACTGGTGGATCGACATCAAAAACAAACGGAGCGTATCACTAACAAGTGAGATTATAAATGCCCTCATATTTCTCTATTTGTTATGCTGATTCATCTTAATACTAAATAAAATTAATTTTTATTCAATTTTCTCCAAAGCCTGGAAATTTGTGAAAAAACGATAGATACCATTAAGTTTGTTCAGGCGGACACAGGGCCGCAGGGAGGCGGCGGCGGGGTGTGGAGGGGCAGTCGACGACTGCCGCATTCCACATTGGATGGCCGTGGCAGTAATCCGCGTACTAGCTAGTCTTCAGTTTTCGTACATACCTTTGTTACTCCTCTTATAAAAAAATTAAAGTTACATACATGTTTTTTAAATACGAAATTAAATTTAAAAACATCAAATACATGAAGCTTTCAATCCTGCGGAAACAAAGTTACACACTTACTGGTGGAATGAGTAATCCTGGGTATTATTCTTTTTGGAAGAGTTACATCCGCGTACAGAGCAAAAAACCATCGTATTATACACATACATTTTACTAGTTATCACTTTAGTTCACTGAAATTGCCGAAATGTATTCGTGATATATCATATGTGTTTAGTCTTGCCATAGATAAATAATATTTATAATGTAAACAAAAAGTATACATACCGACAGTTAACCTTAAATCTATAAATCCACTTAAAAAGTTAGTTTATAATATAAATAAAACACGTGTTGTAGATTCATATAGTATATTTGAATAACTACCTTGAATATAGTTACCAGTTGAAAACTTGAGAGACAATTACCAACTGAAGTTGTCGCTTTTAGGTGTAGGTATGCGCGCGTAAAAATTCACTCTCATCATTTTTCCCAAGCGCCCCAAAAGTAGTATAACTTCAAAAACTGCGGTGGCCAACCCGCTAGACAAGCGTGGAAATTATGGCAATATACCCCCCATGACGAGAGTTACAAAAAGACGGCCCCCAGTCCCAGGCGGCCCCGCTATTCCTGGCTACGGTGGCAACCATGTTAACGGCAGCGCACGGGGTGCTAAGGATCTCCGGTGTAGGTTCGGTTGCCACCTAAGACGACTCGACCTGGCAACATATAACGCACGCACCCCTGAAGACTGACGAGAAGATTCTGGAGCTTGAAGAAAAGATAAAAGATAGAGAAGTTGCGCTGGGATATTATAGGATTATCTGAGGTCCGAAGAGAGGGCGAGGACACGGTAATCCTCGAATTCGGCAACTTGTTCTATCACCGTGAGGGTGACCATCTGTCCCAAGGAGGTGTTGGATTAATCGTCCACGAGTCTCTCAACGTTGGAAAGATTGGGAGTGTGTCGACGAGGGTTGCGTTCCATATACTCAGAATCACTAAACGGTATTCGCTGAGTGTCATACAGGCTTACGCACCAACCTCGGCACATCCCGATGAGGAAGTGGCAATGTATGAGGATATCTCTAGAGCCATGCATTCCTCCAAAACCCACTATACAGTGTTAATGGGAGACTTCAACGCAAAACGAGAACGGTGAACTGAAGGTAGGGAAATTTGGATTAAGGTAAACGGAACCCAAGGGACCAGCAGCTGGCCAAATTCATGGAGAAAGAGGGACACTTTAATGAACCCTTTCTTCCGGAAGCGGCCCCACAGAAAGTGGACCTAGTCGAGCCCCGAAGGTTCGACAAAAAATGAGATTGACTTCATTATGACGACCAGACGACAACTGTTCAGGGATGTCTCAGTGATCGCGAGGGTGAAAGCTGGCAGCGATCACCGAATGGTGAGAGGCATACTTAACCTAAACGTTAAGTTGGACAGCTCACGTCTAATGAAGTCAACACTCCATCCCCTCGTGCTCTAATCCAAAGCCCCGAAAACTTTCAGCTCGAGTTACAAAATCGTTTTCAGTGCCTAAAAGATTGCAATGAAATGGACGATATGAATGACAGTGGAAACTGCAGATTTGACAGCATACAGGCAACTGAACAGACAGATCTCCAAATTCATGCGACAGGACATACGTAACTTCAATACAGCTCGTATTGACAAAGCGATCGAGCGGAACCAGGGCTCCAAAGTCTTTGCTGTCGAAGCTGTAGACCGAGTGTGGTAGCGTCGTTTCCGGGATACCTGAGATTTTGAGTGGGATTGAGAGGTTCTATGGGCAGCTGTACACGTCATCGTTGGAGCCACACGCAAGTGTGAGTAACGATCCAAGAGCAACTCAAGGAGTAAGACTGGCCGTACGAGGAAGCTCAAGGACGCTCAACGAGCTATGTAGAGGGCTCGGGGGTTTCTCTGGTGGAGAGAAATGAACGCAAGAACTTAAAAGAAAAATAATAAAATGAGGTATTATTCAATAAAGCTTAGGAATTTTTCAGGTAAACTGTACAATCTGGATTTATAAATCAGTAGTTTAAGCTCGTTTGTAAAATATTTACATTTTCCTCTTTAAAACAAATCAACTGACTCATTAATATCAAACTGTCTGAAAACCTAATATTTTTAAAGTTTGTAAAACAATTTGAAAGCATTTCTTAGGAATTGAAAGTGTTTTAATAAAAGAAATGGCTCTAGAATTATAACATTATTCGTATAAAACATTTTAATTTTTAACCAAACGCGCAGAGACTTCTCTTGGGGATCTTCTGTTGCTCGACAATCCATTACAGTTCTGTCTTTTATTAATATAATTAAGATTTATTTTGATATAAGATCATTATTTTGCGATAGCCTATACATCATTATTTAAGTCAGTTTTTCTGTCTTGAGATGAGCGACCGCCGGTGTCTACACACCTAGCGTCCCACCTCAATACTTCAAACTTTTCCCAAGGTATTATAATTATACTAATTATACCATAGTCTCTAGCAGAATTTTCCACATTACGCTTGGACAAAATATCGTATAAAAATATGCATACATGATATACTAAATTAAATTCTTAACCGTTCTTATTATAAAAATCCATTATTTTTAAAATACTTCACATTATTCGAGATAAAAAAAATATAATTGAATTATCGGGTAAAACTTTGACGTTTGAGTTCTCACCTTTTTTAAGCGATTAACCCTATAATATATTTCGATATGTTATGTTATTGAAGCAGATTTTTCATCGGCTATATTTTATTTCAAAGTAACTTTTGCCCATTGAATGTCTCACTCTTACTTCGTGCTAGACAAATGTGCATGCGGCGGGGAAGGGAGGAAATCCTTTCCGTAAGTCTCTATAGTACAGATAATATTTATAAAGATAAAAACAGCCCTTTGTTTTAAACATTGAGAGGATTAACGTCAATTGATTCCAAAAATAATTTAAAATCTAAAAAAGAAGATGTGAAAATCTTCATCTAAGATCCATGTCAAAAATAAAACCATCGACCGCTAGACCAACGAGCCAGTCGAGTCATCATTCCATAAATGTGTCAATTTCACTCTGGACAGGCGGATTGGTGAGAGCAAAGCTGATACTCTCACACTGTCTGACTGGTTATGCTATTTTTCACATTTCATTATATAACTTCAACAAACAAACGTACAGGCCTCCCGATGGTTAGTGGCTCCTATAGTCCATATACACCTGAAATCAACTTCAAACAAAGGTTTCAGATTGCACCACGAGGCCATCAATGGAATACCATACTTTATACTTTAAACAGAGCTGGCATGCACTGCGGCTTGGCAGCAGAAATAGAAAAAAAGGTGGTACCAATCCGGACAGACTACTATGCACAAAGGTTGTCCCACCAACAAATTGTTATGTTAGGATATTTTATAGCACTTGAAAAGTTTTACCTTATTTTATTAATTTTTAGACAACATTGGAGAACTGGAGTTTTTCTCACAATATAATAAATTAATCAATCTCAGAGTGAAATGAGTCTGCATCTCTAACTATGGGGTAATGCGACAGACATTGAAACTATCTTTATTTCGCAGAAGAGAGCCATAAGAGCTATTTAAAACGTAGGTCCGAATTAATCTCTTAAATTTTTTTAAAGAAATAAATATATTAACTTTGGCATCAGTATATTTAAGCAAAATTTAATGTATGTACTCATAAATAAAAATAGTTTTATAAATAATAGTAAAAAGTAAAGTAAAGTTAAAATCTATATACGTCCCACTGCTGGGCACAGGCTTCCTCTCACATCTGAGAGGGTTTTAGGACAATAAAGTGTCCGCCGCGCTGCTCCCAATGCGTTTTGGCGGAATTCACATGTCTTCACACTAAAACATCTAGGAAAGCTAAAGAATTGTTTGCCTAGATGTTTTAGTAATCCGAAATAATGATAACACTATTGGTCACAATGTGTATTGGAAAAAGACCCATACCAACCGATATTTAAATGATGAATCGCACCATCATCCATCACAGTTAGCTACCGTGGGAAATTCTTTGTTCCAGAGAGCACGAGGGATCTGTGACAGAAAACATCTGGCCGCCAAACTTCAGCACGACATCAAGCTTCGGGTCCCGCGCCTATGTCACAGTGACCGAGTGAAGCCGGCCACAGTCGAGCGTGTGCCTGCTGTACTACTCTATGTCAGAGGGGTCACAGACAACGTTGTCTACATCTTGAAGTAAGCTTCTATTAAAACATACTTCAAGCCGCCGAAAAAGATTGGTCAATTTTTACCATCCGTTAAGTGTAATATCCCTCTACAAGATGCAGGAGTGTACAAGCTTGATTGTGAATGTGGTTTCTCTTACATAGGAAAAACAAAAATATCCATTACAACCCGTGAAGAACATATAGCTGATGTGAAGCACCGATGCTCTGGAAGTCTGCAATATGTAAACATGTTCAAGATCGTCCCGCCATTACATCAGATTTGATTGACCACAAATCCTCGCAAAAACACCGATTCCTACCAAGGATGATACGAGGCTATTGAAATTAAAAACATCTAATTTCAATAGAGAAGATGGATGGGTGCTGCCATCTGCTTGGGATCCTATAATTAACAAAATTAAATCCAAATCCAAACATACCTGCAAGACTTCAAGATACTGTAAGCTCATTCTGCGTAGATCAAACCAAAATTAATATTCAAAAACTGAAGGTAGCCGGGCCAACTGTGACAGGGACGTCAAACATCTCAGTCCCCTGATTGCTGTAAAGCACCAAACGTCGGAATTAAAATAAGTAAATTAAACGCGATAAAATCCGTAAAAAGAGTTTTATTAATTTTTTTTTATTTCCCAAATATGATGGTTTCCGCACAATGTTTTTCTTCACCACAGAGTACGTGGTAAATCAGCACTTAAAATTGCAATATTAACAATTTAATTAGTGCCGGCGGAAATCGAACCCGTGTTTGCCCGCTTACTGTGAAATTTACAGTGAGCGCTGAGCCCCTGAGCTACCACTGCTCGTGATTCTGTTCTGTAAATACTAAGAATTGTATACACTTCAACAACAAAGTCCAAGAAAATATGCAGGACTTATCTATCAAAAGTTTTAATTTTTTATTATTTTTTATTGTTTATAAAGATTGTTTAGTAAGCATTATTACACTACTAAAGAGTACATGATTGATAACCGCTGAAAATCAGAGGACCGCTACCATGCTGTTTCTAAATGTCTTCATACTTAATTTTATTTAAAATATTATATTATAACTTTAATTAATATGAATTGCTTAAATGACTTTCAATAAGTATTCTTGTAATCTATGTTAAATAAAAATGTTTCTATTCTATTCTATTATATACTACATCCCTTAGTCGTATTGGACCGGAAAAACCACTGGCGACAGTAAATTCCACAGCGTGGGCGTGCGTGGTAGAACATTCCTCGTAGAACGTTGTACGTAGACTGCCAACCATCGAAATGGTGTGAGTGAACTTTCGAGTTCAGTGGCAATGTCCGATGGTGAAATTTAGCAGCTGGAATCAATCAAAACAATTCCTCTGAGCACTCCTAGTGGTATCTGCGACGAAAAGATGCATAGAGATGTAACGAGTTTATGCAAGATCAATGGATCAAGCCGATCGAAAAGAATTAGTCGTCAATAATTCGAGCCACTCTCCATTAAATACGGTCAAGTGGAAGGTGCTGGTACTGAGATGCCCCAGCCTAGAGATGAGAATAGTATTCCATGTTTTATAAAATATCGCATTTTTCTTTGTCTTTTCTTAATAAAATTCCCAACGATTTGGTAAAGGTTAATTGATGATAATAGATAAAGGTTTACTCAATAAATAAAACCTTAAACACTTTTACTTAAAAAAGTGAAAAATTATGCATAAAAATTGTGATTCAATTAAAAGGGAGGGTCGTTAGTCAATGTATAATTATACCTTCCTCTAGTTTCATTCTGTCTATTGATGAAAACCCCAACAAAATCTGTTACGTAGTTAAAGTATAAGATCTAAGTGTACAGACGGCGAAAAGCGACATTAAAAGTTTTTTTTTTTAACACCCCCGCACTGCTCTTTGTAGGTGAAATTTTATAAAATCCGTTCTTGGCAATTTTTAACATGCCACAAAGAATATTATGGCCAAGTTTTATACCTCTAAGAGCTATAAATTGAAAATGTGTTTTTTTATTAACCTGCAACTTGCGGTGGGAATTCGTAAAACCCGTACCTAGCTGACCTCTACTCGGCGAAAGGAATATTCCTACCAAATTTCAAGTCTCCAGGTCTTATGGTTCCAGCAATTCAGAACAAAACAGCTGTGGATTGCAGACGTGGGCGCGGGGTGAGGGGGGGGGTAACTAGCACGGTAATTAATTACTACTACTAAGGTAATTATGCCACGCAGATCTAGTTTCCTTAGTCACAATAAGCAATATTAATGTTACATTAATGTAACATTAATGTTAGATTGTCTAAAACAACGTTTGTGGTTTACGAAACAAAAAAACTAGTCTTCTCACCTGATCGTAGTCGAGTCCAAGTATGTCTAAGTAACTTAACCCTAAGTCTATAAAAATAACTCTAAGTCTAAATCTAAATATATAAAACACAGTAGCATGATGCTGCTATTTTACGCAAGTGTTCTGTGTGAGCGCGGTCCTTCTCCGGTCAAGCGGAATTATTCGTGCTGCAACTTAATGCTGCATCTAATATTATTTATATCGCTAGTTTACCAGTAAAACATTATAAGGATTATATTATTTATTTTATTACAATATTGTTGAATATTGATATACTTAGGGAGTGACAAGGGCGATACGTCAATTAGACAAGCTAGTTAATTGCACACTGGTTTAATGAGACAGCGACCGTTCGGTGGGGGACGCAGCCCGCACACCCTTACACACATAGACATACACAACATCCCTCCACCTTATAGCTAACATAATATACAAAATTAATAAGTACATATAAAATATGGAAGCATTTTCCAAGCTATGACAACATAGATCCGTAGAAACGTAAGCCTCCATCTAGGTATCCTCCTGTTCCGATGTCGGCGTAGAGAATATCGGACTTATAGCTTGTCTTCTTCGAGTAGGGGCGCTAGCACGGAGCGGAGTCTTCGGGCACTCGCTAATATGTGTCCTTGCCAGGTCTGGTTCCGTTATGTCCCGTCCTTCCCCTCCTACATCAGCTGTGGTTCCAGGCTGGACTCCGTCGCTAGAAGCAGTAGCGGTCAGCTCGTCGGGCACCACATCCGGGTCCCATCGCCGGTCATCTCTAGCCGGTGAGTATAACTGTGCTCTTAACTGATCGACATGTCTTGTGACTTCGCAGTTATATTGAGGTACGTATATTCCATACATTACGTTTCCAATTTTTCTTTTCACTATGCCTTCGATCCAACAGAATTTTTTATTGTCTATATTTTTTGTTAGCCACACTTTGTCATTAATTCTTAATTCTGATCTTTGTGTCCCTTTATAATTATGGGCCTGTAATAACTGATTATGTTCCACTGTTTTAACGAGGTCTGTGGACGCGGGAGACGACGCTAGTGGGTTTAATAAATCTAGGCGTGAACGTAACGCGCGCCCGTAGACGAGTTCTGCTGGTGACTTGTTCGTGGTACTGTTTTTAGAGTTCCTATAGTCAAATAAAAATTTTGATATTTTTTCTTGAACTATTTTTTTATTTACGCTTTGTAAAATAATACCCTTAAGGCCCCTTTTAACAATTTTAACAAAACTTTCTGCTTGTCCGTTACTACTTGGATGATACACCGGGGATAATATGTGTTTTATACCGTTTTGTACACAAAAATTCTTAAACTCCTGAGACGTGAAAGAGGTCCCATTGTCTCTCACCAACGTATGAGGTACTCAAAGCAGGACATAAAATCGTATAATCTATTAATAACAACTTTGGAATTATAAGTATTCATACTATAACATTCAACCCATTTACTGTAGCGTCTACAATAATCAAATACATAAAATTGTTGAATGGACCTAGAAAGTCAAGATGGACCCGATGAAATGGATGCGGTGGCAAGGGCCAGGGGCGAGAGGTGCGTGCGGCGGTGCGAGCCGTAGCGCTGCGCAGACGCTGCACGCGCCTGCCAGCTGCTCCAGCGCTGCATCCACTCGGGAACCATAAACGTTTACGTGCCTCCGCTTTCATTTTAACCACCCGAAATGAGAACTATGCAATTCCTTATCAACTCTTGAAGTGATGCTGGAATCACAACTTTATGGCCGCGCATTAAGACACCGTTTTCATAAGATAGTTGATATCTACAATTGTAAAAGGATTTTAAATCTACATCATTATTTTCTTGGCCATGTAAAACGTAGTGTAACGCGACACAGAACCGCGTCGTTGCTCGTCTCACGCTGTAAATCTCAGCGTCACCGGCAGACCACCCTCGACTACGAAATTAACATAGGCAGCGCGATCTTAGCACGCCGCGAGCTCGTCTAACTCACTAGCGGGCGTCCTCATCGACTCGAGGCGCGATATGGACGCAGAGGGACACGCTCTGGACAAGTAATCCGCTGTTATGTTTGCTACTGATATATTCGATTTTATAATTATAGGCCGCTAGAAACATCGCATAACGCTGTAGTCGGTTGGCGGACACCTCAGGAATGCCTTTATGAGGCCGAATATAGTCAATAGAGGCTTATGGTCTGTTCGTAGCGTGAAGACGTGGATCGACCATACAAATACTGATGAAAACGTCTTACCCATAAATAATGGCCGTTGCCTCTTTCTGGATTTGTGCGTAATTCTTTTCAGCAACTGTAAGCGTTCGCGAGGCGTAAGATATGGGTCTTTCTAATCGGTCCTCACCTCTGAGACAATACAGCCCTAACCCTGTTGGAGACGCATCATGTTAATATTAACTCGGCATTCGGGTTAAGTGGGTTAAAATTTTGTCACTAGCGAGATATTTTTATTTTATTAAACGCATCGTCATGTACAGAAGTCCACTCCCATTTAGATTTTTATTTAATAAGTTGTAGGGGACTTAGTATAGACGATGCGTTCAACACAATTACGATAATAATTCGCTAAACCAAGGAAAGACTGCAATTGTAACACATTATTCGGCTTAGGCGCTTCGAGAATGGCTTTTACCTTCTCTGGCGATTTCCTAACCCCAGTTTTGTCTATCACGTGACCCAGATAAAAATCTCGTTTTTAAGAACTCACACTTATTCATTTGAACAGTCAATCCTGCGTCGTCTAAACGCTGTAAAACAATATAAGCCTTTGTTCATGTTGAACTTTGCTTTTGCCCGTAATTAGGATATCATCAAGCAAAAATATTATTCCCTCAATCCCAGCGAGCAAACACTCCATCGCACGCTGAAAGACTGATGGAGCAGATGCCAGACCAAAGACCAACCGAGTAAAATTAAAAAGACCGCGGTGTGTATTTATACATGTGATTTTCTGTGATTTATCGCTTAACACGAACTGATTGTAGGCCATAGATAAATCAATTTTACTAAACTGTACGCCATCGTGTAATTTTGCCAATAAATCGCTTACTGTGGGTAAAGGATACTGGTCTACTATTAACTGTTTATTAATAGTAATCGAATAATCGGCACAAACGGATGCTACCGTCCTTTTTAATACCGGCACTATCGGTGAAGCAGTGTCTGAGTGCTCGACGGGTTAAAATGCTAACGCCAACAAACGATTTATCTCTTTGTCTATTTTTCCTTTAGGGCATATGGTACGGGTCTAGCTTTGAAAAAGATAGATTTTGCGTCCGGTTTTAAATGTAAATCAACAGTATACTTATTAAATGACCCAAGCTTACTAGAAAAAACATTAGGGAATTTTGAGCATAATTTCTTTACTATTATTTCGTGGCAATCACCTTGCTCTTGCGCGTATACCGCATGCACACGCTGAGAGCAGCCACTGGCGACTGGCTGCGCATGCGCTAGTTCTAAGTTAAAAACACGAATGAAGTCCCTGCCCAGAAGCGACGGTCCGCCATTGCGCTACACACGCATAGGTATGCGAATCCCACTATATTCTATGGTAATGAAACTAACCCGATGGTTGGTTTCATTACCTATAGAATATGTTCGCCAATATAACTTAATAGCTTTTTGTTGGTGGCTGACAATGGCAAATGATTAAATTTAGAAATATAAGTTTTTTCAGAAATTACACTTACTGCCGAACCGCTATCTATTTCGAACTCTAAAGAAAGAGCATTTATCATAACGCGTTCCATCATCGGTTTCCCTTTCAAACACCGAATATTGTAAAAACACTCACCGTCGTCTCCTTCGACCACAGTACCTTCCTCGACATATTTTATTCTGTCATCATAAGCGCACATTTTCGTAAATGACCTTTCCTATTACACTTTTACATAAGTTTTATAGCGACACTGATTGGATTTATGATTGGCATAACCACATTGCACTTTTCCTTCTTGGAGATGTTGAATACGCCACCATCCGCGAATACGCTCGCACCGACATCACTCGCGCCCGGCGCCGCAACTGATGAAGCGTGACGTGCACAGCGCACGCTCTCCGCCAAGTTGATGGCCTTTGCCGGGTCAACTCCCTCTGATCTTGCGCGAATAGTTTGTCCCGCTCGTGTCCTGCCGCCATGCCCATGATGAATCTGTCAACAGGGCTTCCTCCAAGTTCTTAAATTCACAATGTGCCGCCAATCCCTAATTCTGGCCGCCCACTGGGTGTGACCTTCACCTGGTCGCTGAGTTGCCGCATAGAAAATTGATTTTTCTGCAAACCCCAACCTTTTTGGTGTGAAGTGATCATCGAGGGCTTAACTATTGCTCCGTAGTTCAACTCTTCCACCTTGCTGGGTAACGCCAGGTCATTAGCTAACTTGAACGTCGATTCACTTAGCGCACTCAACAATATCGCTCGCCGCTTTACTGTTGCTTTGTCAGTTTCATTGGTTATGTCGTTCGCGATAAACCACTGATTCAATCGCGATTTATAACTGTTCCATTCGTGCGAAAGATGATCGAATGTTGATATAATGCCAAAAGTTACTCCCGTCGACATTTTTAATGTAAATACGCGAGTTCGCTCGTCGCCACGTGTTGAATATTGATATACTTAGGGAGTGACAAGGGCGATACGTCAATTAGACAAGCTAGTTAATTGCACACTGGTTTAATGAGACAGCGACCGTTCGGTGGGGGACGCAGCCCGCACACCCTTACACACATAGACACACAACAAATATGTACTAATTTCGGCTTTTATCCGCACCTAATATTTATTACTAGCTGTGCCTTCGTTCGCGTGGAGTTAGTACTTTTGTTATGATAAGTGATGATAATTTATTTTACTTTTAACTGTCGCGAAGATATAGAAAGACATTAATTTAGATAAAATCATTAATTTAGTTAGTCAATCAGACAAACAACGAACAAAACAAATAGACTGTAGGGCGAATGTTGGGAGAGTTAAACAAACGAATGATGATATAAGACTCTCTTTATTGTATTAATAAATTTGAATGCGAAGAAAGCATTTAAATTTTATGTGACACTTCAACGCACCTAGTGATTGGTGGTGGTAAGCAGTCAATTTAATTGTTTTATTTGAAGCAATTTACATACCTCTTGGAATAATGATGCGGTGAACTCTTTCCCTCTGTCAGTAGTTATTACTTTTGGTACTCCATACCTAAGAATAAAGTTAGTAACAAAACTCTTTGCTACTTCGTTGGTTTTAGAAATTAAGGGATATGCTTCGACATACTTAGTGAGTTCGCATTGTAGCGTTAAACCATAAGAGTAATTATTATTATCAACTTCAAATGGACCTACTAGGTCTAAATATATCTTTTCAAACGCTGTGTTAGCTGTCGTTGTTATTTCTAATGGCTCTCTTACGGGTAACGAAAATTTCTGACGCTGACATTTGTCACAATGCCTAACAAAGTTCTTTACATCCTTATCTAACCGGCCAATAATAATACTTTTTATATTGTTGACCATCCTTCTCATACCTGCATGGCCACTGCTAGGTAGGAGATGGAAGTCATTTAATATCACCTTTCTGTCATCCTTACTATATATCGTTTTTACATTATTTATTATATGTACACGTGGACCGGTCCTATCATTCATAGATTTAACTTCTTCAACTAGTTTTTTAATAAATTCCTTATTACCATCCTTCTTTATTATACATACTTCTCACAGTCAACATTTATTAACTTACAAAATTCATCTAATTCCCTCACAAACTCGCGTCGCGTCATTCGTGAGTCGGAACTTAGATATTTAATATAAATTATCTTTTCCTTTTCAACATAACAAAATGTATTATTTTCTTTACTAATAACTCTTAATTTTCTCAATGTTTTCAAATCATCTTTATTAACCATACGCAACTCCACTGATTCTGCTGGTTTGACATGATTACTTACGACTTTCGGTTGATCAGGCCTCAAGTCTGTGGGTATCATGTCCAACGAGGAGGATCCTGGTTTATTATTTTCGCGATTTTGCTCGTGTCATGACATTAACAATGTTCTCATTTAATTCTTTAACTCTTTCGAACTCAAACAGATTCTAGATAACGCATCTGCAGCTGCATTATCTGAACTCTTTACATACTCTACGTCAAAATTATATTCCTCTAATACCAAACGAAACTTCATAAGCCTGCTCGATGGATCTTTCATGCCAAATAGGTATACTAGAGGTTTATGGTCAGTCCTGATTTTAAATATTGCCCATACAGATACGGTCTGAAATATTTGACGGCCCATACTATCGCTAACAACTCTTTTCTATAACTGGATAGTTTGATTCAGCCTTATTCAGAGATCTGCTAGTAAATGCTATTGGTCTTCCATTTTATTCGACAGAACTGCTCCAATTGCTTTATTAGATGCATCGGTTTGTAAAATGAAATAATTTTCTTTTGAAAAATCAGGGTAATCTAAAACTGGGGGACATAATACGTTTTTGAGTGTTTCAAAAGACTTTTGACATTTTCAGTCAAACGAAATTAGTATTTTTCTACAAAGTTGGTTTAATGGTTGTGCAATTTCAGCAAAGGTGGGTATAAACTTTCTATAATAATTTGTGAACGCCACAAATCTTTTAACTTCGTCGGCATTTGCGGACAAGGATGATTTTACTGTATTTATTTTTCAGGATCAGGTAAAATCCTTCGTTAGATATACAATGTCCCAAATATAAAATCTGTTTTTTAAGAAATGTACATTTTGACGGATTTAATTTTAAATTTACTGAACAGAGTCTTTCAAAAACATCCTGTAAGTTTTTATTGTGATGGTCTAGTTGTCTACCAAAAACAATGACGTCATCTAAATAAATCAAGCATTTTCATTATTTAGTCCTGACATTGCTAAATTCATCATTCGCGAAAAGAGCTGGGACTTGTTTTTAATCCCATGGGCATTCTCGTCATCTGATATTGACCAGAATCGAAAGCAGTAAATTTTCGACAACTTTTATCTAAATTAACATTGTAATACCCTTGATATAAATCTAAATGTGTAAAATATACACTTCCAGACAAAGATTCTAAGATTTCTGTGATATCAGGGAGGGGGTACTTATCATCCTCTATACAGTTATTTAATTTACGGTAATCCACTACCAATCGCCATTTTTTATTACCCGATTTATCTAATTTTTTAGGCACCAATAATATTGGACTAGACCAGTCACTTTTACTAGGTTCTATAATCCCTTCTTTAAGCATGTTGCTAATTTGACGATTAATTTCCTTTTTCTGACTAATTGGTAACCTATAGGGTTTTGAAAATACTGGACTAACGTTTGGTTTCAAAAAAATATTGTGAGTGTAAATATCTGTTGTTGTCAATTTATCGCCCTCTAAATAAAAAACATCTGCATATTTTGCACAAATATTTTGAATACTTTGAATTTCTAAGTCATTTAAATCATTTAATTTTAATGAGGAAAATAATCGTTTTACTCGGTCTGAATTATTCTCATTTTCTCAAAACTACAAATGTTATAATCGTTAAGATCATGAATTGCAGGATTTATTCCTGACAATGTTACTGATTTTTCGGTAACATTTAATATTTTTATTGGTATTTTCCTTAATTGGTGTCGCTATCGAGCTAGCCAAATAAACGCCATCTTGTAATTCTCGTGAACAAATAATGCAATCGGTTTGAAAATCAGTTTGAATATAATGTATGGATTCACTTCTTGAAATTTCCAATACGTTAATATTATAATTATTAGTGAAGGCAAGAAACAAGTGTGGCCCGACCCTAATTTCAAAGATAAAATATTTTCTCGAAATCTAAACATGCTCCAAATCTATTCAAAAGTCTCTACCTAGAATTCCATGCGACAAAATTGGTAACGAATTAAAACAAAGAACTTGTGATTAATAACAGATCCATGAATCATTAATGGAACATAAACATATCCGATTGTTTGCACCTCGCCACCTAGACCGTTTATAATTACATTCTCTTTATGTAATGAAACACTTAATTCGATAGCATGTTTATATGTTACGGCGGATAAAGATGCGCCTGTGTCGACTAAGAAGAATAAGTCTTATTGCATGATGAAACTGGTAAATGAATAAAACAATTGCTATTACTACTAGCCAAAATTAAATGATTTTGTTTATTCTCGAAAAACTTATCTAGTCGGGTTCATTTGAAGTTGATTCCTGGTTTTCATTAATTATATTGACTACATTTCTTTTATCCCTTGATTTCCGCGATAATTACGAAACGTACCTCGATTATATCGTCTTCGCTGTCCTTGTACGTGAGTTCGAATGGTTCCATGAACTCGATCGCTGCAGTTTCCATGGTAGTGTCCCGCTGTGAAAACATTTGCCGATTACGCCCGTTGCCACGTGGGTACCTAGAATTATGATGAAAATTCCTAGGATAATAAAATTTACTGGACATACCCATCACCTCTGCGGCCGATGATGATGAAGCCTCTTCATCTTGAGCTGCTTGAATGGCATCTTTCAGAGAGCTGTAATTTCTGCAGAAATTATTGTGCTGATTCGACGATTTCGTAAGCCATCGGAAAATTGCTTGATCGCTTGTTTTTCATTAACAGTTTTCAAAATATTGTAATATGCGGTATTACCGTTGGCTTGCGATATCGTAAGGTCCAAATAACTCTGTTATTTGTTTTCCATAATCAGGAATTGACATATCATTTTGGCGTAATTTTTGCAATTTATTTTGAATTGCTGCTGCTCCTTTCTTGGCAACTCTTTCTGCATGTCACTAACCAAGTCTTCAACATTAGAGTAATCGTCTTGAAGACGTAATTTATGAATTGAGATAATCTACTTTTAATATAATTTAATTAAATTATTTTTGCATTCCTGTTTTGTTAACAAAGAATTATAATACTGAATATTGTCGATTAATTGCTTCACACTTGTTTCGTCATCTAACATAACAGGTAATAAAGTCAAAGCCGTTTTCAAATCAGTATCCATATTGCTCAGTTTTCAGATTGTACACACTCAGGCTTACAATTTTATAATATCCTGATATAATGATTCAAAATTCTTACAATAGGTTTGATAAGATGGAATATCAGTAGATTTAATCTTACCTTCCTTTACTTTACTATTAAAATTTATTAACAACTTAGAGTATTCACTAAATATTTCATTGGCCTCTTTAAGTTTAGTATCTAAAACTTTTCCTTCACGTCTACTCGGTCCAATTTTAATTAAATATGTTCTCACTTCTTTTAATTGCTCATATAACTGTTCTAAAGAAATATTCATAACTTACTACCAATACGTAGAATAGAGTATACTATAAATAATTTTACGAAATATTTAATATAATAATAATACGGTTACATGACGATTAAAGACAGTACAACGAATACATGATTTAATTTAAAATATAAAGTTCAGTAATATAGACTAGAGTCCCAGATTAATGTAGTTGATTTATAAACACTATACCCCCTTTTTTTTTTCACTATTAATAGACACGCACTTTTTACTCATTTTATATGCACATAAACGCCACTTTTAAACTTCGATCCGCGACGGTCATACTTTATAATACGCCTTTGGTTGACTTGCCTCTTCCACATTTGTGGGGGGTTGTGGTTGCCGAAAAATAGACCTTCTTAGGGTATTTCTGTTTAGCTCTGTGTTAATCCACTTTATGTGACATCGCCTATATGTTCGATACAAGCAATATAGGGACCCCAGTAGAAGTACCAGCACAATGATAGACAGCAAAATATTACTCGTAGTCAGGTGAAATTGCAATTGTTCAATTCCTGCCTTATTGCTTCCCACTGCGTTTTGCACAATTACGGTTTCTTCTTTAGTCTGTTTACCGCCCATCTTGGATGTTATTTTTCGTTAACTTTTTGTTAAACACGTATACAGTCGCGTAACTCCAGATAGAACGCCATAGCTTGATTTAGTTCATCAGTTGCACAGAAAAAATGTTCCACTCCAAATATGGCAGAGGGTGTCATATTCGCGTCGCGAATACTTCAGCTTGGTCGCCATGTAGGGCGAATGTTAGGAGAGTTAAACAAACGAATGATGATATAAGACTCTCTTTATTGTATTAATAAATTTGATTATATAGGATTATTATTACACTTGTGTGTGTACTTTTATATACTCTACTACTACTACTACAAGACGGGCCCACAAACGAACCAGGAAACAATTGTGAAATTTATATGCTTGTATTTCACATCCTACTAATATTATAAATGTGAAAGTTTGTGAGGATGTACGGATGTTTGTTACTCTTCTACGCAAAAACTACTGAATTTATTTTAATGAAACTTTACAGTAATATAGCTCATACATCAAAATAACACGTAGGCTATAACTTATAAAGATATTGTGTAAATTGGTCAAAATATAACGATAAGTGTTAAGTAAGTCGGAAAAAATCTGTCATCTGCGAGCTATTTTGGCGTGCGGTGCAAAACTGTAAGAGTTACACAAATATAATGTATGGTGGAATTGTTTCTCCTAAATAGTTCTACAAAAAAATCCGCGACAGTATATATCTATATTTTATGTGTAAGCAATTATTACCAAAATAGTGAACCATAAATACAAAAATTTGATGCACATTTTGCATCAAATGGATTTTATCAAAATAAATACTTAATCGCTTCTTATTTTCAAAGTGGAACTTTGTCTTTTAAACTAACTACGTAATTTCGTCAAATATCTTAAAAGTAACGACGATATAAAATGTGTGGTCCGGCACACGCAGGAGCGGTCGGGCGTACTGCGGTGAGGTGGGGTAAACACGCTTAAACCGCTGAACCGATTTAGATTAAATTTGGTATCGAGATAGTTCAAGTTCCGAGGAAGGAAATAGGATAGCTTTGATCATCTAAATCATCCCAAAGAGGGTGATGGATTTTACTATGAAAGATTATTGATGAATCACTTATGGTTTAAAGTATAATAACTACGCGGACGAAGTCGCGAGCAAAAGCTAGTAGTAAATAAACAACAAATTAATCGCAATAACGTAATCCACAATTAGCTCCCGAATTTTTCTAGCCGAAATAAGCAAGCTCCATCACCTATTATTGGTAGTACGGTGAGGCACCATATTGCATATTGCATAATTTTAAAAATATATATTTGAAATGAGAACTATAATCCAATGCCTACCTAAAATAAATATATATTGGAACGAAGTACAATATCAGACGGTACGAATTTGGCGGATAGGCGAGAAAAAGTGTAAGATTTTTCCGTCACGACCCCTTCTGACGTAGTGTAGACGGCCTTGGGAGCTATAAGGAAGCGAGATGGAATAATATCCATCTACCTCGCACTTTTTCTTATCTTGCCATGAAAGAAATATTATTTTATTTTAAATGACGCTTCATTTTAATAGACGCTAGTAATTAATTTATTTGTATTTGTTAATCAATAATATAATACGTTTATCAATAATATATACCGAAGGAACTTCGTTCCAACCGAGTGTTTCACGACACTCACGCATGTTTTTATTATGTTATTCTAACTAGCAGTCCGTATGAAGTGGTATAAATCAAACAACTCTCATATATCACATCGTCCGGTAATGAAGTCGTCCGGTGGGAACTAAAACCTCCGCTTGTTATGACAACATCGTATTTCATGTCACAATTTTTCGTAATACGGAACTTTAGTTTAGTTCAGCACAAACGATCCGTCCCGGCGTCGCCTGGTAGGATCTATTAATGGCATTTTTAAATTTATGATCATTATTTTAACCATTTATTTTAAAAATCTTTCGCTATTAAAAGAAAATCTTCAAAGATTTCGGATAAGATATAGTCTAGATCTCTCCTGTCATTGCTCTATATGTGTTCGTAAAGTTTCATCAGAATTAGTTCAGCCATTTGGAAGATTACCCCGGACAGACAGACGTAGAGACAGACAAAAAATATTTAAAGAATGTTTGTATATGTCTTAATAGCATGAAAATAACCCTCTGAGCTTAATAGAAGCCAGCTATTTCATTACTACGATAGACACTTTAATTTTATTTACATGTATGGATTAAACTGGCTTATTCATTCTCCATAGAATCTTTACGTGTATCGAGTTCGAAGCGATTTTTAATTGATGGCGGTATTCAATTACTGACCGAACTAGGTAAGTCCAACTTCGACCGAGAGGTCAATCGATGGATTAAACTTGGCTGGGCAACGTTCGGGAAATTATGACACATCTTCTCGTCAGGTATACCTCAAAACTTGAAAACGAGACTGTACACTGCTGGCCGTATGAGGTCGCAGTGCGTGTTGCCAGTGATGACTTATGGAACTGAGACGTGGTCCTTCAATGCTGGTCGCATGAGGAAGCTCAAGGTCGCTCAGCGAGCTATGGAAAGGCTATGCTCGGGTTTCTCTGCGTGATAAACTTAGAAATGAGGATATCCGCAGTAGAACCAGAGTGACCGACATATCCCAACGAATTCGTAAACTGAAGTGGCAATAATGGCCATATAGCTCGAAGAACCGACAACCGATGGAGAAAAGGTTCTCTAGTGGCAGCCTCGTACCGGTTGGCGAAGTGGGGGGTCCCTCAACCAGAGTGACCACCTGGTAAGAAATGCAGAAGTCGATTAATGCAAGTGGCTCAGGACCGTACCTTGTGGCATTCCTTGGGGAAGGCCTATGTTCAGCAGTGGACTTGTGAAGGGCTATAATGATGATGATGATGATTCCTTCACTGTGTGCGTGTGCATGTGTGCGCATGTGCGTGTGAGTGTGCGTATGTAGGAGTGTGTGTTGAGGAAATAATTTCGTTAAAATTCTGGTTACAGCCGCACCTGAACAATGGCACATGTAGAACTAACAGGATAATTAGGTAAGGAAGGGCGTCATTACCTGCTCTGCCGTTGCCGCTGACATACGAACTTACAGTCCACCTGATAGTAAGTAGCTTCTGCAGCCCATGGACACCTGCAGCCATCTTCAAACAAAGCAGACTACAGATGCGTTGCCGCCTCTGAGGATAAGATGGAATGCCTCACAGTCTGTACGTATACTGGCTCTCTCGTTATATGGGTTGTAATGATGAAAAGACGATACCACTTTAAATTGAGTACAGTAATGGAATACACTACTGCTTGGCGGCAGAAATAGGTGCACTTACAAAGGTGTACAAACATTATATTATGGTATATACCTAGTAAAAACTAATCCAAATGCTAATTTGCTTCTTTATCTCGATAAAATATTATTAATTATTTTTTATCAAGTCATGTTTATGGGTCACCCTTATTCTAAATGGTGACACAGTCTACCTGATGATAAGCGGTTGCTGAGACCCATAGATATTTACGTTTATTAAGTAAAAAACTGCAGATGCGTTATAACCTGCGGACTAAGATGGAATGCCTCGTTTCTAGTAAAAGGGTATCCGGTTTCGACACTCACCATACGAAACACAGCAGTAATTCAGATATCGGATTATTTTAACTAGTAGTAGAATTTTTTACAACGCTAAGTGACTCCATAACTCTTGATATAATAACCTGAAGTAGGTACTTGAACTTTACGATTGACTGAATCGAGACTGTACCCTACAGTCTCGATTCAATTGAGGTAATAAACCGAATAACATGTGAGGGCGTATCAGAGATTGTACTGATGCCGCTACTCTCCACGTAAGTATATTATTTAACAAAGTGTACAGTTTCGGTCCTCAAATATTTATAACCTATTGTTGAAGAAAATATTATTATAATAATTTATTTACATAACATAATATACAATATTTTATTTTATGCAATATTAAACACTATAATAATAAAAAAAACTAAAACTAGTTACTTAATAATTATCATACAGTTCTACTCCGCGGTATCGTGCCAAGAACGCTGGCTGCGTTTCCGCTGAATGGCTACACTTAGCCTTTGAAGAAAAATTGTCATATTCATATTTTTATTATATAATGACGACCACCCGCGTCGTCGTCTCCCTCGATAGAATCTATTAAAATAGCATTATTAAGATTAAAGGTGTAAACCATTTATTTTACCAATTATTCGTATTTATTTAAAAAATCTAAGTTTTGGAATAAACATAGCCTTAATATATTACTCCTGGCATCGCTCTCTATATTTTGAATATAGATTACCTGCATTGCTCTCTATATTTTTGAAGTTTCATTGTAATTCCGAGCCAGTCCGAAGTTTAGCCCTGACCGACCGACAAACGGGCAGACAGACAAAATTTTAAAATGACTTTTATGTCCTCATCATCATTATCATTACAGCCTTTCACAAGTCCACTGCTGAACATAGGTCTTAGCTCTTAGCAGAACTTAGCTCCCACCGCATATAGATGTATACATAATCATCGGTAGTGGCGGTGTAAGAATATCCACTACCTCACTTCGTTCCGCGGGTGTCGTAAGAGGCGACAGAGGGAAACAAATCAGGAGATGGGCAGCGCCTTCCTGATGACAACTTAAAATATTTAAACTAGCGGTTAGCAATCCGCCTGCCAAACGTGAAAACTATGGCAAAATCCTCTATTAGGCAATTTATGGTTGAGGCCAATGTTCAATTATGGATTTTTATAGACTGCTGTGGATAGAGTGCATGGATGGATAATAGTTGGTGCGTGTGTTAGTGATTGTGTATCTCCTGAACTTGAACTTGAACAATTAAGGTCATATTCACACAATGTAATCGTTTTGTTGAGACGATGATGCATTTTTGACTCTGCCTACCTCCTCAGTAATTACAAGCGTGACGTATGCATGCCTCTGTTTACTAGGTGGTAGGACTATTTTTCTGCCTAGGAGTCCATCTGAATAGGTACCAAATTCTTACCTGTTTCTGCCGCCAAATAACAGTGCTCTTACTGCTTTGTTCCGGTCAGAGGTGTATAGAGAGGGTATAATTACTGGCTGTTAGGTTAGGTTAGGTTAGGTTAGGCCAATTATCAGATCTTGGCCTTCAGTCCGTCACCCTCAAGCAGGCTGTCACGGGTGCGCGGCTGTCGAGTGGCTGGTACTGTGAGCGGCAGCAAAAGGCGGATGCACTGGCCGCCACGATGAGGAGGTCTCAACCCTGAGGACGTCCGGGTCTCCAGACCAATGAAAACCGCAGAGGGTGAATTGCTGACCTGGACGACTCGGTGACCTCTGAGGAGGTGGTGGCTGCCGCCAGAAGCGGAGAGTGTCCGCCGGACAAGGTGCATGGCGATATACGCACCGACGCCACCGGACACGGCGCGGTCTGGGTTCGGTGCCCTGTAGTGTCGGCGAAGAAGATCGCCGATAGCGGCCGATTGCTGGCTGGTGGCGGCAAGGACCAAGCTACTACAGCCCCGGCCTTGCGGTGCTTCCGGTGCCTGGAAAAGGGCACGTCCGGGCGAAGTGCACCGCCGAGGTTGACCGTAGTGACCTCTGTTATCGCTGCGGCCAGCCTGGCCAAGGTGGCCCTGTGCACCGCGGCGCTTAACTGCAGCCTTTGTTCTGCTGCGGGAAGGCCAGCGGAGCACAGAGTAGGCGGAGGGGCCTGTAGGCGCCTGCCAGCAAGGCCTAAAAGAAAAAGAAAGAAGAGGAGCACTAAGCCTGCCGGGTTAACTCCTGCCCCCACAGGCTAGCAGCTCCGCGGCCGACTCCCGGCCCAGGACCGTTGCCGAGGAATGGAATGTTAGTAATGGCACAATTCCATTTTTCCAGGGCAATATCAACCACTGTGCCAGAGCTCAGGATCTCCTACTCCAGAGCATGGCAGAGTGGTCGATTCACGTGGCTGTTGTCGCCGAACCGTACTTCATTCCTGCCCGTGACAACTGGTTGGGATGCGCTGACGGTTTGGTGGCCATTATTGGCGAGACTCTGATCGACCTGTCTCGGGGCCGCGGCTGGGCTGCGGTCTCGGGCGGCATCGTTATTGTAGGGGCGTCCCCCAACAAGAGTCTCGCCGACTTTGAGGATTCCTTGTCGAGTTGGGCGCCGTCGTAGGCCGCTATCACCCTCTGTCCCTGTTCTGGTGCTCGGAGATCTCAACGCCAAGTCATCGGCGTGTGGATCTCCGGTCACTGACTCGGGGCGAGGTGCTAGAAGAGTGGACGGTGACGACTGGTCTGGTCGTCCTGAATCGGGGTTCGAATACACGTGCGTGTCGATAGTGGACGTCTCGCTCGCTAGCCCTCTGTCGCCAGCCGAGTCCGCGACTGGCGTGTCGCCGTAGAGGTGGAGACGCTGTCGGACCATCGATATATCCGGTTCGACGTCTCTACCCAGTCCGCGAGCGGCCGCCATCCAACAACCCCGATTAACGACGGCCCGCTGGGCGCTAAAGCGCATCGACAAGGAACTACTCGAGGAAGCTGCCTTAGTCCAGTCCTGGATCTGGGAGTCGACGACGGAAGCCCCGTCGACGTCGAAGCGGTGGCGCTATGGTTTCGCGGGGCGATGACGCAGATCTGCGACGCGTCCATGCCCCGTGTCCGCCAACGGTCCGCAAACACCAGGTGTACTGGTGGACCGCCGAAATCGCGCAATTGCGCATATGCGTTGCGGCTCGTCGCCGGTACACTCGATACCGGAGGCGGCGTCGACGGATTCCGCCGAGGAGGACGCGCTATATGAGGTGTACCGCGCGTCTAAGGAGACTCTGTGGCCATCGGCGACTCAAAGTCGCGTGCCAGGAGGAGCTGCTGGGGTCCCTAGATCGGGATCCAGGGCGCCTCACCATTGGGTACGGGGCAAGTTGCGTCCCTGGGCGCCCCACTACACAAAGCATGCAACCCCAGTTACTAGAGGCGGTATCGGCTCTCTTCCTGAACGAGTGGGACACATTCCCCGGCGATGGCTTCTCAGCCACAGACTCTCCAGAAGAGGAGAGCACCGATGTCCCCGAGGTGACGCAAGCAGACGAGAGCGGCCGTGTCGCGACTCCGGCTAAGAACACAGCGCCCGGACCTGACGGAGTTCCTGGTCGAGCTCGTCCTGGCTCTGAAGGAGCTAGAGCCCCAGTTGAGGGGCTTCACGGCATGTCTCCAGCAGGGTCAGCTTCCCAGTGTGTGGAAGGAGGGGCTGGTCCTGCTCAGGAAGGAGGACGCCCACGGACTCACCGTCCGCGTACCGGCCCATAGTGCTGCTTGACGAGGCGGGCAAACTCTTTGAGCGTATCATCGCAGATCGCCTCGTCAGCCACTTGTGCAGAGAGGGCTGGACCTGGACGAGAACCAATTTGGTTTTCGTCGCGGGCGCTCCACCATAGACGCTGTTACGCGCGTGAGGGCCCTGGCAGAGGAGACAGTATCCGGGGTGGGTAGTGCTGGCGGTGTCTTTAGACATCTCAACGCCTTCAACACCCTACCCTGGAGTTGTATTCGGGAGGCGCTGAATTACCATCGCGTGCCTCCCTACCCGCTGCAACAATAGGCTTACTTTGAAGAGAGATGCGTTACGTATCGGGGCCGTGACGGCGCTGGTCGGCACGTCATGTCGTGCGGTGTTCGGGATCGGTCTTGGGACCGCCCTGTGGAACATCGGCGACTGGGTGCTGAGAGGTGAACCCCGTCGGGCGCCGACTTGACGTGTTATGCAGACGACACGCTTGTCACTGCCCGGGAGCTCGCACAGGGAGGCAGCGTTGGTTGCCACGGCTGCGGTGTCACAGTGGTGAACCGCATCCGGCGCCTGGGCCTGGAGGTGGCCCAAACAAGTCGGAGGCCATCGAGTTCCATGCCCTCGACGCGCGCCGCATCCGGGATCACACATAGTGGTCCACCATGAAGTATCTGGGATTGGTGCTCGACAGCCGATGGGAATTCGGACCCACTTCCGGCGGCTGGCGCCCAAATTGATGGGTGCAGCGGGCGCTTTCAACGTTGCTTCCCAACTTGGGCTCGAGTGCCGCCTGTAGGCGGTTGTACGGAATCGTGCGGTCCATGGCCCTGTATGGGGCCCTGTGTGGGCGATGGACATGACGGCCAGCACCTCGCCATGCTGCGTAAACCGCAAGGGCGATGGCCGTCAGAGTCGTCCGCGGGTATCGCACGATTTTCTACGAGGCGGCTTGCGTCCTGGCCGGATCCCCGCCCTGGGACTTAGAGGGCGGAAAGTACCGCGTCATTATATCGATGGCGCGAGGAAGAGCGGCACGGGCTCGAGGCCGGTGCAGCGGCAGATCGCGCTGCGCCGAGAGGAGCTCCGTCAGGTCTTGGTGGCGGAATGGCGGCAAAGGCTTGCGCTCTACCGCCGGCCTCGCTACCGTCGAGGCGATCCGGCCAGTACTCGACGACTGGCTCGGGAGAAGGCACGGCTCCCTGTCGTTTAGGGTGACGCAGGTGCTGTCGGGGCACGGCTGCTTCGGCAAGTACCTGTGCCGCATAGACAGGGAGCCGGACGCCTGATGCCACCACTGCGTCCATTGCGGGAGGACACGGCGCAACACACGCTCGCCGAGTGTGCAGCTTGGGAGGAGCAGCGCCGTGTCCTCACAAATGAAGTAGGAAGCGATCTGTCGCTGCCGGCCTTAGTGCGGAAGATGGTCGGTAGCGCAGAGTCGTGGGACGCGGTGGTGTCCTTCTGCGAGGACGTGATGTCGCAGAAGGAAACTGCGGAACGGGAAAGGGAGATCTCGACTCCCTTCCCCGGCCGCAGAAGGCGCACCGAGCGCAGGAGAAGGGCGGACAACGCCCTTCCGGCCCCATGAATGGGTCAGGGCGAGGGACCTGGAAATCCCCCCCCTCCTTCGATGGCCCCGGGTGGAGGCGCGTGCGGGTGTCGGCGCGCGCCTCTGAGGCGATGCAGGGTAGTTGAACACTCACTACCCCGTGCAGGAGACGAGGCCGGACAGACCGGGCCAGCACTAGTGTGGGGCTGCGGAAGAATTTGGATTCCCGGCCCCGCGCGCACGTGCGAGGAGACACCGGTGGTTTTAGCCGGTAAGAGTCCGGCACGCCCTCCGCCTTTCCCCAGGTGGAGGTAGTCCATGAGATTTCCCCGCAAAAAAAAAAAGGTTAGGTTAGGTTCCCCGAACGGGTTCCCGCCTTGTCGTAGCGGGGGCTTAGTAGCCGTGGCTTGGTCACCCGCGGTGTACAAAGAGGAACCCCTTGGCTGGCCCGGGTGTAGGGCCGGCCGAGTGGCCTCCCGTGTGGGCTCGGCAGGCCACTTCGGATGTCGGTTGGCTGCTGCGGGAGGTTGGTCCGCTCCCTTACCCCTGCAGCCGAGGTGGAGTCGCGGAGGAAGAGGTGTTGGTATGGCGATGCGCCACTCGCCTATCCTCGGCGACTCAGACGGGGCCGCACCGTTGATGCGGTGGTGGTGGGGCCGCGGGGAGAGGTGTCGGTATTGCGAGGCGCCGCTCTCCTACCCTCCGCGGCCGAAACGGTTGGCGGCGGGCCAGAGACCAGATCCGCCGCTGGGGCCGCGGCGGGCGCTACTAAGCGCTCTTCCGGCCCCATGAATGGGTCCAGGGCGAGGGACTTGGGAAGTCCCCGCCCCTCTTCGATGGACCCGAGGCGGAGGCGCGAGCGGGTGTCGGCGCGCGCCTCTGAGGCGATGCACGGGTAGTCGAACACCTCACTACCCCGTGCAGGAGACGAGGCCCGGACAGACCGGGCCAGCACTAGTGTGGGGCTGCGGAAGATTTGGATTCCCGCGGCCCCGCGCGCACGTGCGAGGTGACACCGGTGGTTTTAGCCGGTAAGAGTCCGGCACGCCCTCCGCCTTTCCCCAGGTGGAGGTAGTCCATGATTTCCCCGAAAAAAAAAGGTTAGGTTAGGTTGGTTATACCATCATAATCCAGTGTAACAACGCATCTGTAGCTGCGTTGTAAGTTTGTTTGACAATTCATATTATTAAAAAAAAGGTGTCTTACCAGTTGGATTCAAAGACGTATTTTTGTAGATAAGTCGATGTAGATGTAAAGTGGTCTGCCAGAGCACGTACAAACGGGTCGTATAAAATGTTCAACAACATTGGAAAGTCCTTTTGATAGCGCGTAGACGCATGTTCCATACTTAAAAAGTTTATTCACAAAAAGATCCACTTACTCGTACATGAGAATAAAATATAATTAAGTAAACGTATTTGAAGAGAATAGAAATGTTTTTATTCAATAGAGATAATAAATAATTCTTATTGAAAGTCATCTTTACTTTTTTTGTTTTTATTTGAGCCATGCTGCAGCTATATTAGTAGTATAGTTGTAGCACGAATGGGACGGCTCGACCGGGGAAGGACCACGCTCTCACAGAATACCAGCGTAAAATAGCAGCTTAATGCTGCTGCGTTTCGTATGGTGAGTGTAGAGAACCGGAGACCCTTTTTACTGGAAAAGAGGCATTCCATCTTAGTCCTCACGGGTGACAACGCATCTGCATTTTGATTCTTTATTGAGGATAGATGTAAATGTCTGGATCACAGCAACCACTTACCATCAGGTTGACTGTGTGCTTGTTTGTCACCCTATCTTATAAAAAAACTGCCTGCGTGTTCAGCGTGGCAACTCTGGCAAATATCACCTCTATGATGCAACCTATGGGGGAGGCCTATGTTCAGCTGTAAACTTTTGATAGGCTGTAATGAATAAAAGATTGAATGCATAATCTGTTTAACTGTTTTACGCTTTTTGTGGGGTTATTTTTACATACATGCCCATTTAGTTAATGTTAAAATTAAATAGAACTGCGTCCAATACTAATTGTAAATGAATCATAAAATGCCTCGACCTACTAAATATAAGTGATCTCCAGTTTGTAGAACTGGCGAGCGCTGACACTTCGGAAGAGAAATACTTTAGGACCCCCGAAGCTTAAATTAAAAGTAATTAAATTTTTAGGATAATCTAGTTCTCAAAATTTGAATCTGAAGCTGAATCTGAATCTGATCTGAAGCTGCTTTGTCAAATTTAATTTTAAAAATAAAAATCACCCAAGTTTTGAGAGTCATTGTGGCGGAGGTGATTTATTTTGCAATAATTTATTTTACAAAAAATGCAAATTGCACCCGTAAATTATGGCGTATTTACAGATAAAATACGTTGTACTGTCGAGACATGTCGACAAGGCGAAGATGCATTTTATTTCAGTTTAACTTTGTAAATGCAAATATTTTTAAAAATAATCGTGTATTAAATAATAAAAACACAATTCAACTAAGAATTGATACCTACTATACAATTCACTGGGACATACTCCTAGGCAGAAAAGGACTCTCTGCCTAGGAGTATGTCTGGGCAGGTATCACCCTCTTACCTTTTTCTGCCACCAGGTCATGTAATGGGGGTTAATGAAGAGGAAATAGATTTCTCTCTAAAAAAATAATTTAATCACACAGTCTTAAGCATCTTTACCTCTTTATTACCTGGGTAGACCAAAGCAACAGTTCTGCATCTTTTGTTTTCCGTTTGAAGACATCTTTTTTTTAAAGTCTTTGTTTAAAGTTGGTTGTAGGTGTCCATGGGCTGCAATAGTTCTCACGTTGACTGTGCGCTTGTTTGTCACTATGAGTAGAGAGAAGGTCCGTGCTGAGTAAGAAATTTATTGGCTCTCAATCCACTTAAAATTTAACACACACAAGATATTTCGGTAATATAATTCATATGTGCTTATGAAAAATCCGAACTAAAAATAGAGCTGGTGTAATTACATAGTCCATAGACTTAATATTAATATTAAAAAAAAAAAACAATATATGCAAAATTGTTCGAAGAATGTTACCACGTTTTTCATTGAATGACATAATATTAGTACGTGGCGTAAACGAGCACACATTTCGACAGAATGTTAGTGGATGCTGTCGCCCTGTAATCTGTAGCCAACGTATCTGACAGAATGACACAGGTACGTTGTTACTGTTGAGAACAACGATGGAATGCCTCGTTATCCGTTAAAATGTCTGCGGTTCGCATCTCTCACCATACAAAACACAGCAGCATGAGGCTGCTATTTTTCTTCTCCAATCGACCTAGCAACCACCTATAATACAGGCTTATGTTAAGTTAGTTTTTAGAAGCTAGTTAGATAGACTATGATAAATGATAGAATGAATACTGTTGCAGAGAATAAAGTTAAATTATTTGTGCGTTACACGTCAGCTAATCCCATCTGGCATGATATACGACGTGCGATGTGCGGGAGCGCGCCGCGGGCGAATAATGCAGCTCCATTTAATATTTACTGCACGATATATACGAAATTGTGGTTTACTAAATCACTATATTGATCAAAAATATCTGCTTTGATCCGCGAAAGGTTTCTTGACAGAAATAACTTATTTCGGCCCGACCCGGGCTTCGAGCTCAGGACGATAATAATGAGCAGCTACGCTCAAGATTCCTAGACCAATCATCGTCGTCATCATCATTGCAGCCCTTCGTAAGTACTCTGCTGAATATAGGCTTCCCTCAAGGAATGCCACAAAGCACGGTATTCAGCCTGCATCCATTGACTTCTTGCATGTCTTACCATGTAGTTGCCGCCCTACACTTCGCTTACCATTACGAGACTGTCACTCGAGCACCTTTCTTCCTCAAGAGCCTTTTCCCAAAAAATCTGCGGTTCTTGTTTACGTTAAAAACTGCGGACGCCAACCCGCCTGCCATTTTTGGCAACTATGGCAAATATTCATGCGCAACGACAATAAAAGCAACCTATATAATTAATATAAAATCAAACTAAGATTTTACGTTAAACCTCACGTATAGACAAAGATCCAAAGTTGTACAAAGTTCAAATTGTTAGCGCCTCGCTAAGTACGACGGAGTAAGCTTGCTGTAATAATGTCAGGATGACCGGCGTAAAAAGCGATTAAAAATGTTAGCAAGTTAGTCTGTGGTATAGCGGTGTAGTGAAATGAAAAGAAATGAAATGAATATCAATAATATGAATGAAAATCTAATTGCAACTCCAAAGTAGTGTTCTCTGCTTACTTACTAGGTTGACAGGTAGAAAACGCCTTAAGGCGTTAAATCCTTTGTACATTTTGTGCAACGAAGTTTAAATAAAATAAATGAAATGAAATATATTTTTCTTCGACGTTAGAAAATAAATTTAGTTTGTCTCATTGTTATACCTACCAAATCTATTACCATTTCAAAATGAGGTTTCTGACCGGAGATCTCATTTCGAAATATAGTTGTAGTGAGAGAACCACGGTTCTTCCTCGTTCGAGCCGACCCATTTGTGTTACAACCATAATATAGCTGCAGTATGGCTCTACCACGTTAAAATGTTTCCAAATGTTTATTTTAGTTTTTAAACATGTAGGCTTCTTCAAGATGTTTTTATTCACAGCCGAACACGTGGTAAATCAGAACTTAAGATTGCTATTAACAATTTCATTGGTGTCACCGGAGATCGAACCCGGGAAAATACGGAATACTAGTGGGAAATGGCAGCTCCTGTGTTGCAGTAAGTGACGAGAATTAGAGACCCTTTTTATTGGTGGAGGCATTTCATAGTTAACAACTTATGTATTTGAATATTAATACTTAATTTATACTCTATACATATAAATAAAATTAATTGTCTGTCTGCAATATCGAAATAACTGCCTTTCGTTGAGCTGAGGAGGTTATTTGCATGCCATTACGACAAAGAACCATTTTTAAATTTTTGTTTGTCTGTCTGTCTATCCGGAATCATCTCCGGAATGGCTAAACCGATGTAATCAAACTTCACGAACAGATAGAGAGCAATGCCAGGAGTGATCTAGGCTATATTTTGTCTGAAAATTTTGGGCAATTTTTTTTGAGGAACTGAAAAATTGTTATAATAAATGGTTTTTGATGAATGTCTTAAATCTAAATTACGTCACGTTAATATATCCATATGAAACCGAGGCGGATCGCTAGTCAAGAATAGTAGTAGACGCCTATGGGCCTCGCCATCCATTTGACATCAATACTACACATTAAATGAAACTTACGTTAAATTTGTTTCATTTAATCAAGTGGGAATGGTGTTATGGTTGTTATCACTTCTTATAATATACGTAAACAACAAAATTAAAAAAATTAAAAAAACGGCAGAGTCGGGAAGGGTCGCCTTAGGCGAAAATTAATCGACCAAATTGGCGATATATTGAAAATGGGCCAAATTAAGAGTACCCTTAACCGACGAGCGTGTGTGCGTAGGTATATGGATGTGGAGGAGGCGAGAGAGGTGTGTCAGGATCGTGCCAAATAGAAGTCCATAGTCTCTGCCTACCCCTCTGGGTGACAGGCGTGAGTGTTTATGTTAAAAAAATTATACATGACGGGGGTTGTAAGGAAGCAGCCCCGCCGACTGACGCACGAAGCCCCTATATACGTTCGGTACGGCCTGGGCTATCTGCGAGTTTCTCTATTACAGATTGGTTATTTCTTCCGTTACATCGGCGAACTTAGATCATTACATTCACATGTTCTAAGAATAAGAACACTTGATTGTATCATTTTTCGTTCCGTATTTATAACACTAAAGTGTGGACACACTGCTGGCTCTATCACAGAATACTTTATAGGTTATGTTAGTTCTACTATGCATTAATAAATGATAATATCTGGATGTTTTACTTCCAGAACACTTCGATTAAAAAATTGAGTCATATATGATGTTAGTTTAAAGCTACTAACAACTTGATACAGAAACTTGGACAAAATTTTTCTTCAGCCGACAAAATGACATTAATGAAATGGAAGCGTCAGTAGCCTAATGGCAGGGCACGGACCGCGAACTCGAAAGGTCGTGGATTCGAATCCGCAATTCGACTACTGTCGTGAACCACTTCTAACACAAGCATTTTAAGCTTACCAGAAGTGGTTAAAGGGAATATTAGTAATGTTTAATAGCATTACTGGTATTTTATTTAAAAAAAATGACATTATTCAGATTTAACAAAACAGACTTACTCTTGATCATTAGACAGTTGTCTAATGATCAAGAGTACGGACTACAAAACTTAAAGTTATAAGGTTCAAATCCGCCATTCGACTAATGTTGTGAACCCCTCCTAACACAAACATTTTAAGGTTAAATGGAGTGGTTAAAAAAATGTAACAGAATTAGTATAATTTATTAAAGATGTTAAAATTAATTATCTATGATCTGCGTAAACAATAGCAGATCTTACCTATTTAATTTTAACATCTTAAATACAATGGGTAACGTCTAATTCTATTAATTATAATAATATAATTTATTTTATTTGTAGCTTATCTGTAAATTTGATTCTCTCCCGGGCGCAAATAAGATGGTTCGCTGCTTCAGATAATAAACATTTCATAGCGAAGTTAAATAAACAGCGGGCATTTAATAATTGTAGAATTTAGTTTCGCAAAAGGTAAAATAAATTGACAAGTTGTATATTTTAGTAAAATAATTACCGCCCGTTAGTTACGTTGGCTTTACAAATATTAATTGTAAGTATAATTATTTATTTACATAACATTGAAATATATTCAATATTAAAAACTATAATAAAAAAATTAAAGCTAAAAACTTAAATTATCATACAATCTTTCTCCCCGTGGTATCGTGCGTGAACGCTGCCTGCGTTTTCTCGCCGAATGGATTTATTTAGCCTTTGAGCGAGAAAACAACTCATCACTAGCAGCGACGACTAGTCGCGGATATAGTTTCTTTAGGAATTTCACCGCACGTGGACTCCACGGACCTATAGCCTCTACAGCAAATGGCAAAAATAAATATATAGCCATCCCTCAGAAACTCCTATTTGCGCCACTTACTTAGTTCCTGCTCTATTACTGCCTCTGATGCCGCCCCGGCTATAAACGAACTACCCCTGAAATGAGCAAGTGATCAAGTCATTTTAAGAGATAAGTTGTAAGATTATTGTAAGTAGAGGTAAGGTTTATTTTCTGCTTGGGGAGAGGAATTTCGTTATTGCAAGGCACGGCTCTTTCCTAACTTCCGCGGCTGAAACTATGGCAGCGCAGAACCCTAAACCAGATGCGACGCTGGGGTCCGGAAGTCAAATGCTTCCAAGTTCTCGGTTGTCCTGACCCCATGGCCTCCTAGTAACGGACTTGGGGGTATCTGTTTCGCAGGTAGTGATGGTAGCTGTATTCGGCGCGCATTGCCTAAGGATGTGAAGATAGAGAGGAGTTAGCCTTACCCGAGGAGAGATTTCAAGGGGATGCCGACGCTGGTGGGGTCACGGTTGTGTGCAAAAGCGTTTCCGTGGCCCTATCAATACGCGACGAAGATGAAACTCCATGGGGTGTTTGTCCATGACGCTGCCAAGCGGGTGTGGTGGCATTTCCCTCTGCCTCTCTGCCCGGGAGTCGGTCTATGTTAGTATCACCATACTTTACTTTTTCTTGCAGTAGCTCGGTCTAGCAGCAGTACACTCACTACTCTGTCCCAGCTCGAATGGCATGATAGCCAGTATTATTGCAGGTTGTAAGGACATTTTAGTTCTCCGAGTCGACTACGCTTCTTCAAAGTAAATTAAAGCTAAAACTTCATAACTAATCTTATTACTTTATCCAGTTAAACACCTAGACCACCGGCGGGGAGTAACGTCGTTATACTATTACGTTTAATTTTTAATCGTTACAAAGCCAATGTTCGACTGATATACCCGCTGATGTGAAATATTGACGGGATCTTAGATGCTAGTCACGTCAATCTACAAAATGCCTATTCACTTTTTGCCTTGTACAAACCTAAATTCTTATAGTCAAGTCTCGCGCAATTTAAAAATTTCAATCCCTTCTTCACATTTTAATATTACAGCCTGCCGAAAATAGGCCTCCATATAGGCGATATTATGAGGTTATTAGGAAGACGCTGCTGTCCATTTCCTCGATTCCCTCGGTTGCCTCTAACGACACCCACGAAACGATATGGGGTAATGGATATTCTTACACCGCCACTACGCGGTCATCCAGCTGATTCCTTCTTTTCATTGTTCAACAATTATTTTATATTAATAATTTAAATACGGCATTGTCTGATTGTTAAGCTTGTATTCTTAAGCAAAATAAAAAAAAGTCAAAGACAAAGTGTCACCGGGCTACCCAAGTCGCTCAATAAATTGTTTGATAAAAAATTAAATCGGTTCTGAATTTTATTTTCGTGTTTATTCTAAATTATTATTCTGTTATCTATAAAATGAAAGAAGTTATCCTTTGTTATAGACTTAGGGATGACTAACGAATACACAGTAAGTGGCTATCATCGACGGTGAATAAAAATGCCACCTTGTCACCCCTGAAAATAAAGACAGAATTCCTCGTTAAGATCAGAAAGGGTATTCGGTTCCTAAACTCGCTATTGTTATGTATCTTATTGAAGTTAAACTATTCACTATTGTTATGTATCTTATTGAACTTATTAAAATAGAATGGAATAAAATATTTTATGTTCAATATAGATTACAAGTATACTTATTGAAAGACATTTAAGTTGGTCCTGGGAAGAAGCAGCAAGAAACCCAGAGGGACTTTGTTTTAAACATTAATTTACAATATTAATATTTTATACAATTTAGTATGAAAACAATTTGAAACAGCGTGGTAGCGATCACGTCATTCCCTATATAGAGCCGCGAGGGTATAATAGCAATAGTTGATTAGAGACCAAAATACTGATTTTAGAAAGATATCTAAATTTTGAATAATCCGAAAAGGAAGCGTAGAGCCAAAGGCAGTAGTATTCTGGAGAATATAGTGGCTACGTGATAACGGAATTGTGTGTTCCCTTGTTTACACAGATATACTTTGTTTATAATAAACCAATGAAAAGCAAAACTGTCACGAAAATAGTGTTATTCAATTTTCTTATAATGTGCGATAAATTTTCTGCGTCATCTCACTGTGATTACTCTATTCCCAGTGTACAAAGGTGTAGGTCACGAGCAGGGAATTTATTGAACTGGAGCGTGATAAACGCTAGTATTATTTACTGCAGGTATAAACAACATTCCGTTGGCGCAGAGCCACGGACGTATAACTTTATTTTTAAGGATAGTAACCGCTTCGCATATCTTTGTTTATGATACTACTTTTAATTCAGCTTGTTCATTGTATCGAAAATCAAATCAAATCAAATCTATTTATTTTGTGAATATGGGTTAATTTCCAGATCTTGATATTGTAACGCTACCCCCGAACTGTTATTATAAAAAAGTCCGTTTGTTAAAATTATAAAAAATATTAAATAATATAAATTTCGTGACCAAGCTAACAAAATATTGAGATCTTTCCCAAGGATCTTTCTAAAAGTTTTGTCATAGACCGTTTGTGATATTTATGGCGTGATCGTCTTAGTTGGACCCTTATTTACGTTGTGTTTGTTTAGTAACTTATTTATTTTAGGTGTCTCTTGGAAAAATGAATATTCACTAGTATAATATAATATAATAGAATATAGAATATACCTTATAATTATTTTAAGCTTAAGAACCCCACGAAGTAAGTTCACGAAGAAAGGGCTCAAAAGGTTAAGAACATTAAATCGTCCCTATTCTACTTGTATCAGGTTTACATCAGTCAATTCTTTTTAATTGATCCCTTCCTCCCACTTGGAAAAGACTCACAATATTTATATAAAAGTACCCGATACAAGGGCTTTGCTCTCATAAAAATATTTTTTTCTCTTCTGATGTCATGTTATAAGACGCAGTAGCTTGTGGGTTAAACAATAACGAAAATTTAAAGACATAGGTATAATGTCCATACAGTTGTCAACATTTTCTCATATTGTTTTTGGTAAAAAAAGTTTCTTTTTGTTTTACAATAGTTAACAAAACATTTATCAAAATGGTTGAAACAGATTTTATAAATAATTTAACACTTGAGTCCTGCAGCTAGGAATTTTCAACACGGACGGTGTTTTTTTTTTTTTGAAGGAAGTGTTATCGGTCCGGAAAATTTGCTGCTGGTAGTCGATTCCACAAGGAAGTTATGCGAGGATGAAAAGTTCTAAAAATCGCACAGTGGTGGATCGCCATCACCAATCATATTGTTAACCTGTGTATAACTATGAAAGTAAACGTAAAGTAACCCTTCTCATTTCTTAGATTATGCATCAGGAAAAACCAGGCGCGAATCTTGTGTGCAAAATGACGTATTTTTGATGCCCATCATTGCGTTCAGGAATGACGACGCTCCTACATTTGGAATATTAAACGATATTAGATGTGGGTGTTCATAGGTCACAGTATCGATTTACCATCAAATGGACTTGGATTGATTATCTAGATATCACATGTTATAGCAGAACTTAACCGCCATAAGCAATTTCAATGGTGCCGACAGAATTGAACTTGGATAGCTCGCGTAGAATAAAACGCGAAATGTAAGGCTACCGGCTACTGAGCTGCCACCACTCATACAGTGAAACTCATCTATACATATAATAAAAATGTAAATAGCAGACGTCTGTACATTTTATATTTTTGTAATAAAAGTGATTGAGAGGTACTAAAAAAAAGGAATTAAATACATTTCTACCATTTTTAGAATTTTCTGTCTGTCTGTATGTCTGTCTGTCTGTTTGTTTGTTAACGTATCACGTATAAAATACTCATTTATATCATAAGAATTGTTAAGGAAATTATAAAGTGTACATATCTTCGTGTTCCATTTAGTCTTTATTTTATTATCTCATTATCTCATTACAGCCTTTCACAAGTCCACTGCTGAACATAGGCCTCCCCCACGGAATGCCACAAAGCACGGTCCCGAGCCACCTGCATCCATTGACTTCCTGCATGTCTTACCAGGTCGTCACTCCATCTAGTGGGGGGACGCCCTACACTTCGCCTGCCGGTACGAGGCTGCCACTCGAGAACCTTTCTTCCCCATCGGTTGTCGGTTCTTCGAGCTATATGGCCGGCCCATTGCCACTTCAGCTTACTAATCCTTTGGGCTATGTCGGTTACTCTGGTTCTACTGCGGATATCCTCATTTCTAAGTTTATCACGCAGAGAAACCCCGAGCATAGGCAATTGCTTGAGCTTCCTCATACGGCCAGCAGTGAAGGACCACGTCTCAGTTCCGTATGTCATCACTGGCAACACGCACTGGTTGTACAATTTAGTTTTGAGGTTTTGAGGTATACCTGACGAGAAGATGGGTCGTAATCTCCCGAACGCTGCCCAGCCGAGTTGAATCCGTCGATTGACCTCTCGGTCGAAGTTGGACTTACCTAGTCGGACTATTTGTCCCAGGTAAACATACTCGTCAACAACTTCGAGCTTAGTGCTCCCAACAACTACCGGCATAGGTGTGACATGGACATTAAACATGATTTTTGTTTTGTCCATGTTCATCTTGAGACCTATCCGTTGGGAGACACTATTGAGGTCATTGAGCATAGTGCTTAGGTCCTCCAGCGATTCTGCCATAAGGACTATATCGTCGGCAAATCGAAGGTGAGTGATGTACTCGCCATTGACGTTAATACCGTATCCTTTCAGTCCAGTAGCTTGAAAACGTCTTCCAATGCAGCGGTGAAGAGTTTCGGGGATATTACGTCACCCTGTCTTACACTATCTGCAGTTCTGCAGACTTCAAGTACCGGTTTTCCACCCGCTTTCAGAAGCTCCGCTGTAATTCCATCCTCGCCTGGGGCCTTGCCGTTTTTAAGGTGCTGGAGAGCCATTCTAATCTCGCTCAGACTGACGTCCGGGATAACATCGGAATAGTGTCGGATAAGACTTGCTCTTGGATCGTTACTCACACTTGCGCGTGGCTCCAACGATGACGTGTACAGCTGCCCATTGAGCTGAGCGTTGACTTCATTAGACGTGACCTCTCCAACTTAACGTTTAGGTTCAGTGTGCCTCTCACCATTCGGTGATCGCTGCCAGTTTTTACCCTCGCGATCACTGAGACATCACTGAACAGTTGTCGTCTGGTCGTCATAATGAAGTCAATCTCATTTTTTGTCGAACCGTTCCTTTTTTCCTCCACCTCCTCATCGGGGTGTGCCGAGGTTGGTGCGTAAACCTGTATGACCTTCAGCGAATACCGTTTGGTGATTCTGAGTATAAGGTACGCAACCTCGTCGACACCTCCCGATCTTTAACGTTGTTAACGAGAGATTTGTGGACGATAAATCCGACACCTTCTTGGGACAGATGTTCGCCCTCGGTGATAGAATAAGTTGCCGGATTCGAGGATTACCGTGTCCTCCTCTCTGCGGACCTCGGATAGTCCTATTATATTCCAGCGTAACTTATCTATCTCTTCCAGCTCCAGGATCTTCTCGTCAGTTCTCAGGGTGCGTGCGTTATATGTTGCCAGGTCGAGTCGTCGTGGGTGGCAACCGAACCTCCGGAGATTCTTAGCACCCTGCCCGCCGTTACCATGGTCGCCACCGTAGCCAGGAATAGCGAGGCCGCCGGGGACTGGGGCCGTTTCTTTGTGTCGTCGCTCATGGGGGTATATTGCCATAGTTGCCACGCTTGGCGAGCGGGTTGTAACCAGTTTTTATTGTTTTTTGGCTTTTATCAGAAAGATGCTGCTGCCCATCTTCTGTATCAGTTTCCCTTTGTCGCCTCTTACGACACCCACGGGAAGATATGGGGTAGTGGGTATTCTTACCCGCCACTACACGGGGATTATTGATTTTAATATATTATTTTATTAAAATCAGTTCATTCCATCAAAAGTTATGATAAATATTCTGAAGTATGGGTACGAAGTATAGGCACATGAGCAAAGAAAGGTCATTCAAGTGCATTTTAAACTAATATCATATCATAAATCATAATTAAATGATGTAAGATAATGTATAGAACATTATGAAATGATATAATTATATCTAAAACGCAGCAAACAAAAGTAATAAAGAACGTAATAAATATATACAAAAATATAATATTAACCTTATTACCTAATTCTAAAGTACAATAGTTAACCAATTTCATCGATAGGTGGTGGTGTTGTGCAAATGTAATACAAAAAGGCAGGTTGTGGTTTTTTCCTGTAGATGAGTTTTCATATTTGCTGCTAATCTTTATATTACTCGCCGCCCTACTGCGTGTTGACAAACTCATTTATTCTTTACCGTCGAGTACTCTATGTGGCAAATCAAATTTTAAAAGAGCTATTAACAAATTCGTTGGTTTCGGCGAGGATCAAATTTTCTTATTTGCTTACTATGCAGGCACTGATTTATAAGTTCTTTTGTTTTATATAATGTATCAATCGCGTCAATTAATCTCTTTTATTTTTAGAATTGTTGTACTGAAAATAATTAAATAAGTACATTTTTATAATTTTTAGAATTGTCTGTCTGTCTGTCTGTTTGTTTGTGAACGCATCACATCTAAAGTAAACATCTTTTTTTCAAAGAAATCGTTAAGAAAATCATGAAGCCTATCTTCGAGTTACATTTAATCTTTGTTTTATTAAAATTGGTTAATTCTATCGAAAGTTATGATAATTATTTTGAAATGTAGGTTCGAATTTGTTCAATGGCGTCATAAAATCTCAGAAATAGAAAAATATTTGTATGTAAAAAAAGCTTCCATAATAATATATTTATACTAAAAACACAGTAAAGAAAAAAATATGTTTTCCTTAAATTAAAAAAGGATGTTTTCTCACAAAGAACGTAATAGATAGCGTTGTACAAATTACAACCTTTTCAAAATTGCGGTGTTAAGATTCTCCGCCGGTGAATCGTATTGAGACTCACTGAAGAAATTTATGTCCACCTAACCTATGTAACGGAACTCGACTAAAGTAAAAAAATCAACAAAACGACGTAATATTGTTTTATACCCAGAATCCCTCCTATACCAAATAACTTTACTTTCAGTTTTAAGCGTGTTCAGTTCCCAGTCAGAGTGTGTTATGCGATGTAAATAAAGCGCAAAGTCATACTTTACGCGTTGCAGGAGTGGACCTCACCTGATTGTTTTGCACATGGTCAACTCTATGTTGCTTTTTCCCGTTGTAGCCCCGTAACCTTTTTGTGTACGCCCCAGCTAAATTTACTTCTATCGTCGTTTACACAGAAGCACTATCATAAACGACTTAGAACTTTGAGGATAACGATTGATTTTTTGTTACCACTTATTACTACAGTAATCATATAAATCGTTTAATATTCTCTTACCTAAACGTCAAGTTCTTTAAGTAAAACCTATATACGCGAGCTACGCCGCAGGCACAGCTAGTTTTTTTTTTATAGGAGAGGGGGCAAACGAGCATGCGGCTCACCTGATGGTAAGTGACTACCGACGCATGAACAACTGCAACACCAGAGGAACCAGGGTTGCAGATGCGTTGCCGGCCTTTTAGAAAGGTAGGCTCTTTTTTTGAAGGTTCCTAAGTCGTATCGGTCCGGAAAAATCGCTGGTAGTAATCGATTCCACAAGGAAGTTGTGCGGCGAAGAACTTCTTCTAAATCGCACAGTGGTGGACCGCCAATCATCCAGATGGTGTGGGTGGTATCAGGAGTTCTGCCGCGATGTGTGTTCGTGAAATTTAGCGGCCGGATTAATCCGAACAACTCCTCAGAGCACTCCCCGTGGTTAATGCGAAAGAAATGCAAAGAGATGCAACATCTCTTCGCAGCGCCAATGAATCGAGCCGATCGGAAAGGACTCGGTCGTCGACGATTCGAGCCGCTCTGTGCTGGATGCGGTCAAGTGGAAGGAGCTGGCACTGGGGAGCCCCTGCCCAGAGATGGGAACAGAATTTCATGCGGGGCCGAACCTACGCCTTGTAAAGTTGCAAGCGGTGTGCCGGCATGATATACTGTCTCGCTCTGCTGAGCACGCCAAGCTTTTTAGAGGCCAATTCGGCCTTCTCTACAGCTAGTTGTGAATAAATATCTTTTATGTTAATTTTATCCAATATTAATGAAATTGCGTTTCTTTCTTCGTAATTATTTCTTTAGGCTTAGGAGTCCGTCTGGTTAGGCAACACCTTCTTACCTATTTTTGCCACCAAGTAGCAGTGATTGCATGCTGTGTTTCAGATAATTAATAGAATCAGGCGTTACTTTGAAATCCATTATATTAAAGTTGTAAATATTTACTTTGCAAATATCCGCTTAATAAAATAAAATGATGTGTCTTACCTAGTTTGAAGAGCCTCCGCCCTCCCTCAATTGCGTGCACTATCCCCGTCACCACTAATCCCAGCTCCACCACCACTACACTAGGAGTTTACGTGGGTCAGACTGGTCGCAACTTCGAGACACGTTACAAAGAGCATTTAGCCGCGTACAGGAATTGCAATCCCGATAAGTCCCATTTCGCTAAACATCTCTTGGACACTGGACATAACCTAACCAACGACCACTCCTTTAAAGTCTTACATACTTGTAATAAAGGGCTGCGACTGTGTGTGCTGGAACAGTTGGAGATATTAAAAAATAAAAATATGTGTGCACTGCTGAATGAACAAACAAATGTTTCTAACTCACCTCTCTTAAACATCTTTAAACCTGCTCTCCAATAACGGACAGCCTCGCAATATGGTCGTTCGTCACCTTCACGGTGATTAGCGATTGGTTGCGTGGTTGGAGGGTAGGCGGGCGTTTCGCAGCGGCTTGTTATTTATTTAATAACAGGCGGCTGCGTACGTCAGGTGGTGATTGGTCGCATGTTCTATCGCATGACGCGGTCGCTCACTACTTAAGTGGGGAGCGGTTGCGTCGGGGAGTCTTATAAATAACAGCTGTTTTTGGCTCGCCGCTCACTTAGCGGTCAGCCACCGTAGAGTCTACTATACCTGAAGATGCCTCGTGTAGAGGCGAAACACGTGTCGTATTGTCATCGATGGTGTGTCTTTCCTAGTGTAGTGGTGGTGGGAGTAGTGGTGCTGGGATTAGTGGTGACGGGGATAGTGCACGCAATTGAGGGAGGGCGGGAGGTGCTTTTCAATCTAGGTAAGACACATCATTTTATTTTATTAAGCGGATATTTGCAAAGTAAATATTTACAACTTTAATGCTGTGTTTCAGTCTGGAGGGTACAGAGAACCAGTATAATTACAGGTCTGTTAGGTATTCCAATTAGTCCACAGAGGTGACAACGCATCTGTAGGCTTCTTTGTTTGAAGTTTCAGGTGTCCATGGTCTGCGGGTGGAGTTTTAGGTCGACTCTAAGTTAATTTTGTCACTTCATTGTTATAAAATGATGTTAATAGAATTAGGTGTTACTTGCGGAGGACCATTATTATATTGAGTAAAGACTAGAAATGAGTTGGGGATGACTCGAACTTTGGGCCTAGTCAGTTTGAATAGCCTATCATGTAGAGGATGTCATGGGGTCATGGTTGAATAGGGCAAAAGTTTTCATTACACTCTAGGGGTTCTTATTTCGGCTATACTCCGCCCCCTCGACACAAAGTCTTTACTTTCCGCATCCCACTAGTTTACAGATTATAAAATAAATTAGCTAAGATCCGCGGACAAAATAGAATAAAAATGAAATTTCTTACCTAGTTACATAGAACCTCCCATCCTCCCTAATTGTGTGCACAATCACTGTCACAACTAATCCCAACATCACTATTCCCAACACTAGAAAAGACACACCTCGTTAAAATGACACGTGTTTCGTCTTTAAACGAGGTATTATCAGGTGAAATAGACTGCGATGGCTGACCTTGAGTGAGGTTGGAAAGTGCTCTGTGCTCTGTAACAAGCTAAGACACATCATTTTTTTTTTTTTTTACGCGGATCTTAATAAATTAATTTTAACATATTTTTTTTTAAATCACACGCAGAGTTATGTTAGAGAAATATAATTTTCATACGTTCTTATTCATTAAATGCACATGTTGTTGTTATGAATAAAACAACGTTCCTCGTCTTTAAAAAGCAAATTATCACGTTCGCTACCGCAGATAATTACCTACTTACGGAAAATCAAATAAACAAATATCGTGTCAGGTCGGTAACAATTCCAAAACAAATGAATGCTTACTATTATAATAAAATTAATTTGGTATTTTACCATGGGTAATGCCAGAATATTTTCTTTTAAATGGAATAAGGATGACAAATCAGCACTGTCCACCCGGTGGTAAGTAAATGCTGTGGTCCATAGACATCTATATTTACCCTTGATTATCAATAAAATGCAGGTGTTTTCTCACCACTGAGGACAAGATGAAATACCATTTCCAGTAAAAATGGTCTCATTTCTCTACACTCAAAAAACAAACACAGCAGCCTACGCTTATTACGCCTATGTTCAGCAGGGGACTATTATACGGAGTATTTTAAACGCTCCCGAAAACGAAGACATACGACAGTACTAACTATATCTTTGATTATGGGTGAAATATAAAATCGATCCTGATGAAAATCATCTTGTCACAACGTTTTATTAGCTTTGTTCACGCTCTATCGTGTTAGTATAGTTAAATAAACGTTAATTTCAATAAAAAAAGTCATGAAAATACTTAAACATAAAACCAGCAGTGGAATTACTGAATTACAATCAGCTGACTAGGGGTCAATGTACGCGCGACGTCGAATTCGCGCGGCCCCAAACAGCGATGGTACCACAATACCTAATAATTTACAACACTTCTAAATACCTAACTTATCTACTTAACTACTAGCCACTGTGCTTGTCTCCACGTAGCCACTTTAATTCGAATTCACAGGTTAAATAAACCAAATAACTGGTTCGATTCCGCGCTAATGAAAAAATACTTAAATAAAATGTTAACAAGGTTAGAGTCATGCTTTTTATCCATTGTATAGGTATGTTTATTATTCTGATGTATTCAGTTATATATCTATTCAGATCAGTTCAGTACTAAGTTATTTAAAAAATTATGTTAAATAAACCAAATAACTGGTTCAATTCCTAAAGAAAAAATACTTAAATAAAATGTTAAGAAGGTTAGAGTCATGCTTTTTATCCATTGTGTAGCTATGTTTATTATTCTGATGTATTCAGTTGTATGTATTCAGATCAGTTCAGTATTTAAAAAAATAGGTATGAAACAGCTACCGATCCTCCGTGGCCTTATGAGATTCTCCAAGGCACATTAACATGTTGCCATATTCACGAACGCTATAAACGTACCTACGCGTTAGGCATTATTTAAACAAAACAAAAAAACACAAAACGTAACAACAACAGAACAATATCATTAATTAATAAATAACAAGTAACGACAATAATTTAATAAACAAAACAATTGAACTGTCGCTCGTGATAGTCAAGACGGAACTGTCTCAAAAACTAAATTAATCAATCCCGCCAAAACAAATGCGCATGAAGTAACGTTCTTGAAGCATGTGTAAATTCTACAGCGCGAGGCGCGAGGCAGCGTGTGTATGAAGGAAGAAGGGTAGAGTGAGTAGTATACCTAATGCATTGTTTCGTAGCGATCTAGATAAGTGTTCGGCGCCCGCGAGATATTGACCCTATTGTCAGCTGATTTGCTTTTAAGTTTCACTGCTGGTTTTATGTTTAAGTATTTTCATGATTATTCGGGATCGAATTTCTTTGTGACCCATCATCATAGGTATCCTTAGTACTATCATCTGTCTTCGTTTTCGGGAGCGTTTCACAAACACCCGGTAGGCTTTAATGAATGGATGGATGGGAACACGCCGACATTCAACTAAATCAATCACAAAAAGTATGGGCAAGGTTTGCTGAGATGTTTTTATGAAACTGAAGTGACAAATGAACGCACAATCAACCTGATGGTAAGTAGAATCCTAATCCTAATGCAATCCATGGACGTTTGCAGCCAACTTAAAACAAAGAAGGCTACAGACGCATTGTCACCTTTGAGGGCTAAGATTTAATTCCTCACTACCAGCAAACGTAAAATTTCACTTATAGTGTGTACCTGTAAATATTCCGCAATACGGAATATTCCGCAAACATTAACCAGATTAAAAACACTCTTAGTTCGAAGCGAAGAGAAAAACAAAAGTTTCAAAATCCCGCATTGACTTCGTCAACCGCAAGACCACATGGGAGAGACTTTAGAGTACTCTTGATAATTGAATTTTCCAATTCTGGTGTCGACGCGTCACTCGCTATCAACATCATTCGTCTGTAAACTCAAAGCGTTGCCTTCCAGTGGTGTTGATCTTTCCGTAAATTTTCGAGCTGTCTAGGAAAGTTATGTTTGAATTTAATTAACACTAAAATTACATTTAGGAATAAGTAAGTTAAATTTAATTTCTAGGATTATAACTTTTATGAGTAAAATTAATTCGTCTATACTTGAAATAAAACTGAGGTATCTGTCTGCAATACTAAAATAACTCGCGTGATATTTGGAATGGCTGAACTGATTGTGATGAAACTTTACGAACAGATAGATACAGCTATATTTTATCCGAATAAATGCAGTTTTTTTTTGTGGATTTGTAAAACATAAATGGAAAAAATTGTGTTGTCATAAATTTTGCGATATACGAAGAAAGAGGTATTGAACAAAACTTTCTTTGGTTAGCTATTTTGAAAACGTGAAATTAATAGCATTTTCTCCATACTTTCCCATAATTTCCGAAATAATAGCAAATAAACTTTCAGATCGATCAGCGTCAATGGTACAAGACGTCATTGAAGTAACATGTACTACGCACTAGAAGAGACGTGTAGACTTGGCTGTTTGCAATTCGCGTTAGAGCCGCGGACTCAAACATACTTAGACATAACTACATAAACACTTACGCCTGTCACCCAGAGGTAGGCAGAGACTACGGACTTCCACTTGGCACGATCCTGCACACCTCTCTCGCCTCCTTTACATCCATATATCTACGCATACACGCTCGTCGGTTAAGGTACTCTAATCTGGCCCATTTCAATATCATAATTTGGTCGATAAACCTTCGTCTAGGGCGTCCCTTTCCGACTCTGCCGTTCACTTCTGCAGCATAAATTTGCTTTGTCACTCTTTCTTCATTCATCCTTTCTACATGACCAAACCACAGAAGCATTCCCTTCTTAATCTTGGTCACAACGTCATCTTGCAAACCACACTTTTCTCTTATCACACTATTTCTCACCCTGTCATTCAGATTCATCCTAGCATACTCTTAATGACCGCATTTCTACAGCATTTATTCTACTCATGCTTCTTCTGCCAGACCTTTCACTACCATACATTAAAGTAAGGACTAACAACATATGGTTGCCAAACCTTTTTTGACACATTCTGACTCTTTACAATAGCGTGTAGAGCCCCATTCACTCTATTTCCTGCGTTCCTCGTCGTTCTATATCCTTATCATATCTACCATCCCTACTAAATAAACATCCCAAATATACAAACTCATCCACTTGCTCAATCAACTCCCTTCTATTCTTATTTCACATAACGTTTTACTCTTCTCTTTCAAAACCATCACTTTCGTCTTACTTGCGTTCACTTTCATACCTCTTTCTTTTAATGATCGGTTCATTAAAGTAACCATCATTGCAACTCGGCCGCCGACGATGCAAATATGACTTGATCATCGGCGTACAAAAGGCATTTGACGGTTAACTCACCCATTCTCAACCCATTCTTCAACTTTCAAAGTTTGCAAACAACTGTCCATAAATAGGTTAAACAGCCAGGGGAAGCTACACAGCCCTGTCTGACACCTTTTGGATGCCAAACCAGTCCGAGTAGACCCGTTGATCCAACACACACAGAGTCCCTATAAAGAGACTTCAATGCCTGTATCAAACCAGCGCTCAAACCAAATGAGTTAAGTGTTTGCCATAACACATTCCTGTCCACTCTGTCATAAGCCTTTCCAAGTCCATGAAAGCACAAAAACTTTCTGGTTTTTGGCCAAAACTTCTCCGCAATCATGCGCATGGAAAATACTTGATCCGTACACCCCATTCCTTTCTAAATCCAGCTTACATCCCAAATTTTTCCATCAGTTTCTTCCATAACTCTTTCAATTAGCACCTTAGCATACAGTTTACCCAATGCTAAGCAAGCTGATCTACAGTAGTTTTACAGTCCTGCTGTGACCCTTTCCCTTATATATTGGGACTATAACGGCTTTGCACCAGTCTTCCGGTACCCTTCAGTTCCCAACATAAATTAAACAAGGTGTACAGCAGGCCTGCCACCCCTCTCAGCCCTTAGCATTTCAGTGATACTCATCATATCCGGCTGCCTTACCTGCTTTCATGCTTTTCATTGCTTTCATTATTTCATCTACACTTATCCTACCTCTCTCCACTTCTTTTCGAAATTTCTTTTCACTTAATTCAGACGACCCTTCACTCATAAACACGCTTTCAAAGTATTCCTTCCATCTCTTTAAATTCAAACTTCATCATTCAGCATACAGCCATTCTCGTCTCGTATAGCATTCATTCTAGGCTGTTTTGAATTTCCCTAGCAGTTCTTACAGTTTCCAGAACATTTTAATATTTGCCTGGAAGTTATCAGATATCCTTCTATCATTCTTATCCGTTCTTTCTTGCTTTTTCCTTTCAACAACTTCTTTTACTCTCTTATTTATAAGTCTAAAGTCTGCCTTTTTCTTTCAATCATCATTCATACCGCCAGAATTACCAGCTTTGGTTGCCAGTAAATCTAGCCATGCTCTCTCTTTGCTTCAACTTCCATCCGAATCTCATCATCCCACCACAACGTATTATTTTTCCTTTCATTCGTTCTCTTACTTACCACATACTTCGGTGGCTGCATCCACCAAAACTTTCTTAACATTATTCCATACAGTCTTCAGGTCTAAATCATTCATACATATTTCATTCAAACCATTTATTTTCTCCTCAGTCTACATTTATACTTCTCTTTCACCCTTCATCTTGTAACCTCTCTGTTCTTATACGCTGTAACGCAGTGGTAGACACAGATGTCCGATGCCGCCAACGCCTGAATAGACCATTAATTCGGCATAAGACCAGGTAATGATCCGTCCCTACGTTGGATCCCCGGTAAACTCTTGTATCTACCACTGCGCTCCGCATTCTTTCATCCACAATTATGAAATCTATCATGCTTCTATCATTACCTCTTTCCCATGTATACATGTGATCCTCTTATGGCGAAAGAAAGTATTCGTCACAAAAAGATTCTTTTCCTCACATACGGCGAGGAGGTCTTCACCATTCTCATTTACACTTTCATCGCCAAACATTCCTAATATCCTTTCATAACCAGACCTCTTCACCCCAACCCTTCCATTAAATCTCTAACATAATGATATTTTCATTTCCCTTACATTTCATCAACACCATCCTTACCATGTCCCAAAACTGCTCTCGGATATAAGTGTTAGACATGTCTGGGGCACACCCTAGCACAAACAACTTCTTTAGCCCACTTTCATTCGTATCCACAGCAGCCTTGACACATTCATACTCTTTCACACATTGACCATTCTTTCTGAAAGGATGACACCGACTCCTGGCATGCCCGCTCGGTCATCTACACCAGACCAGTAAGCGGTATACATGACATGTACAGTGGCATCCTTTCCTTTTGTTCGTCTCATTTACACATAACACATCTATTCCTCTATCATTCATCATTTCGCATATTTCATCCATCTTGTCATTCATTGCTCACATACATTCAGCGTAGCCAGACGGGCCTCCGCAATCACTTTTCGCCCTCCGGGAGACAGAACGTGACGGGTGGCGAACCTTCTCTGTGCCTCCTGCGACGTGGCCCGCACTGCCCGGTGTGTGTTCTAGTACGTAATACAAGTTAGTACAATGCAAGATATTGGTACTGCGATTGTCAATCCGCTTGCCAAGTTTGATGGTTAAGGCAACTACAGATAGTGTTTGCCTTAATCCTCATACTTGGGTATTTGCCTTAATTTTCATGCGGATGATAAGTGGTATAAAAGGTGAGAGGCTCATGTCCAGCTGTGGTTTGTAGTAAGAAGAGGGTATTTGAGAAGGAAATTCTAAATAATATATCTGGTGTTGTTAAAATACATTCTTAAATACAAGTTGGATAGTTTTAAATTTGTTTGAAAGTAAATAAAGTTTTTGGATGAAACTTTTTTTTTATTTCAAATCAAAGGACTGCAGGAAGTGAATGAAGTCTGGATGCGACAGTGTCATTAGTTATTTTTTCAATCAATTCACAATATTTTGACTCATGAAGAGAGCGCATTTTTTATCTTTTCAACAACGATTTTTTTTTTTTTTAATCAAAATATGTAACATCTTTTGTCTGTCGATCTTGTTTTTGTTAGGTATTGAACTCCGTCAGACACAATTATATCGTTGTAAATATGAATTACAATTACAGTAGAATGCCTTATTATCCGAACGCCGATTAACCGAATCGCCAATTATCCGAATCGGTCCTAAAGTAATATAAAAATTAAAACCGAGTACTGTAAGTAAGTAATGTAATTTTGTTTTATTTTGTTCCATTTTCCAAATCAAATTTTGGTTTCGTATATTATCTGCCGCGGCGCTGATGTTCTCTCTCTCTCTCTCTCTCTCTATCTCTCTAGTGCACTACCGTATTGTAAAACTGTGTTTGTTAAACTTAATAAAGTTGATTCTATTGAATAAATACATGGCTACATCTTGAAGCAAGCTTCTATTAGAACATTCTTCAAGCCGCCGAAGAAGATTAGTCAGTTCTTATTTATTTATTTATTTAAACTTTATTGAACCTTACACATAAAGTAAAGGAACAAAAGGCGGACTTAATGCTAAAAGCATTCTCTGCCAGTCAACCTTAAGGCAGTGATATAACTACGAAGGCGGTTACAAATAAATACATACACACATACATATACATACTATACATACATATACATATACATACATACACACATACATACATACAATAATATACATATATCAATATACACAAGTATATAAATTTATATATTGTAAGAAAATATAATATAATACATAAAGATACGTAATATACTAATGATGACGGAAACATTAGTTGTAAAACAATTTTAGAAAATGATCTCGAATGTTTTTCTTAAATGTTTGTTTGCAGGTAGGTTGTCTTAATTTTTCAGGCAGGTCATTCCATAGACGCGCAGCTTGGACAGCAAACGATGAAGATATGAAACTCGAACGGTGAAGGGGTATAAAGAGAGCAAGAGTCTCCGATGAACGAAGCTGTCTGTCATGAGTGTCCCGCAGAAACTGATACTTATGTTTCAGATAATTTGGATAGTGGTTATCGAATAAAATAGAAAAACTGTGTTAGTATCTAATGTGTCTTCGCTGACGAAATTTAAGCTGAGAGTACGAAATGAGGATACATGATCAAACTTGCAGACGAAAATAAAACGGATACAGTTATTGACGAGACGATCCAGCTTATCAAGGAAAACCTCATTGAGATCAGGAAAACATACATCAGCATAGTCAATAATAGGCAAAATAAGAGATTGCACCAGAGTTATCTTTACCTTGACCGGAAGAAAGTTTCTGAGGCGGTTCAAAGCACTGAGCTTAGCAAACAAGAACCACTGATATTCTGAATTTGGTGGACCAACAAGTTGTGTGTCAAAGTAGATACCCAAATTTTAACGCTGTCAGAATACGGTATGATAGAATTATCAAACGTGACAGGTGGAACGCAATGGACGTCAAGCTTACACAGTTGTTGAGCACTACCAATATTATAGCTTGGCATTTGGGGTTCACACAATACCAAACTAAAGACCAACTGTGGAGATTTGTTAAATCGTATTTAGTCTGGCAATAGCGTCACAGAGAGTTGACGTCTGCTTGAACATAAATTTGCAGGTCATCAGCGTAAAGATGGTAAGAGCAGCTAAGTTGAGAGAGAAAAGTTAATAAAATGGAGAACAGAAGTGGAGATAATATTCCACCTTGGCACGCCATAGAGAGCTTACATCCGTCAAGTGCAATATTCCTCTACAAGATGCAGGAGTGTACAAGCTTGATTGTGAATGTCTCTCTCTTATAGGGCAAACAAAACGATCTATTAAAACCCGCGTAAAAGAACACATAGCTGACGTGAAGCACCAACGTTCCGGGAAGTCTGCAGTTTGTGATCATATCCTAGACGGCCCCGCCATTACATTAGATTTGATAAACCACAGATTCTCGCGAAAGAACATCGATTCCTGCCAAGGATGATGTGAGGCTATTGAAATTAAAAACATCCTAATTTCAATAGAGAGGGAGGCTGGTACTACCACCTGCTTGGGATCCTGTAATTAATAAAATTAAAATTAAACCCAAGCATACCACTGCAAGACTTCAAGACACAGTTAGTTCATTATGCGTAGATCGGACCAAAATTAATAATTAAAAGCTGAAGGTACTCCGGATTAAGTCTGACATCGTGACGTCAATCACCTCAGTCCCCATGACCATGGGTGCTGTAAAGCACCGAAATCGGGAATTAATAAAAAGTTTACATAACATTTTATACCTAATTAAAACAGACAATGTACATAGAAGCAGATAATGCATTTAATTAATTTAAATTAATTTCATATAGTAACCATTATCAGATGAACCACTTATTATTTTTATCATAATAACCAATTACAAACAGAGAATAAAGTGAAGTTATAATTTACAGGACTTACAGTTTATAATCTAGGATCTCAAGTAAACTATACAAGATTTTACTATGTAACGGTGCATCTGAATGCACTTACAAATAATTATAATTAATTAACCTTAATAGATAATAATATAGATATAATCTTAAATAAGTAATAGTAATATATTATCTTGAAATAAAAACAAATCAATAATTACATATTATTAATTAAAATAATTATTTTACGGAACCATAAAATATTGAATTTAATCACCGTGAACCGTTTTGCTCACCGATCTCTAAATCAAAACTCGGTAGGATTCGGACACGACCACGAGTCCTCGTTCGGGCCATTCCTTGTTCATATTCTACCTGAGACTGCTTGAAGTTAGCAACGCGTTGAACTTGCTTACCTACATTCAAAATTTAAATTATAAGTGCAGTTGATCCCGCTGGGGATCCACCACCACCTAAGGCCTACTAGCTTGCCGTGCCGCGAGCTAACGGAGTATTGGCCTACCATCCTACCAACGGACATCATCACCGTCAGGATTGGGTATCATTGACTCCTTCTGACCCTGAAAGAACAGCGCTTGGACTTCGCCTCCTACGTCAGGCAAGTGATCTCCTTCCTAGTACTTACTTTGTACGTGTGCGGAAGTAAGATAAATAAAAAATATTTACTATAAATCTTGACTTTTTCAGAACCCACCTACTTTCTGAACCAACTAACCTACCTGTAACCTGTACAACCAACAGTACACCTATTAGTATAATAAATAAGTCTCGTTAAATAACGCTTTAATCTATACATTTAAATAAAATTGAAGTGTCTATCTGTAATATTGAAATAATTTGCTTTATTAAGCTCAGAGGGTTACGTACATGCTACTAAGTCATAAAAAAAATATTTTCTTTAGTTCAATCTGTCTGCATGTCCGTCCTTGCTAATTTTCTGAATGGCTAAAACGATTGTGATGAAACTTTACGAACAGATAAAGATCAATGCCAGGAGGGTTCTGGACTATATTTGATCCGAAAACTTGGACATTAAAAAAAACGAATAATTTAAAAAATAAATGGTCTTAATGGTCTCAAATGATATTGTTTTAAATCTAAATAACACCACATTAATAGATCTTATCAAGGCGAATACGGGCGGATCGCTAGTTTAAAAATAAAAACAGTAGTGTTTTCATTGAACTGGGAATTTATTAAACAAATTGATGCACATGGTATAACTGTTGTTAAAAGTAACTGTGACATTCGTCTTAGTTCGAATAACTTGTTAGCATTAAAAACTCGAGGAGCATAGCATTTTTATAGAAGTGCGGGCAAACAAGCATTCGGTTAACCTGATGAAAAGTGTCGACTGCCCCACGAACAACTGCAACATCAAGGGAATTGCAGGTGCGTTGCCGACCTTTTAAAAAGGATTGGTCCGGAAAATCGCCAGTGATAAACGATTCCACAAAAACTCGTCCGAGGAAGAAAACTCCTAGTAAATCGCACAGTGGTGGACCGCCAAGCATCCAGAATGTATGGATGGTAAAAGTAGCTCGCATAGAAGCTCGTTAAGGTTATTTTATACTTAAAGAAATGACGACAAGACCCTATTTGCGTCCGCCTAAATATAGAACTTAGACAATTTGTTATATTGCGAATGCTAGATCGATTGGTACACAACAACGCTATGGAATGCTAGCATACCGCAGAATGGAGGCAATGTACATGAGGGCCGTGGTATGCAGTAATTGCGGCGTTTCTAGATAATTCGCACCTAATACGCCTCAAAGGGAAGCAAATCTGTTCAGCTTACCGCAAATGTCATTTACGTTATCCTTCCAAGGCAGAAATTATCCAATAATTTTCCAAGATAAGTAACTACGTCAGTTTCATATAGGGTGAGCCCTATATAATATGGTATATTTAGTTCTAGTACTTTTTTTCTTTGTTTGATACATATAAATTAAATTTTTTTTTGCAATCTTCTAACACGTATTTAATACGAATATGAATTTACTTTAAATAACATAATATACAATATTTTATTATATATAATATTAAATACTATAATAAAAAAAAAACTAGTAATTTAATTATCAAACAGTCCTACTCCACGCGGTATCGTGCCAAGAACGCTTGGCTGCGTTTCCCGCTGAATGGCTATACTTAGCCTTTGAGCGAGAAAAGAGCCAGCCCTCTTATTACCAGTAGCAACGACCAACCGCGGATGGAGTTCCTTTAAGAACTACCGCACGTGGACCCCACGGACCGATAGTCTCTACAGCAAATGGCACTATGTAGTCATCTCTCAGAGACTCATATTTGCGCCACTTACTCAGTTCAGCTGCCTCTGATGCCGCCCCGGCTCTAAGCGAGGATGCCCTGAGATGAGAGGCCGCCAAAGTGTCTACGCAAGTAGTATCCCACAAGGCTTTACCTCTCTCCCAAGGGACCAATGTTATACTCGGGTCTCCTGCCATCGTCTCTAAATATTCCACAAGGCTCTAAAACCGAGGGAACATTTAATTTCACTAATATCAAGCTTTATTTTGTTTGCTTGTAGCTACTCTATAGATGTTTTCAGTGCCGTGTTTATTACTTGCCCGCTCGTATTTTTATCGTATTCGAGAGTCCAGAATGCACGGGTTCCCGAAGGAAGGCGAACTAATTTCTCGCCAATTCTGCCTATGTGCTCTGACTTTGCCTTGACAATAACACTTTTGAAGGACCTGGAGGCGAAGTTATACTTCATTTTAAGCATGCTGGTGCCCGAGCCGCCGAAGCCTCAGCCCAAGCTTGATAGCACTCCTGCTTACTGCGTAATGCAGTCGTACAGGAGTGACCAAACCAAGGCTGAGATCTGCCTCCTTTGGGTACCACAGATGATGGAATAAATAGTTCCACTCCCTGTAGCACCACATCAGTGACAGAGTCAGCAACAGCGCTGGGATCATCCGGCGAGAAGCAAACCCGCCCCATGGGTAGGATGCGAAAGACCGCATTCCGTCCCAATCCGCCGACCTGTAATGCCAAACACGGCGGCAACCTGCAGAACGCAACCGCGAGGGCAGAGTGAGTGGCACCACACTCCGGATCAGACATTGGTTCGAAGAGCCGAGAGGGGCATCGACGGAAATCTGATATCCGTCCGGATGAGAGGTCAGCAGAAGGTCCAACAGGAAGGTGTATGATCCTTCACATCTGGAATCCGCGTAGGCGAAGTAACCAGCTGTGTCAGACCATATGCCAGGCAAAGTCATAAACAGATCTCCCGCATGATCGGTTAAACGTGAACCAAGCCATTCGGCGTGGTGGGCGTTAAAATCGCCAAGGATCACGATCTCTGCGGATGGGACCTGGTGCAGCAAGGAATCTGTAGCCATTTGGACGTGGTCGATGAGTCGGTCTGTTTCGGCATTACCGCTATGGGACCTATAGAGGCACCCGTAGACGCGCGGATGGTCGTCGCTATCTACGCGTAGCCAAAGGATGGACAGGTCCGAACCTTTAAGACTGCCGAGGCGTCGAACAGATGTCCTCTCTGACGTATACGCAAACTCCAGCCCGAGGCACAAAGGTGTTCAATTTGTACCCCGGGTAGGAGATACGAGTATCAGCCGGAGAGGACACCTGCGTCTCGGTGAGAAAGAGCAAGCCGGCTTCGCCGTCTCGAGATGGTATGGACGGCGTTTGGGTTCGAGTGAAGTCCTGATGTTGCAGAAATCCGCGGATAGCGTGGCAGGGTCGCCTTGGTCTTGTTGCTCAGTTTGCCCCGAGCAGTTATTGTTTTGAGCGGAATTTTGCCCCTCCAGAATACGCGGGCAGCCTGAGCACCACGCTCAGGAGTGGAGTAGCATGCTGGTGGATGCTCAGCGAGGATTCTCCAGGATGCTGGTACCCTCCTGGGGTGATCTAAAATTTAATTCCGCTACCATGTTGATGGGGGTGGGAATTGGGCCTCCGGTCACCCACACTCACCAGACGAAACGCAAAAGCAGAGCTTCCACTTCACGCCGGTATTCTGTGAGGTCGTGGTACTAACCAGCTCGAGCCTGCCCATAATCTACCCAATTTTAAGTGCTAACCCTGTCTGAAATGAGAGGCCAGTGGTATGCAGTGGGAGCTTTTTAAGTTTCTTTTTATAGGATAAGGGTGACAAGCAGGCACAGTCCACCTGATGGTAAGTGGTTGCTGTGGCCCATAGACAACATCCACATTTATCCTCGTTTGCGAATCAAAATGCAGATGCGTTGCCACCCGTGAGGATCAAGATAGAATGCCTCTTTCCAGTAAAAGGGTCTCCGGTTCTTTACACTCACCATGCGAAATACAGCAGCGTTAAGCTGCTATTTTACGCTGGTATTCTGTGAGAGCGTGGTCCTTCCCCGGTCGAGCCGACCCATTCATGCTACAACTGTACAATTAATATAGCTGCAGCATAGCTCTGCTACGTAAATAAGGATATTATTAATTTATGCTGTGTTGTTTAGGTTACAAATTTATATAAGTCCGTATAATTGCGCGTAGCAGGTTTCGTAAAATGGTGGTGCGAGGCCAAAGAGTCCTGAAAATGAAATTCAAAATTAATAATAAATAATAATGATAGTTATTCATCTAGCGTCTGCATACTTAAAGCAGGTGTATAAACTGAAGCTGTACTAACTACGGTAGCATAGCGGGCCTTGCTTTTAAAGTGCCCCTCACTAAGCATAACGTAGTGCAGCCTCCGTAATTACTTCCTGACGAGGTCGGATGACCAATTCTGCGCAGAAGTTATTGCGTGTAAAAAAAAGCCAAACCCTTTAATTGTTAGCCGAAGAGCAATGGCAGGTCCCGGCAGTACAAAGCGTTTCCGACCCAGAAAGAGGAGCTTCACGTGACGTTCTACAAATCTTTACTTGCCTTTCGCAGACACAGCCTCCCCTCTTTACTGGCAAGGTTTTGGTGACCCCTTTGGCATACTGAACGTTACATATGCGATATACGATCAGACCAAAAGAGCGGTAATTATCGGAGATACATCCATTAAAAAGATACCGTCCATATCTTACAAGCTTGTCACCGTCCCGGCGAGTCACTTTGAGACATCCTAGAGTTACACACAGTCCCATTGTTTGAGGCTTTCTTACTTCATCACATGTTATATCATAATCTTGCATTTTTACATGGAATAAGGAGCAAATGAGCACACAGTCAACCTGATGGTAGTGTCCACTTATCATAAGGGGAACTGTGTGCTCGTTTGTCAACCTTATTCTAAAAAAAAGTGGATGCTCTGCCCATAGACACCTATATCTATCCTCGATTAATAATGCAGACGTGCTGAAACTTAAAATAAAATGACATTTCAAAAAGATAATATATAGTGATTTTTAAGTTGAAAGGAGGTAATTTTACTAGGTGAAATCTCTTTTAGGTCTTTTTATAGATTAAGGGTGGCAAACGAGCACACAGTCCATCCGATGGTAAGAGGGTACTGTTCAAAAAAATAAAGTATTACTAAACGCAGTGCAGGATGTTACGTTACGTATGTTACGTTTGCAGTTGAATCTTCTTCCTGAGCCTGTAGAACACCACTGCTGGACATGAGCCTCTCCGTTCTCAGGAAGTTAGTATATGCAATAAATCAAACTAAATGTTTTATAAGAATAAGTTCATAGATTTTCAGTTTGTGCCATAGACAAATATCGGTAAGATTTAGCACCACAGAATACAGGAACGTAGCATAGAGTTTTTTTCCTCGCAAGGCTTCTTTGAGGAATCTTTACCACCGAAACGACTTAGGAACCTTTAAAAAACGAGCTTCCTCCTTTTTAGAAGACCGGCAACCCACTTGCATTCACCTGGTGTTGCATTTGGGCGGTGGTCGACACTTTCCATCAGGTGAGCCGCATACTCGTTTGCCCCCTCTTCTATAAAAAAAAAGTTAATTAGCTATATATAACATATAACATAAAACATAAACACTCATGCCTGTCACCCAGAGGGGTAGGCAGAGACTACGGACTTCCACTTGGTACGATCCTGGCACACCTCTCTCGCCTCCTTTACATCCATATATCTACGCATACACGCTCGTCGGTTAAGGGTACTCCTAATCTGGCCCATTTTCAATATATCGCCAATTTGGTCGATAAACCTTCGTCTGGGGCGTCCCTTTCCGACTCTGCCGTTCACTTCTGCAGCATAAATTTGCTTTGTCACTCTTTCTTCGTTCATTCTTTCTACATGACCAAACCACCGAAGCATTCCTTTCTTAATCCTGGTCACAACGTCATCTTGCAAACCACACTTTTCTCTTATCACACTATTTCTCACCCTGTCATTCAGATTCAGCCCTAACATACTCCTTAATGACCGCATTTCTACAGCATTTATTCTACTCTCATGCTTCTTCTGCCAGACCCAACTTTCACTACCATACATTAAAGTAGGGACTAACACAGCATTGTGAATTGCCAAACGTGCCTTTTTTGACACATTCTGACTCTTCACAATAGCGTGTAGAGCCCCATTCACTCTATTTCCTGCGTTCACTCGTCGTTCTATATCCTTATCATATTTACCATCCCTACTAAATAAACATCCCAAATATACAAACTAATCCACTTGCTCAATCAACTCCTTCTATTCTTATTTCACATAACGTTTTACTTTCTTCTCTTTCAAAACCATCACTTTCGTCTTACTTGCGTTCACTTTCATACCTCTTTCTTTAATGATCGGTTCATTAAAGTAACCATCATTGCAACTCGGCCGCCGACGATGCAAATATGACTTGATCATCGGCGTACAAAAGGCATTTGACGGTTAACTCACCCATTCTCAACCCACATTCTTCAACTTTCAAAGTTTGCAAACAACTGTCCATAAATAGGTTAAACAGCCAGGAAGCTACACAGCCCTGTCTGACACCTTTTTGGATGCCAAACCAGTCCGAGTAGACCCCGTTGATCCTGACACAAGCACTAGAGTCCCTATAAAGAGACTTCAATGCCTGTATCAAGCCAGCGCTCAAACCAAATGAGTTAAGTGTTTGCCATAACACAATCCTGTCCACTCTGTCATAAGCCTTTTCCAAGCCCATGAAAGCACAAAAACTTTCTGGTTTTGGCCAAAACTTCTCCGCATCATGCGCATGGAAAAGACTTGATCCGTACACCCCATTCCCTTTCGAAATCCAGCTTGCACATCCCAAATTTTTCCATCAGTTTCTTCCATAACTCTTTCAATTAACACCTTAGCATACAGTTTACCCACAATGCTAAGCAAGCTGATACCGGTAGTTTTACAGTCCTGCTGTGACCCTTTTCTTTATATATTGGGACTATAACGGCTTTGCACCAGTCTTCCGGTACCCGCTTCAGTTCCCAACATAAATTAAACAAGGTGTACAGCAGGCCTGCCCTCCTCCCTCTCCAGCCCTTAGCATTTGAGTGATACTCTATCATATCCGGCTGCCTTACCTGCTTTCATGCTTTTCATTGCTTTCATTATTTCATCTACACTTATCTCCTACCTCTCTCCACTTCTTTCAGATTTCTTTTCACTAATTCAGACGACCCTTCACCATAAACACGCTTTCAAAGTATTCCTTCCATCTCTTTAAATTCGAAACTTCATCATTCAGCATACAGCCATTCTCGTCTCGTATAGCATTAATTCTAGGCTGTTTTGAATTTCCTAGCAGTTCTTACGAGTTTCCAGAACATTTTAATATTTGCCTGGAAGTTATCAGATATCCTTCTATCATTCTTATCCGTTCTTTCTTGCTTTTCCTTTCAACAACTTCTTTTACTCTCTTATTTATAAGTCTAAAGTCTGCCTTTTTCTTTCAATCTCATCATTCATACCGCCAGAATTACCAGCTTTGGTTGCCAGTAAATCTAGCCATGCTCTCTTCTTTGCTTCAACTTCCATCCGAATCTCATCATCCCACCACAACGTATTATTTTTCTTTCATTCGTTCTCTTACTTACACCACATACTTCGGTGGCTGCATCCACAAAACTTTCTTAACATTATTCCATACAGTCTTCAGGTCTAAATCATTCATACATATTTCATTCAAACCATTTATATTCTCCCTCAGTCTACATTTATACTTCTCTTTCACACCTTCATCTTGTAACCTCTCTGTTCTTATACGCTGTAACGCAGTGGTAGACACAGATGTCCGATGCCGCCAACGCCTGAATAGACCATTAATTCGGCATAAGACCAAGTAATGATCCGTCCCTACGTTGGACCCCGGTAAACTCTTGTATCTACCACTGCGCTCCGCATTCTTTCATCCACAATTATGAAATCTATCATGCTTCTATCATTACCTCTTTCCCATGTACATGTGAACCTCTTATGAAAGAAAGTATTCGTCACAAAAAGATTCTTTTCCTCACATACGGCGAGGAGGTCTTCACCATTCTCATTTACACTTTCATCGCCAAACATTCCTAATATCCTTTCATAACCAGACCTCTTCACCCCAACCCTTCCATTAAAATCTCCTAACATAATGATATTTTCATTTCCCTTACATTTCATCAACACCATCCTTACCATGTCCCAAAACTGCTCTCGGATATAAGTGGGCTTAGACATGTCTGGCGTACACTAGCACAAATAACTTCTTTAAGCCCACTTTCATTCGTATCCACAGCAGCCTTGGGCTTACACATTCATACTCTTTCACATTGACCATTCTTTCTGAAAGGATGACACCGACTCCTGGCATGCCCGCTCGGTCTCGTCTACACAGACCAGTAAGCGGTATACATGCCATGTGCAGTGGCATCCTTTCCCTTTCATTCGTCTCATTTACATAACACATCTATTCCTCTATCATTTATCATTTCGCATATTTCATCCATCTTATCATTCATTGCTCCACATACATTCAGCGTAGCCAGACGGGCTCCGCAATCCACTTTCGCCCCTCCGGGAACAGAACGTGACGGGTGGCGAACCTCGTCGCCGGTTTTACTCCCGGAGATTCTTCGCACCCTGCCCCATTAAAGGGGCGCCGGGAACTCAGGGCCATTTCTTTACTGTGTTGGCTCATGGTGCGATCTAAGGTGGTAGATTTTACGCGCGCTACCATACGGCGAGGAGCCGAGTCTATACTTCGGCTTTGTCGCTCGTTTAGCACCACCCGGGACACGTGTAGGGTGGGCCTAGGGTTAGGTGGTCGAAGCCTACGGACGCGAGCGACTCATCCCCATTAGCTATATATGTACTTATAAAATACTAATAACAATTATATTTAATGTAAACTTTGCATAAGTACTTAGCGATTGTGATAAAATCTTTATATATAAAATCAATTGCTGTCCGTTAGTCTCGCTAAGACTCAAAAAGGCTCGACCGATTTTGATGAAATTTTTGTGTTTTTGAATGGGTCCCTAGATGGTATAGATCAACATTCGGACCCGGTAAGTGTCACTGTTTGAGATCCAGAAATCATGAAGAATGTAATGAATTATGGCTCCAGAGAAGTTCAAAAGAATATAATAGAAGAAGAATATTTTATTGCTGCAACCAGAGTGAGACTTGATATTTTTTTTGTATATCATTATTAAAGTTTTTTCTTTTTTATAAAGTAATTACAGCCAAGAATAAACATGTGCCTTTTATCCCGCCTTCTTTCTTTCAATATATTATCGATTTTGGTTTTAGTAATAAATTAGCACTTTATTATGGGAATAAACTTGGATGATAATTACATTAAAGCTGCACTCTGTTTTCCTACTTTGTTAGCATTATAGCGGCGTTATGACAGGGTAATGCGCAGTTTGCGTTGTCCCGTAACGTTGCACTCGTAAAAACGAGTGCCGTAGTAAATTTCATTTAAAAAGTTGAATATCGGTGTTGGTTAAAAATTAATTAGAGTTATAAATAACATTGAGAGACAGAAATATTTGAGAAATATTGTGAAGGAAGAGACGGTGTAGTGGCGGTGTAAGAATATTGACTACCCCATACCGTCACGCCTAAGTTCAGAAGTGGATTTAGATGTAGGTTGTAATAGATGGATGGAAGAGACTGTGACTGGATCATTTACTGCCTTGTTGGTCTAGTGGTCGTAAACGCGACTTCTGATTATGAGGTCCTGGGTCTGAACTGGGTCATGCCTAAAAGTAGTTTTTCTGTCAAGCACTTAAAGTCGTTGGTCATACACTTGATCTCTTTCTGGTCTTGTCGGATTATCGTACCATCGGACTATATATCGGGGATAGAGAGTGTACTTGTTTGTGCATATACTTGACCACTATAATTCTCTCCTGTGTCTGGCTAGTCTCTGTTGAGACTGGCAGCCGACGGAAATCATCATTACAGCCTATCACAAGTAAACCGCTGAACATCGATCCATCCATCCTTTACAGCCTTTTAAAGTCCACTGCTGAACATAGGTCTCCCCTATAAAAATTGCCTTTAAGAGAGGTATTGCCGTAGTAGCTACGCTTGGCGGGCGGGTTGGCAAACGCAGATTTTGACCACTAAATATATTACCAAGCAATGCTACAAACCACGGTTCTGAGTCACCTGCATCCATCGGGAAGTCAATGAATAGAAAGGTATGTCATATCAAGTGGTAACTCCCATTTAGTTGGGGGCTGTCCTACACTCCGCTTACCTGTGTATGATTACCACTCAAGACCTTTTCATCAGTTTTTTTTCATTAGTGTTGTTATTTAATACTCTTTTGTGTGTGTTTTTTATTTCTCTCCCTCTCTCTCTCTCTCTCTCTCTATCTCTCTCGATCTATATATATATATATCTGCCTGTTTTATCTGTTTGTGAAAATAAATGCCTCTTTCATTCTTATATATGGCCTACAAATAATTGTTTCAGGTCTGGATGTTCGTCCGTGTGTCCACGATACAGGACAAAACACTAGTGCAGGTGTAACGTTTTAACGAGAAAGAATCACAGTCTACTTTATGGTAAGTGGATGCTGTAGCCCATAGACACTTCCCTAATACAAATCAAAATACAGATGCTTTGTCATCCCTGAAGACAATTAGTTAATCTATTGCCAAAGATTTTAAATATTATGTATGTACCTAGTTCCTTAACGTCTCTCTACGCTTTTCATCTTTTTTATATAATTTGTTTTATTTACAGATAATGGAACACTTTTGGCGTCCTATTCCTGTGGTATAATTTTCATGAAAAATCTTTATTTATATATAATGTTTTTTTAAGTAAAATTTTATATTATACTAATATTTTTATTTTGTGTTTACTTTATAAACCAGAGAATTTACTTTATATATATATTTGTGTTATTTTGCGTGTATTTTTCTATGTAGAGGAATGTTTTCTTATATTTACGCGAAGACTACACATTAAATGAAACTAATTTTTACGGATTATATCGCGTTTAATTTTACTTTTTAATTCCCGACGTATTAAAAAACTGAAGGTAGCCGAGCTAACTATGACATTGGGACGTCAAACACCCCTCAGTCCCCCCCGTGACCATGGGTGCTGTAAAGCACTCGAGACGTCGGGAATTAAAAAGTAAAATTAAACGCGATATAATCCGTAAAAATTAGTTTCATTTAATATAGAGGAAAATAAGAAAACGTCAGTTACATGTTTTTTACTCTTATTTTCAAAGAAAAACACCGAAGCCTATAAAGAAGGTGTAGACGACTTCATTTGTAGGTAATAACAAAACCTACGCAGATGGCTACAGAGCCTTCTTTGTTTGAAGTTGGCAGCCAGGAACTTCAGTGGCTACTTACCGTCAGATGGACTGTGAGTTCGTTTGTTTCAGTTTTATATAACGTTTTATTTTACGCGCAGTGGTCCGCTAAGCAGTGGTCCGTGGCTCAGTGGTGTGACCACTGCTTAGCGGGCTTAAATCCCGCACAGAACAAGTATTTGCACAGCTCACAAAGAAAATTTTATTGTGGGGGTAACGTTTTGTTTAAAAATATGGCATAAAAAATATCCACCCTTTTACGTTAACCTTGGGATTAGCACAATATTCAAGAGTAGAATATTGTAGATTACCTTAATTTTATTATATGAAATGAAAATGGCGCTCACAATAAAAACAAAAAATATGGCGTTTCCCGTAGCGCATTAGTTTCTGACAGACCGCTGATTAGTTGTTTGTTTTGTTCTTTTGTTTTAATTTATAATTTACTTGATGAATTTTTATCCATCAATTTCAAGAAGTCAGTGGACTTTAAAAAACCTTAAGAACTTTAAAATTATATTAGTTTCACAAGTCACAGCGACTTGGAAAATCAAAAGAACTTCGCTTCAAGCCAGATTTATTTATCCAGGCGTCCCCACCGAATTGTAACAAGTTCGAGCTCTATCTGAGCCACGAGCTAGCAATTTAAACTTTCTTTATTTTGAAGTAAAAATAAGCAATTTTTCTCTTGAAACATTTTTTAAAAGGCAAGTTAATAATTTGGTGTAATTCAGTATAAAGTACAATATCTCTTGATTGAAGATTATAACACCGCGAATCATTGTGTAGTGGCAGTGTAAGATTATTCACTAACCCATATCATCCCGTGGGTGTCGTAAGAGGAGACAGGGAGAAACTAAATCAGGAGATGGGCAGCAGCATCTTGCTGATAACAGCTTAGTAAATATTAAAAGCTGTGGTTGCCAAACTGCTTGCCAGCGTGTCAACTTAAAATATTAAATCCAAACCCAAGCATACCACTGCAAGACTTCAAGATACTGTAAACTCATTCTCGGATCGGACCAAAATTAATATTCAAAAACTGAAGGTAGAAGGCTAACTATGACAGACGTCAAACACTCCTCAGTCCCCCGTGACCGTGGTGTTGTAAAGCACCCGAAACGTCGGGAATCAAAATAGTAAATTAAACGCGATAAAATCTGTAAAAATAGTTTTATTCAATACGTAGTGTTCGCGTAAATATAAGAAACAATTCATAGCTGAAAATCTCGCAAGATTTGTCAATCTAGGAGCTGAGTTATTGTAGAATAAGTAAAAGTGAGGTTATGTATTACCTACACTGTAACAGGTGATTTTTCACTGTTATTACACTGTAACAGGCTATTTTTCACTATATTTACTTAAAGATATAAAAGCAGGATCAGTATAAAATCACTAAAAAAGCTGTGGTTAATAATGAAACGAAATGGTGAAACGATTAACTAAAGTTAAAACAACAACAACGATGTGATGTGAATATTAGGGATATCGATCTGAGATCGATTACTTGAATTGTTGTTGTAACTGTTACTTGTTGGAATGTTGATATGTAAATAGTTTGAAGTTTGAACTGTCAAGTCAAGTTTTAAAATGAGAAGTCCTCTACTGGAAGATAACGTTCAGAAACTATAATTTCACTAGTGTATTCATTTATGGTAATCGATTTATTATTGCCATAAAGAATACACTACAATCGATTTTCTAACTTATTTCATATTTTATTGTTTTTTCGAATTCTAGATTGTAAAAAGAGCTACTTTTTTGTATTTTACTTTAGAAAAATATGGCCAATTTTATAAAGTATAAACCAATTAGTTAACTTCAGGCCCAAAAATCCCATTCTCCTTTGGAAGGTTAAAAAATAGGCTGTGGGCAGAGGGTACGGGACAGTACGTGAACTTGACGTTCGCGTGGAGGTGCGTCCACGAATGTTTAGTTATCTAGGGTTGTGAAGTATTGTACTCTGCCAGCACTACTTCCATATCTTCCATCTCTCAAAGTATTGCTTCCATCTCTTTGACTGAAACGTCATCATTCAAAATATAGCTAATCTCGTCTCGCACAGTATTAATTAGATTGTCCTGACTTTCCTCTTCCGCAGTTCAAACAAGTTTCTCAAAGATTTTAATATCGCTTAATTCAATCATTCTTTTCATCATTTGTAGATATTTTTCTAAGACATTTTGTTTTAAAATTAACTTGACAATGTACATTGCAACAAATGCTTGGTAACTTGTATGTTACTTTATAGTAAATCAATCAAGAAAACTAAAAAATATTTCTGTTCATTTACTGATAAAGTCCATACAATTTAAAATTTATAAATGTATTGTTTTAATAAAATCAACACCAACACAACAGGTGCAATGAACACAATGACGTTTTGTAATGAAATTGGTACATATTAGAAAATATATTCGCAAATAAAAATAAAAATTTATTTCTTAGCCTGGCTCGGAACTACAATTTGTAGTACACAGCCACGAACAGTCCCGAACGGACGTGTAATGAAAATATATGAGTAATAGTGTTTAATTTACTAGCCAGTGCAGTTAGTAATTAAACACTGCTAGTAATAAAACTACTAGCACCCAGAGGCTGTGCGACTCGAACTGAATACTTAACGGAAGAATGCGAACAGTTTATAATTTAAAATGCTGTTAGGACACATCATACCGTGCAAATTAACAGTTCAAGTAAATAAAAATCTTCACTTTATCATCATCATCATTACAGTCTATTAAAATCCATTTTTTGCCATAGTTGCTACGCTTGGCAGACGGGTTGGCAACCGCAGTTTTTAATTATTTTGAGTTGTTATTATGAAGATGCTGCAGCCCATCTCCTGTTTTAGTTTCTCACTGTCGCCTCTTACGACATCTAAGGAATGATATACATTTTAACTTAAGTTCTTATTATTAGAATGTGTCTTCAAGGCAAGAGTTAATAGACTTACCATGAGGAGGGGTAGTAGTCAAGCAATCGCTTATAACAGAAAAAATATCATATATAAATAAAAATAAAATTCAAAATAAAAATATCATATATATCACGCTGGGGCAAATGAGAATACGGCTCACTTGATGGTAAGTGACTAACGACTTTCTTTTATAAAGATGTTAAAAATTAATCATCTAAGATACGCGTAATAAAATAAAATGATTTGTCTTACCTAGTTTGAAGAATACCTCCCGTCCTCGCTCAATTTCGTACAGTGGCTTAGCAATGAGTTGCAGCGCTAAGAAAAGACCAAGTATTTGTATAGCCTAGAAATAAATGTTCCGTGTCTGGATGTCTGTCCTTGTAAAATTTATATAAACCCACGATACAGGATGAAATTCTAGTGTGGAGGTAACGTTTTTGTAAAAGAAATTATTATAAAGGAATTGATGACAGCAATCACAACAACAATATTAAAATAACAGTATTTTAATATTATTACTGTTATAACTATCCCTGTAACCACAAATCTCAACACCACTATAAGTAGCGGCACGAAAGTCTAGCGGTGACCGTTATTGCGCATAAGTCGCGCTGATTGGCTCGTGCGTATCGTTCGCACGTGCTGATTGGCTCTCCAGTCGCATTCGTGCAATTCAATTCGTGCACGTCCCCTCCACGTTTCGTTCAGCGCTAGACTTACGTGCCGCGACTTGTACTCTAGGAAAGACACACCACCGTCGATAATACGACACGTGTTTCGCCTCTAAACGAGGCATCCTCAGATGATTTTGTTCGCAGGTTTCACGCGGATCTTAGCTAATTACTTTTTAATATAATTTAATATAATGGATTGCAGCAACGCCTCCTGCGATGGGCCCTGGATGAATGAAAGTCTCGTGGCAAAGGTTGAAACAAGACTGCTTTGTTGAAAATATTACAGTTCTTAAATACTTAATTCTAACAAAGGAAGGTTAATGATTCCGTTGGTATATAGGTTGGAAATCATGACAGTCTCCAACAACCATCTTCGTTACATGCTATGATCTTAATACAAACCTGAGTCCCTTATATGGATAAAGCCTCGAATTACATCGAATAAAGTCTCGAATATAGTTCTCAAAAGAAATGGTATATAATTACAGTATTTCTTATAATTTAACTATTTGATTCTCTTACCTACCTACATACCTACACACTACAGCCTGATTCTATTAATAATCTTTTTGAAAAGAGTAGGCTCTTTTATTTAAGGAATCTAAGTCGTGTCAGTTCAGAAAAATCACTGGTGTTATTCTTCTCTTAAAATAAATAAATAATGATACAGTTAAATTATTAGTACACACAGACTAACAACATTCTCTTCAAACGGAATTAACTACTGATTTGTCTTCGGACAATTTAGCCTGTTTCGTGGAGCTCGGTAATTAAACGTGCCTTGCACACAGCTCGCTGCTCCCTCGTCGCGCTCATTTACTTAATTGCGGTTTGTGCGAGTATCTATGTTAGTTAAAGTTATTTAAATAAAATTAAATGCAAAAATGCGCTATTATGACTATGTGAAAAGCAGTGGTTAATAAAAATCATTAGTGGTAGAAAAAACAAGCGTCATAAAAATATATTTCTAATGTAAAGACATTATGAAGTAATATTAATAAATACACATTTTGGTTACATGTTAATAAAAATGCCATATACAAAAAGGCATTGAATAGTTGTTTTTTTATAGAATAAGGGTGACAAAAGAGTGTAATATTGTGTGGTTTGCAAGATGACGCTTTGACCAGGATTAAGAAAGGAATGCTTCGGTTTGGTCATGTAGAAAGAATGAACGAGGAAGAGAGTGAAAGCAAATTTATGTTGCAGAAGTGAACGGAAGAGTCGGGAAGGGACGCCCTAGACGAAGGTTTGTCTACCAAATTGGGGATATATTGAAATGGGCCAGATTAGAGTACCCTTAACTGACGAGCGTGTATGCGTAGATATATGGATGTAAAGGAGGCGAGTGAAGTGTGTCAGGATCGTGCCAAATGGAAGTCCGTGTCTCTGCCTACCCTCTGGGTGACAGGCGTGAGTGTTTATGTATGAAAGAGTGTAATATGCTCTTTATCACCCTGTCTATTATTATCCGCCAGATGTATTATGTATACTGTGGCCCTTAGACATCTACATCTAACTTCAATTAATAATCAAAATACAGTTCTTGGGAGTAAGATGGAGTACTGGTTCCCAGTAAAAATTTTCCGGTTCTCGACACTCACCACCAAACACAGCAGTATAAAGCTGTTATTAAATATTGGTATTACAGAATACCAACGTAAGGTATTCTGTAATACCAACTGTCCGTACCGTGGTCCATCCCCGGTCGAGCCGACCCATTCGTGCTATAACCATACCATAGCTACCTATATGGCTCTACCACGTTAGTGTTTTAATTACCTCCCACAATTACCATCATCATATATATAGTCTTATTTATTTTAAGATGGCCATCGGGTAGACTATAACTTTGTTTGTCAACCTTAATTAAATGAAAATATTCGAAAAATAGCAGAAATTGCCTTCACTCAGAGTTGAAATCACTATTAACCAACGTTATGCACATTCATATTAATGCATTGCCGCGAATTAACATAAGTCTTTACGATGCAAATAGCAATAATCAAAACTGACCAAACAAAATATATGCAAGCAGATTGTTTAAAATTTTAATCAGAATCGTTGCAATTTCAAACATAGTATTATAGAAAACTACAAAACTTTTTATACTAAATCTTTGATTTATTCAAAAAAGTTTAATGTTTATTTTAAGGAAGTTAAAAGTATTCCTTTTAGTTTCAAAGACTTTGCTTTTTCAATTGTTTTTGTTTCATAACCGATTTAAGATGTGAGTAAACCAAAATTTCCTGTCTTTTAATAAAATCTGTTGCTTTTTTTGCACATACAATAATTATTCCAGGGTAAATTGCAGAGTTTTATCCCTTTGTGCCTTTGAAAGCCTCGAGCCGCAAACAACCTTTGGTCGCTTCACATTTGCCTGGCAAATTTTAGTTAAATATTTTTAAAAACGCGTATAAATTATAATAAGATTTTCTTTTAGAATTTTCTGTTTGATTTCAAAGCTAATATTTTTAGAAAACGTTAAAATTTTCGGTTTCCTTCAAAATCATCAAAGTTTTGGGCTCGAACGCCTTTGTTGAATAGTACAAAGCAGTTCCAAGCAATGAAATGCTTTGTAATATTTAAAAAAAGACGGCTAATTAATTTTCACTTCCAAGGTAATTCTCTTTCTTGTTTCTAAACATTTTGTATTCAGTATACTTAGAAGGTTTTAAATGAAAATGGAATGTGAAAATTTGTACTTTATGCTATTATGTTCAGTAGAAGCCTAAACAACATGTAACAAAACCCCTGTGGTTCCCGTTAAGTGTAATAAGAAATAACTTTACTTCAGAAAACTCGAACAAATATTAAATTAAATTTAAATAATTTTTTATTTGCAAATGTACGTGTACATGGTTTTATTAAAAGAGCCGTGGTAGCTCAGATGGTTAGCGCTCGCTGTAAGTTTCACAGTACGCGAGCAACCCGGGTTCGATCCCCGCCGGCACCAATGAAATTGTTAATTGCAATTTTAAGTGCTGATTTACTACGTGCTCGGCGGTGAAGGAAAACATCGTGAGGAAACCTGCATGTCTGAGAAATCAAAAAAAATATATATTTCGAAGACATGTGAAGTTCGCAAACACGCATTGGGGCAGCGCAGCGGACATATCCTTGCCCTAAACCCTCTCAGAATTGAGAGGAGGCCTGTGCCCAGCCGTGGGACGTATATAGGCTGTAACTTTTACTTTACTTTATAGTTTTATTACCTTTGAATTCTATCTTCTAACTTTCTATCTAACTTCAAGTTAACTTTCTTTTTAACGTAAAATTTATTTAAGAAATTGTATGATTTAATCTCTCACTCATCTTTCTGTGGAACTTCTGGTTGTCCGATGATGGATTAAGTGGTTTGCTTCTTCTTATGCGTACAGCAAAGGAGTAGAATAACTATACAACGTCTGTCTTTCCATCTTATTACAATATGAATGTGTTCAAGGCAAGAATTCGCTTCGACAGTGCGGATTGTCAAGCACGAGTTTATATAAAAGTACATGCAGCCGGGCTAGCATGGCAGGAGACATGATTTTATCCCGAAAGGAGAAATGTTTATCCCCTCGCTTAGTTTTATCCACCCTTCGAGCATGGGTACACCGGTGGATATAATATCCACAGTAGATAAAATGGGAGATAGACTTAGACTTAGATTTTTTGTATGAATTTTATATTAAACCCACGTCCAATGAACTAGGATAAAATTGTCCCTTTCAAATGTCTAAGAAGCACAATTTTTTATCTTTCATTTGGCTCCATGCTACGGATGGGGGATATATACCTTGAGAAGAACAAAAGCATAAGTGTAAAAAGTACATTTTACAGGAGAGCGAAAAAACTAGTTATTTCTTAATATCTTTTTATTGAAGAATCTGGCAAATTCGCCTTATTAATGAAAAATTGCGTCAAAAAATACTCTTTTCATTAATTAAACAAGTTAAACGTAGAAGTTTATATTTAATTACTTATTAACGTTTATTTAAATTACGCTACTCTCTATTAGCCTCTTTTTTTAAAGAGAAATGTATGAAGAGATACACCAATGTTCTTTAGAAAATTAATAATTTTAGAAAAAATATTCGTGAATTCATCACCATGGAATGGAATCAGTCTCAAAAGGAAGTAATAATAAGCTTTTTTTCACTGAACTAATTTGTTGAATAATAAAAATAAGTATTCTTTATGCCTTTTTTCTATTTGAAAAATATGAGAAGTAGATGTGGTTAAGACATAAACATCTTTTTCTTCTAGATAATATATTCTTATGACGTAAGTATACTTTGTTATGGGAAAATTAGTTAATTATTTAATTAAATAATAAAAGCATATTATTTTAAAATCAAATATTTTTATAAAATTAAAACCAGACCATATATTCTTCAATTGGCAATATAAACTTAAATTTTATTAAAAACAGTAATAAAAAAATCTCCCACCTAAAATAAAATAAAAACATTAACGTTATCTTATGTATGAAATGAGATCGTAGGATTCAAAATTATTTAATAATTGTGCTACATTATTATTTAGGAACTTTCCATGTGGAAACAACTTATTCTTATAAGAACTAAAACCAGCATCTGACGTACATAACAAAGAAGTTTAATAATTAAATTACAATTTAGTATTTTGAAACTGCTGACATGAAAACCACTTATACTCATAAAAATTAAAAACAGCATCTGACATGGACTAAGATGTTCGCGGTTAAAAATATCCACTACTCCATATCTTCCCGTGGGTGTCGTAAGAGGCGACAGTGGGAAACAGCCAGGAGATTCCTGATAACAGCAATATTACAATAAAAAGCCAAGCGTGGCAACTAATGCAAATATCACCCTGATGATAGTTACGTTGGCTACGGTGGCGACCATGGTAATGGCGCGACAGGGGGTGCTAAAAATCTCCGGTGGAGGTTCGGTTGCCACTTAAGACGACTCGACCTGCCAACATACATAAGTTTGCCAGAAAGAGAGAAATGTCAAAGCTGAAGACCGAGTGTGGCAGCATCGTTTCCGGGACACCTCAGATTTTGAGTAAGATTGAGAGGTTCTATGGGCAGCTGTACACGTCAACTTTGAAGTCACACGCAAGTGTGAGTAACGACCCAAGAGCAAGCTTTATCCGATACTGTTCCGATGATATTCCGGACGTCAGTCTAAGCGAGATTAAAATGGCTCTCCAGCACCTTAAAAACGGCAAGACGAGGATGAAATCACACCGGAGCTTCTGAAAGCGGGTGGAAACCCGGTACTTGAAGTCCTTCAGAAGTTCTTTGATTCCCTCCTCCATGGTGATACTACTCCGGAGGCGTGGTGCAGAAGTGCGGTGGTCTTGTTTTTCAAGAAAGGCGACAACGCTCTCTTGAGAACTACACACCAATTTGCCAATTTCCTTTTTGAGCCGCGTCTACGTGCTGTTTTTGAGAGTTATTACGAATTTCCTCGCACTCAGACTCGACGACTTCCAGTCTCCGGAACAAGCCGGTTTCCGAAACGGCTTTTGTACCATAGTTTCGGAAAATTGTACAGAAAACCGAAGAGCACAATCGGCCACTTTGCCTTGCGTATGTGGACAATGAGAAAGCCTTTGATTCCGTCGAAATTTAAGCGGTGCTACAGTCACTTCAGCAGTGCTAAGTTGACTGTCGGTATATCGAAGTGCTGAAGTGTTTGTACAGTAGGGCTACAATGGCTATCCGAGAACAGAATTAGAGTGCGAAAGCTATCCAACCGCAGAGAGGTGTAAGACAGGGTGACGTAATATCCCCGAAACTCTTCACCGCTGCAATGGAAGACGTTTTCAAGCCACTGAACTGGAAAGGATACGGTATTAACATCAATGGCGAGTATATCACACACCTTCGATTTGCCGATGATATAGTCCTTATGGCAGAATCGCTGGAAGACCTAAGCACTATGCTCAATGGCCTCAATGGTGTCTCCCAACGGATAGGTCTTAAATGAACATGGACAAAACAAAGATCATGCTTAACGCCCATGTCACACCTATGCCGGTAGTTGTTGGGAGCACTAAGCTCGAAGTTGTTGACGAGTATGTTTACCTGGGACAAATAGTCCGACTAGGTAAGTCCAACTTCGACCGAGAGGTCAATCGACGGATTCAACTCGGCGGGGCAGCGTTCGGGAAATTACGGCACATCTTCTGGAAAGGTATACCTCAAAACCTGAAAACGGGATTGTACAACCAGCGCGTGTTGCCAGTGATGACTTATGAATCTAAGACCAAGATCAAGGTTGCTCAGCGAGCTATGGAGAGGGCTATTCTCAGGGTTTCTCTGCATGATAAAATTAGAAATGAGGATATCCGCAGTATAACCAGAGTGACCGAGATAGCCCAATGGATTAGTAAGCTGAAGTGGCAATGGGCCGACCATATACCTCGAAGAACCGACAAACGATGGGTAAAAAAGGTTCTCGAGTGGCAGCCTCGTACCGGAAGGCGAAGTATAGGGCGACCCCCCACTATATGGAATGTCGACCTGGTAAGACATGCAGAAGTCGACACCGTTTCCTGCACTCCCCACATATTCGCGCTTAGCTCGGAATCCTTTCATACAATTCTTAAGTATGCGAGCTTACGTGAATAGGACAGTTTTATTTTTAGGGGAACAAAGCTGTAATCGATATTACGCTTAGAAATTAAGACAATCACATTGCTTCATCAATCAAAGAGCTTTTATTTGTAAATAAGTTTATAACATAGTTAGTGGTAATCGCGATAATTTGTGTCGAAAAATAATTTTGAACATGGAAAATTTATGTTATAATGTTTATATGAATTGCAAAATTTAAAATTTTACGACAAAAAATACTTTCAAACGTTTACTTAAATTAAGAATTATATTTCTTCAGGTTTAAAAAGTTAAGTTATGTACATGTAGGTTATTTATTTATTTTCTGCGTAATCCATATAACTACGTTTTTAGTCGATATATTTTTTTCAAAGGCAAAAATGCACAGATAACAAATTTTAACACGACTTCCTTAATACTTATAGGAAAAATCTGAAAAAACTTGAGCTTTTGTAATTTGCGTAGCTCTTTTTGATGGCGTAAAAACAAACAAATCGACATAAGACCACTTATGCTTTTGTTCTTCTCAAGGTACGATATGTTCACTGTTATGTCAAACGGGGATATACTTCTCCCCGTTGCCGTGCTTTGGCTTAAGGACATGATAATTTTATCCTTTGTCAGTGGATATAATCGGGGGATATATTGTTTGCCATGCTAGTCGTGCAGGTAGAAAGAAACAAAGAAAAACTTTATTTGACCAACACACAACATTAAAAAACGCAGAAGTTCGTAGTACAAATTACAAATTGGTAATAATGCTGTTGTGTGATGTCAAAAAGGATCCCGCCTCAGTGATAATCTGTGGGCTACCATAACACTGGTTTTCAGTCGGAACCTTCATTGACTCCTGAACAACCGGACATTCATGTATAATGCACTTAAACTAATAAAAAAAGAATTAAAATTTAATTAATAATTATTATTATAATTGAAGTACATATATTGTTATATGTCTAGACTGTACGAGCAAAGTCTTTGCCTTGCATTTATTTGTAGTTTTTAATACGTGGTATTATAGGGTGTACCAAAGATGTACAATAAGCTAAGTCTATGAATGTTAAGGAACAGAACGATCAATACCAAGTGTATAGTGCAGTAATATGTTAATGCTACTCGATCATATACAACGTTTTTCACAGAACCAAGCAAAGCAATATTTGAGTTAGAACTAACGTACAGTGTATCAGCAAATGGCCCAGAAAGTTTAAACGGCCTTCACACTCGCTACAAAGGCGCCAGTTACCATAAATCAGGACATTGTACGCGTAGGGTTAACTTTGTGCAACATCTCACAATTTGATGTATTGTAGGTACCACGCAATAATAAACAGAACTTACCAGTTTAGCTTAATGACTTGTGGTATTGTTTTATATTAAATTTAAATTACAACATTTTAAAATTAATCATAATTTTGTAAAATTTAATATCAATATTTATATTTAACTTTAGGGAAATAATACCCTATGGGAAGCCTTTTTATTAATTTATTTCCATTACAGTCTAAAGTCCACTGCTCATAGGCCTTGCCTGAGACTGAATCATAGGGATATTTGTCACCTTTGCTTGTTTTTTAACTTTCTAGTTGTTATTAGGAAGACGATGCTACCCATCAGACAGAATACGTAGCTTCTAATGATTTTATGACAGAATATTAATGTCTTTGCTTGTCCCGTCTACTCAAAGAATTCTAATGATATATGAGTACTAACAGGGATTTCCCAGCTTGCCAAGGAACGATAAATGGCGCATAAACCTTCTTTAATTCCGTTCAACGTCGAACGCCATATTACTTTTCCCTTATGTAGAATTGAACCTATGTTTCCTTGAATTTCAGCTTATATAAAGCTGAAGGTCATCGGCGTACAAATGATACAAGCAGTCGAGGATGGAGGTAATAAAGTTTATAAAAATTGAAAAAAATATAGGAGAAAGAATACCGCCTTGCGGCACACCAGCATCCACATCAGCCCATGCTGAAGTCGTTTGCCCCACACAGACTGACTGCTGTCGACCGCGAAGATAAGATGCAAACCATTCCAAAGCAGTAGGACCAAAATTCAGATGAGACAGTATGGAAAGGAGGATTTCATGATCAACTGCGTTGAAAGCATTTGAGAAATCTACTAGTACCAGTACTGTTATCTTTTTTTCTTGCATGCCGTGTCTAATATTATCAGTAAAATTAATTAAAGCAGTAGTGGTACTATGACCAGGGCGAAATCCAGACTGAAATATACTCAGTAGGTTATATTTCGATAGAGATTTGCTTGTAAACACAGGATTCTAAAATTTTGGAAAGAAAGGGTAGAATGGATATTGGGCGAAAATGATTGGGAAGAATGGGAGTAGGAACTTTTGGGAGAGGCTTTATAAAAGCCCTTCCAAAGATTAGGTACTGACATGAATCAAGGGAAAAATATGTCTACTAATCTCATCATAGCCCACCGCCTTGGATTGGATTGCTAAGATAGACTTTTTGACATCATCCTGGGAAACAGGAGAAAAATTAAAGCTAAGAATGTTAGGAGTTTGCACAGAAGCAATGAAAGTCATAGTTTGGGAGCGAATTGTAGGGTCCAATGCTATACAGAAGCGAAATGTTGGTTGATTTCATCGAGTGATAGAGAAGGACCACAATCTAATATAGCTGGCCTGCAAAGCCCTAAAGATCTTAGAAATTTCCACACTACAGCTGGAGAAGAGTTATTAATACAATTATGGAAATATCGGCGTTAAGCTGCACGTATCATCTGATTATACCTATTCCTGGCTGCTTTAAAAGAGAACCAATTTTCTCCAGTACGATCTCTCTTGAAACGAAGAAAAGCTCGATTTAATTTCATTTTTTTACGCCCTCTGTCATCCATGGGGCAGGGGACGCTTCAATCTAACTTTGTGAACTGGAGCATGAGCATCATAGAGGCTGAGAACATTGTGGTTAAGAATCGAGACTTTATCGTCAACAGTAGGTGCTGCAATTAAAGAGGCTAGATCGAGATTAAGAGCGTCATTCTTTAGCTTGTCAAAGTCTATTTTGAAAAAAATTGCGGAGATGCTGTAATGCAGTATTGTGGTGTAGTAGTAGTAAAAGCTGTAGTGTAGGGGAATATTTGGGAGGTTTAAGCTTATACGAAGCATAAATCAAGTCATGGCGTGAGATACCCAAAGCGGGTAACTGACCGTGCTTCATCACACGTTCAGGAGAAGCAGCAAGGATTAGATCAATCAATGAGTCATCGGTTCCAAAATTGTGATGAGTAGCCTTTAAAGGGAGAATAGAAAGATTAACCGACTCAATAATTGTGAGAAGCTTTTTGGAACGAGGGCAGTTTTTCAACAGATCTGTATTAAAGTCACCCATGATTATACAGTGTGTGTACTGAGAACAAATATCAATGAGTAAATTAATAATATAGTAAAAAAAGCACGAGAATACAAAAAAATAAAATAAAATAAATAATACCTAGGAATACCATAACATGTAAAATTAAGCAAGCTATTTTTTAGCTACTAAACGGCGGGACCTTTAGGATTCTCTTTCTGCCTCACCATACCATCTTGATTGCGCCGAGAAATCTCAGACAGAATTTTTGTGCTTGAAGAACTATGCTGTGCTTGAATGGGTTTCTTTACAGCATTAGTAATACCGCTGTTAGAAGCTATGCCAAGACTTGCCGGTGAACAAACAGGAAACTTATCAGTGAGAGTATCAATCTCCTCTTCAGTGGAGATGTTTGCCCGTTCATTATTGGGAGTTTGATAAAAATTGCGCCATCTAAGGTCCACACATTCTTCGTTTCAAAATGCTTGCGTGCTTTTTTAAGAACAGATTGCCTCATTTTAGTTAAAAACTCAGACACAGATATTTGAGAGCCCTTTAACTTAGTTTTAGCTTTCCACACCTCAGACTTTGTGCGATGCTCTTGAAATTGTACAAGAATTGGGCGTGAATGACCATCCTTTTGAACACCAATTCGATGGCAACTAAACACCAATGCAACGATGGCAACTAAAAAAATAAACACCAACCGTGTGGTAACGGCGCGTAAGAGAATCCACCACCCCATATCGTCCTGTAGATATCGTAAAAGGCATCAGAGGGAAATAGTGCTTTTAAAAAAAAGTCTCGCTGGGTTTCTTGATGGTTCTTCCCAGGACAGAGGTTTTTTCCTAACCAGTGGTAAAAGTAAGAAATTATTTTCCGTAAGTATTACTGTAATCTATATTGAATAAAAATAATTCTATTCTATTCTTTTCAACTGGAACAGGAGATGGGTAGCAGCTTCTTCTGATAAGAACTCAAAATTACTTTAAACTGCATTTGCTAGCCCATCTGCCAGGCGTAGCAACCATGACAAATATCTTATATTGGGTCTTTACCAGTGATATTGCCGTTTTTTTATGAAATAAGTTAACGTAATTTTTTTTCTATATTTTTATTACTATTAATAAAAGTAATCACCCATGCAATCGTTGCATCTTTACCAACACAGTGGCAGTTTATTGATGCCCTTCTTGAAGAAATCAGCTGGACGGGAGGCAACAAATTCTTCAAAGGCATTTTGTACTGTCTCTCGGGTATTGATTTTTATATATATATATATATATATATAAGTAGAAGTCTATAGTCGCAAGGTCTGTTGAGTACGATGGATGACGGAGAGCTTTCAACCCCAGCTCTTGTAACTTGGAGATCGTTTGCAGTGTGAGGTTGCACGTTGTCGTGCAGGAGCAATGGGGACGAGCGATTGACCAAAGCTGGTTGGAGACGTGTGAGCTTCTCCATGTGTTAATTTCTTTATATTACACATCTGCAGTAATGCTCATCCTGTTTGGTAAGAATCTATGACAAATCACACAGGCGCTAGACCACCAAACAGTGATCATCACTTTTCTAGGGGTAATTTTTCGTTTAGGGCATTGTGTAAGTACTGAACCAACATCCAACCAACTTGCTGAGCGCTTGCCATTGTTAAACATAACCAATTTTTCGTCGCAGGTAACAATGCGGTTCGACGGCTCCATGGCGCAGTGGCTTAGCTATGAGTTACGGCGCTGAGGAAAGCGGGTTAGAATCCCGCTCGGAACAAGTATTTGTATGGCCCACAAGTATTTGTTCCGGGTCTGGATGTTTGTCCTTGTGCACTTTATGTTTGTAACGTTTTAAAAAAAATCCTTCGTTTGTGTGCCTGTTGAGCAGTGCAAGGCACTTCTCGACGCGTACTTCGTGCTGGCGATCATTGAGTTCGTGGAGCACCCATTTGTGAAGCTTTTTTACCTTGCCAATTTGATGCAAATAGACCTTTATTGTTTTGATGCTCACGTCGAAAGCTGCTGCTAATTCAGCCGTAGATTTTGACCAAAGTTTTCGGACGCCCACGGGGTTCATTTTTCTGGTCAAAATTTCCAGATCAGAAGCGGGCAAACCAATAACAGGTGGTGTATTCGTTTGTAGTATTTGCTCCGTAAACGTCGTTGATATTGCGTGCCGCTGGTGCCGCGTTGCTGCCACGATGGTACTCATATTCCATAATTACTCGAATTTTTAACGTATCCATAATGACGAAAAATATTCAAATGCGATGAAAAGATAACGCTAATCAATAAACAAATGACTAAGTTTGAAAAAAAATCCATGTTTTTAAAATAAAATTAATTTGAAATTAGAGTTCTTAGCCAAACAAAAATTATTTTGATTTGAAATGGCCAGTACTGCAGAACGGCAATTTCATAGGTAAAGACCTATTATTTATCGCTCGCCTAGTCGCGTGACTCCACAACTGAAATATGTTTTTTCATTATGATTACATTTCGTAATCTAAAATAAGATGTTAAAAATAAATCAGCTTATAATCGATACCGTTTTCACAATATAATAAAACAAAACGTCAAACGTAAAATAAACCAAGAACTTTTGCCATCAGAGCTCTACAATCAAATTGTACTTCGATCACTAAACCACGCAATTATTATTATCTATACACACAGTAGAGAAACAGTAATTTCTGAGTTCTAAGAATATAAGCCTAGACTGGAGTTTATACCGATCTATCCGCAATCCCTCTAGTAAGTTTACAACTAAATTAACTTATTTGTAACTAGCTGTTCCCCGCGACTTCGCCCGCGTGGAATTTATTGCGATTGGACTTTATGTGTTTAAATTTTTTTGCACAGAACCCTAATTCCTTTTTAAAATAAAAGTAGCCTAAGTTACTCCTTATTACATTAGCTATCTGTCAGTGAAAGTCCCGTCAAAATCAGTCCAGTCGTTTCGGAGATTAGCCGGAACAAACAGACGGACATACAATTTTTTTTTAAATTGTATTTTTGTTATAAATACCGTATATACTTTCATACGCATTTAGTAAAAAGCTGTAATTTTGACATTACAAACAGACACTGCAATTTTATTTATTTGCATAGATTTACCTTTTTCTCTATTTGAACCCAAACTTTCATTATTACAGCGATGAAAGTTTTTTTTATAGAATGAGGATGAGAAACAAGCACACAGTCCACAGATGATAAGTGGAGCTGTGGTCCATAATATAATCATAGATTACATACAACGTATAATCGATTAAGAATCAAAATTTATAATTTATAATAATTTCACCCCTGAAGGCTCATTGAATACCTCGTTTTCCAGCGATGAACATTAATAATTTAAAATAACATAAACATCATTTAAATATCATGTTTTGTAATACGTGGACATGTGAAGTACATAGCTGGACATGGGAAAGATTGCGGTGGCATATCCTGGTTTTCCTTCCTTTATTTGTTTTGAAAAATACGTTATCTCCACACTAGGGTTTTCTCCTGTGTCGTGGGGGCAGTTGACATATTATATAAATTTCACAAGGACAAACATCCAGACCCGGAACAATTATTTGTACGTCATAAAAATACTAGTGCGGGATTCGAACTCGCGGTCCTTAGCGCTGCAGCTCATTGTTTTGCAATAATATAAAAGAAAAGTAATTAAACAATTTGGTTTCTCTTTGCATATCCTGTGAAAATATTTTTTTTTCTTTAGTCGGAAAATTTATATAGCAAACGGTTATTTCGTAGACATTGCCCCGTAAGACCGGCAAATATAGACACGTATGTAAATCTAATAGAGAGTTTAACGTGTAACATGGTCGGCTCATAAATCTACGCTGGATGGTTTTTCAATCCTTAGATACACTAACAAATACATCTAATAGAGAGTCTAACGTGTAACATGGTCGGCTCATAAATCTACGCTGGGTGGTTTTTCAATCCTTAGATACACTAACAAATACGGATTTATTACAAAAAGTAGTATATATATTTTATCTTTTTTTATTTACTCGTAAATTACATTCAAATATACAATATTTATTACCACATAATAAAAATGAAAGAGATCAAATAAAAATGTAATCTCAGGTTTAAGCTAAAATCTGTTTCACGAAAGAAGCACATATCCAAACTAAAATGTAATTTATGGAACATTGACCGCATATGTCAAATTTCACAAAGGCTGTGGCGCCGCGACCAAAGGCTTAACAGTCCTTTTAGCTACAAACTTCTTTAGTTAAAAGGACTGTTATAAACCATAGTTTTAAACTATTAATAAAGCATGTTTCGTAATAAAACCTCCATCCAAAGCAAAAAATTTGTACATTTTGAATCGTCCTTGCCGGCTTTGTCCAACGAATAACTTGTTATATATTTATCTGTTCCCAATCTGTCCCTTTGACGATCACATAACCAGTTATTCGACAGATAGTGATAGAGAGTAATTGTGTTCTGTGGTTTCATTCGATGACAGATGACGTTGTACATGATATTTTTTGATTTTTAGTTTATTATAAAGTTAAGTGTTAATTGTTATGGATATTTTTATAGAATTGAAGACTTGCCAATTGAAAAAGCATGAATCTACCTGATAAAAAATAAAAATTGTCAGATCCGGGTCTGATCACTTTATAGTGTGAGATCCAAAAACTGTTTGTGCAATACTTCCCATGGTGAGACAAAATCAATTAATATACAGAGCAAAACACAAAAGTAAGTTTTAATTAGTTTACTGGCACAACAAATAACGATATTATGACTAGGTGTACCGACTAAATCTCGGTAGTATTAAAAATTCGACATTCGTTCTCTATTCGTTTATTCCATTGCGATGAAATATTGAATTACAAAGAAAATTAGTTATTAGACATTTTACCTAAGGATAGAAAAATCGGCCCTTAAATATTTAATATTTAAATTAATTAAATTGTTGACTTTGAAATTCCTTCGAACTTTTTCGTACTTCGAAGTATTTGAAAAAAAATTGTTTATAAAATTATGTTCCTTTACACATGTTTACGGACTTATTTATAGTATTAAGACAGACATACGAGTACAAGATATTTTTAAATGTATATATGTACATACATAAAAATGTCCGAGAATCGTTGCGCTTTGTCGGTTACCCTGGTTCTACTACGGATATCCTCATTTCTAAGACCATGCAGAGAAACTTCAAGCATAACCCTTTTCATGGCTCGTTGAGCAACCTTGAGCTTCCTCATACGGATAGCAGTGAACCACATCTCAGATCCATGGTTTCAAGTTTTGTGGTATACGTGACGAGAAAATGTGTTGTAATCTCCCCAACGCTGTCCAGCCAAGTTGATTCCATCGATTGAGCTCTCAGTCGAAGTCTGACTTACCTAGTCGGAAAATCGAACCTAAGCAAACATACTCGTCAACAACTACGCAAGTAGTCCTAACAAGAACTGCCGGCGTAGGTGCGGCTTGGACGTCACACATAACTTTTGTCTGATCCATGTTCATCTTAACGGATAGGTCACCCGTTGGGAGACATAACTGATGTCATAGAGCATAGTGTAAAGTAAAGTAAGTACAGCCTATATACGTCCCACTGCTGGGCACAGGCCTCCTCTCATTTCTGGGAGGGTTTAGGGCAGAAAATGTCCTCCGCGCTGCCCCAATGCGTGACGAACTTCACATGTCTTAAAATATTTTTGATTTCTCAGACATGCAGCAGGTCTCACGATGTTTTCCTTCACCGCCGAGCACGTGGTAAATAGTAGATAGAGCATAGTGAGTAGTAAATAATTAACTAAATATAAAATATACAATAAATAGCTCTAACACGGCCCTTTTACTTTGTAACGAAGCAAATTGCTAATCCGCACATACATTCCTATATGGTTATGGCAACCTAAAAGTTTTATAACAAGCCGTCGGTAGCATTTGAGCTAGTCGTTGTTGTGACTTCGTCTGTTGATATCGAAATTAAGGTTAATTTTAGTTAGAACAAAAGGCGCGGCTCCCCGGGGAAATTACGTTTTAGAACCGCGCGCTCATATTATGAGGAAAAGGCAAGTTATTTGCAACTGAAAGGGCTCGAGAACAATACTGCCAATATTCTGTATTAATGTTGAAAGGTATTCACATTTCTCATTAAGTCCTAACAATAGGAATCAAGCTATAACCAACTTGCCTGATTTAGGATTTAGCGCTTCGAATATGTCCTTTTGGTTGATATTTTGACACGTAGGAATGAGATTATGGTCTCTGCATTCCCGTGCATATTATCAAAAAGACATTAAATAAACTAGTTTTACGGATTTTATCGCGTATATTAACTTATTTTATATTCCGACGTTTCGAGCACTTCCATGGTCACGGGGGACTAGGTATTGACGTCCCAATGTCATAGTTAACCACGGTTGCCTCCAGATTAAAATTATTAATTTTTTGTTCCGATCTACGCAGTATGAACTTACAGTATCTTGAAGTCTTGCAGTTGTATGCTTGGGTTTGGGATTTATTTTTAATTATAGGATCCCAAGCAGATGGTAACACCAACCATCTTCTCTATTGAAGTTGGATGTTTTTGATTTCAATAGCCTCGCGAATCATCCTTGGAAGGAATCGGTGTTCTTTAGCGAGGTTGTGGTCTATCAAATCTAATGTATTGACAGGGGCGATCACATGTTCACAACTGCAGACTTCCCAGGCGTCAGTTCTTCACATCAGCTATGTGTTCTTTAACGCGGGTTTTATTGATCTTTTAGTTTGTCCTATATAAGAGACCACATTCACAATCAAGCTTGTACACTCCTGCATCTTGCAGAGGACATTACACTTAACTGATGGTAAAACTGCTAATCTTCTTCGGCAGGTATGTTTTAATAGAAGCACGCTTCAGGATGTAGCCAGTCTTGTCAGTGACACCTCTGACATATGGCAGTACAGCAGGCACTCGCTCGACTGTGGCCGGCTTCACTCGTTCACTGTGACGTAAGCGCGGGACCCGAAGCTTATTGTCGTGCAAAACTTGCTTGACGTGTTGGAGCTCGGCGGCCAGGTGTTTACTGTCACAGATCCCTCGCTCTCTGAAACAAGATTTACCACGGTAGCTAACTGAAGGATGGTGATGAGTCACCGTTTAAATATCTATCTGTATGGGTCTTTTTTCTATACAGTGTGGCTCAAGGTGTTATCAAGTTCCGAATGCCTAACACATCTAGAAAAGCTAAAGAGTTGTTTGCCTCTAACTCCATTGTGAATTGAATTTTAGAATTTATGGAGTTAAGATGGTCTAAATGCAGTTACTTTATCTAAAGGTAGAGTATGAGAGTGTGTCGTCTACGTACCGCTTGTAGAGATCTTGGTTACAGGAGAAGTAAAGGCTTTCTCCTCAAAGTCTTCCATGAATATATCGGCGATAATGGGAGATACAGGTGAGCCATCGCCACTCCATCTACTTGCTTGTAGAACTCCTCCTTCCACAATAGGTAGCCAGATGTAAGGCATTGTCTAAAATGTGCTGCATATTCGTAGATCGGAACAAAATTATAACTTTTAATCTGAGGTAACCGTGGTTAACTATGACATTGGGACGTCAAATACTCCCCAGTCCCCGTGACCATGGGTGCTGTAAAGTGCTCGAAACGTCGGGAATATAAATAAGTTAATATACGCGATAAAATCCAAAACTAGTTTTGATTTAAATGTGTGGTTCGCGTAAATATAAGAAATCATTATAAACCAAAATGACTGGTAATTGCAAATAAAATTCGCCGATTAGAAGATCTCATGACCAAGCGCAAGATATCTAACAGCCTTAAATTTTTGAAGAGATGAGACCATAATCTCATTCCTACGTGTCAAAATATCCACTAAAAAGAGATATTTGAGGAAGCGCTAAGATCTTAAATCAGGCAAGTAAAAGTTGTTACGAACGGTAATCCAACAAAACGCTCCGATCTACACATGACATAAACAAATCCATAGACACATCATTCAGTGAGTTAAAGGCAGTCTTAATGACATTTGATTATAATGTTTACATCGAAACGTTAAATGAGAAATTAATAAATATAACGAATGCAAAACATATAAAAATATCAAAAATTAACGACCAATTAATGTCGTAACATCTGTGTCAACGTGAGAACGAAGCACAACCGTTGACCACAACACGGATCATAGACCAAACGCGGTCTATAATCTATCAAAACAAACTCTGGATGATGCAACAATTAGAGTATTATCGAAAGGCCCATAACACCCAAAATTACTGTACGAGGAAATTATCTGCAGTGTCGAGGATCTGTTATTTAAAACAATATGCAAAAGGAAGATTTGGAAGCGATACGTCAAGACATTTCGTCTATGCTACGTCGAAGTTCAGCGCCGAAACCGAATCTACCTAAGGACGAATATAAAGCGTTGAATAACTTACGCACAAACCAGAACTCACGATTCTCCGCGCAGATAAGGAAATGCTACGGTAGTCATGGATACGTCTGATTATAATTTAAAATACAAGAACTTTTGTCGGATTCAAACACTTATAAAAGGTTAAAACGACCCAACAAATAACACACTTAAAACGACTAGTGACCCTACAAAGAAACACTGAAAAATTAAATCTGGACGTAAAATCGATAATACCTACGTGCCAAACCACCGAAGTTGTATGGTTACCAAAAAAATACACAGCCCAATGCTCCACTACGTCCCATAGTCACAAATCGATTCACCAACTTACAGATTGGCTCAACACTTAGCGAAAATACACACCGCTCAGGGACATACAAGAGCACACAAGGGATTCTACCATTTTGTCAGCGAGATTAAAGACCACATCTGGAGACAATGAAACTATGGTCGTTTTGATGTGCAGTCTCACATGCTTACCTGTTGAAGACTGCATCTCGATTGTAACTAGAAGGCTGGAGGAAAACAACATGCCCATAGAATATGCAGCATTACTTAGACAATGCCTTACATCTGGCTACCTATTGTGGAAGGAGGAGTTCTACAAGCAAGTAGATGGAGTGGCGATGGCTCACCTGTATCTCCCATTGTCGCCGATATATTCATGGAAGACTTTGAGGAGAAAGCCCTACTTACTTCTCCCGTAAATCCAAGATTCTACAAGCGGTACGTAGACGACACTTTCACAATTCTACCTTTAAAGTAACTGCATTTTTAGACCATCTTAACTCCATAAATTCTAAATTCAATTCACAATGGAGTTAGAGGCAAACAACTCTTTAGCTTTTCTAGATGTGTTAGTAATTGGAACCTGATAACACCTTGAGCCACACTGTGTATAGAAAAGACCCATAGATAGATATTTAAACGGTGACTCTCATCACCATCCTCACAGTTAGCTACCATGGGTAAACTTTGTTTCAGAGAGCACGAGGATCTGTGACAGTAAACACCTGGCCGCCGAGCTCCAACACGTCAAGCAAGTTTTGCACGACAATAAGCTTCGGGTCCCGCGCCTACGTCACAGTGAACGAGTGAAGCCGGCCACAGTCGAGCGAGTGCCTGCTGTACTGCCATATGTCAGAGGTGTCACTGACAAGATTGGCTACATCCTGAAGCGTGCTTCTATTAAAACATACTAAGCCGCCTAAGAAGATTAGTCAGTTTTACCATCAGTTATGTAATGTCCTCTGCAAGATGCAGGAGTGTACAAGCTTGATTGTGAATGTGGTCTCTCTTATATAGGACAAACTAAAAGATCAATAAAAACCAGCGTCAAAGAACACATAGCTGATGTGAAGAATCGACGCTCCGGGACGTCTGCAGTCTGTGAACATGTACAGGATCGACCCCGTCACTACTTTAGATTTGATAGACCACAAATCCTCGCTAAAGAACACCGATTCTTTCCAAGGATGATTCACGAGGCTATTGAAATCAAAAAACATCCTAATTTCAATAGAGAAGATGGCTGCTTGGGATCCTATAATTAATAAAATTAAATCTAACCCAAGCATACAACTGCAAGACTTCAAGATACTGTAAGTTCATACTGCGTAGATCGGAACAAAAATTAATAATTTTTAATCTGGAGGTAACCGTGGTTAACTATGACATTGGGACGTCACCTCAGTCCCCCGTGACCATGGGTGCAAAGTGCTGAAACGTCGGAATATAAAATAAGTTAATATACGCGATAAAATCCGTAAAACTAGTTTTATTTAAATGTGTAGTGTTCGCGCAATATAAGAAATCATTATGTAAACCAGTACGGACTGGTAATTGCAATAAAATTTGCCGATTAGAAGATCTCATGACCAAGCGCGCAAGATATCTAACAGCCTTAAATTTCTTGAAGAGATGCCGAGACCATAATCTATCTTTTACGTGTGTCAAAATATCCACTAAAAAGACATTCGAGGAAGCGCTAAGATCTTAAATCAGGCAAGTAAAAGTTGTTACGAACGGTAATCCAACAAAACGCTCCGATCTACATGACATAAACAAATCCATAGACACATCATTCAGTGAGTTAAAGGCAGTCTTAACGACATTTGATTATAATGTTTGCATCGAAACGTTAAATAAACGAGAAATTAATAAATATAACGAATGCAAAAACAAACATATAGAAAATATCAAAATTAACGACCAAATTAATGTCAAACATCTGTGTCAATGAGAACGAAGCACAACCGTTGACCACAACACGGATCATAGACCAAACGCGGTCTATAATCTATCAAAACAAACTCTGATGATGCACAATTAGAGTATTATCGAAAGGTTAATTTCGCCATAACACCTAAAAATTACCGTACGAGGAAATTATCTGCAGTGTCGAGGACTGTTTATTTAAAACATATAAAAGGAAGATGGAAGCGATACGTCAAGACATTTCGTCTATGTCGAAGTTCAGCGCCGAAACCGAATCTCCTAAGGACGAATATAAAGCGTTGAATAACTTACGCAATAAACCAGAACTCACGATTCTCGCGCAGATAAGGAAATGCCACGGTAGTCATGGATACGTCCGATTATAATTTTAAAATACAAGAACTTTTGTGATTCAAACACTTATAAAAAGGTTAAAAACGACCCAACAAATAACACACTTAAAACGACTAGTGACCCTATAAAGAAACATCTGAAAAAATTAAATCCGACGTAAATCGATAATACCACGTGTGCCAAACCACCGAAGTTGTATGGGTTACCAAAATACACAAGCCCAATGCTCCACTACGTCCCATAGTCAGCCAAATCGATTCACCAACTTACAGATTGGCTCAACACTTAGCGAAAATACTTACAACCGCCTCAGGGACATACAAGAGCACACACAGGATTCTTACCATTTTGTCAGCGAGATTAAAGACCTACATCTGGCAGACAATGAAACTATGGTCAGTTTGATGTGCAGTCTCTGTTCACATGCTTACCTGTTGAAGACTGCATCTCGATTGTAACTAGAAGGCTGGAGGAAAACAACATGCCCATAGAATATGCAGCATTACTTAGACAATGCCTTACATCTGGCTACCTATTGTGGAAGGAGGAGTTCTACAAGCAGATGGATATGATGGGCTCACCTGTATCTCCCATTGTCGCCGATATATTCATGGAAGACTTTGAGGAGAAAGCCCTACTTACTTCTCCCAAATCCAAGATTCTACAAGCGGTACGTAGACGACACTTTCACAATTCTACCTTTAGATAAAGTAACTGCATTTTTAGACCATCTTAACTCCATAAATTCTAAAATTCAATTCACAATGGAGTTAGAGGCAAACAACTTTTAGCTATTCTAGATGTGTTAGTAATTCGAACTTGATAACACCTTGAGCCACACTGTGTAGAAAAAGACCCATACAGATAGATATTTAAACGGTGACTCTCACCATCCTTCACAGTTAGCTACCAGGGTAAATCTTTTTCAGAGAGACGAGGGATCTGTGACAGTAAACACCCGGCCGCCGAGCCCAACACGTCAAGCAAGTTTTGCACGACAATAAGCTTCGTCCCGCGCCTACGTCACAGTGAACGAGTGAAGCCGGCCACAGTCGAGCGAGTGCCTGCTGTACTGCCATATGTCAGAGGTGTCACTGACAAGATTGGCTACATCCTGAAGCGTGCTTCTTAAAACATACTTCAAGCCGCCTAAGAAGATTAGTCAGTTTTACCATCAGTAATGTCCCTCTGCAAGATGCAGGAGCAAGCTTGATTGTGAATGTGGTCTCTTATATAGGACAAACTAAAAGATCAATAAAACCTGCGTTAAAGAACACATAGCTGATGTGAAGAACGACGCCCGGAAGTTCAGTCTGTGAACATGTACAGGATCGCCCCGTCACTACATTAGATTTGATAGACCACAAACTCGCTAAAGAACACCGATTCCTTCCAAGGATGATTCGCGAGGCTATTGAAATCAAAAACATCCTAATTTAGAGAAGATGGTTGGGTGCTACCATCTGCTTGGGATCCTATAATTAATAAAATTAAATCCCAACCCAAGCATACAATGCAAGACTTCAAGATTGTAAGTTCATACTGCGTAGATCGGAACAAAATTAATAATTTTAATCTGAGGTAACCGTGGTTAACTATGACATTGGGACGTCAACCCCAGTCCCCCGTGACCATGGGTGCTGTAAAGTGCTCGAAACGTCGGAATATAAAATAAGTTAATATACGCGATAAAATCCGTAAAACTAGTTTTATTTAAATGTAGTGTTCTGGCATATAAGAAATCATTATGTAAACCAGTACGGACTGGTAATGCAAATAAAATTTGGCTGATTAGAAGATCTCATGACCAAGCGCGCAAGATATCTAACAGCCTTAAATTTCTTGAAGAGATGCCGAGACCATAATCTCATTCCTACGTGTGTCAAAATATCCACTAAAAAGACATTCGAGGAAGCGCAGATCTTAAATCAGGCAAGTAAAAGTTGTTACGAACGGTAATCCAACAAAAACGCCCGATCATATGACATAAACAAATCCATAGACACATCATTCAGTGAGTTAAAGGCAGTCTTAACGACATTTGATTATAATGTTTGCATCGAAACGTTAAATAAACGAGAAAATAATAAATATAACGAATGCAAAAACAAACATATAGAAAATATCAAAATTAACGACCAAATTAATGTCAACATCTGTGTCAACGGAGAACGAAGCACAACTGTTGACCACAACACGGATCATAGACCAAACGCGGTCTATAATCTATCAAAACAAACCTGGATGATAATTAGAGTATTATCGAAAGGCCTTTCGCCATAACACCTAAAAAATTACCGCACGAGGAAATTATCTGCAGTGTCGAGGACTGTTTATTTAAAACAATATGCAAAAGGAAGATTTGAAGCGATACGTCAAGACATTTCGTCTATGCTATGTCGAAGTTCTGCCGAAACCGAATCTACCTAAGGACGAATAAAGCGTTGAATAACCCTTACGCAACAAACCAGAACTCACGATTCTCCGCGCAGATAAGGAAATGCCACGGTAGTCATGGATACGCAGATTATAATTTTAAAATACAAGAACTTTTGTCGGATTCAAACACTTAAAGGTTAAAAACGACCCAACAACAATAACACTTAAAACGACTAGTGACCCTTATAAAGAAACACCTGAAAATTAAATCTGGACGTAAAATCGATAATACCTACGTGCCAAACCACCGAAGTTGTATGGGTTACTAAAATACACAAGCCCAATGCTCTACGTCCCATGTAGTTGCAAATCGATTCACCAACTTACAGATTGGCTCAACACTTATAGGAAAATACTTACACCGCTCAGGGACATACAAGAGCACACACAAGGATTCTACCATTTTGTCAGGGAGATTAAAGACCTACATCTGGACAATGAAACTATCGATTAGTTTTGATGTGCAGTCTCTGTTCACATGCTTACCTGTTGAAGACTGCATCCGATTGTAACTAGAAGGCTGGAGGAAAACAACATGCCCATAGAATATGCAGCATTACTAGACAATGCCTTACATCTGGCTACCTATTGTGAAGGAGGAGTCTCAAGCAAGTAGATGGAGTGGATGGCTCACCTGTATCTCCATTGTCATTACGATATATTCATGAAGACTTTGAGGAGAAAGCCCTACTTACTTCTCCGTAAATCCAAGATTCTACAAGCGGTACGTAGACGACACTTTCAAATTCTACCTTTAGATAAAGTAATCATTTAGACCATCTTAACTCCATAAATTCTAAAATTCAATTCACAATGGAGTTAGAGGCAAACAACTCTTTAGCTTTTCTAGATGTGTTAGTAATTCGGAACCTGATAAACCTTGAGCCACACTGTATAGAAAAAAGACCCATACAGATAGATATTTAAACGGTGACTCATCACCATCCTTCACAGTTAGCTACCGTGGGTAAATCTTTGTTTCAGAGAGCACGAGGATTCAGACAGTAAACAACTGGCCGCCGAGCTCCAACACGTCAAGCAAGTTTTGCACGACAATAAGCTGGGTCCCGCGCCTACGTCACAGTGAACGAGTGAAGTCGCCACAGTCGAGCGAGTGCCTGCTGTACTGCCATGTTGTGAGGTGTCACTGACAAGATTTACATCCTGAAGCGTGCTTCTATTAAAACATACTTCGCCGCCGAAGAAGATTAGCCAGTTTTACCATCAGTTAAGGGTAATGTCCTCTGCAAGATGCAGGAGGTACAAGCTTGATTGTGAATGTCTCTCTATATAGGACAAACTAAAAGATCAATAAAACCCGCAAGTTAAAGAACACATATGATGTGAAGAACTGACGCCCGGGAAGTCTGCAGTCTCAGAACATGTACAGGATCGCCCTGTCACTACATTAGATTTGATAGACCACAAACTCGCTAAAGAACACCGATTCCTTCCAAGGATGATTCGCGAGGCTATTGAAATCAAAACATCCTAATTTAATAGAGAAGATGGTGGGTGCTACCATCTGCTTGGGATCCTATAACAAAATTAAATCCCAACCCAAGCATACAACTGCAAGACTTCAAGATACTGTAAGTTCATACTGTGGTAGATCGGAACAAAATTAATAATTTTAATCTGGAGGTAATCGTGGTTAATTATGACATTGGGACGTCAAATACCTCAGTCCCCCGTGACCATGGGTGCTGTAAAGTGCTCGAAACGTCGGAATATAAAATGTTAATATACGCGACAAACGTAAAACTAGTTTTATTTAAATGTAGTGTTCGCGTAAATATAAGAAATCATTATGTAAACCAGTATGACTGGTAATTGCAAATAAAATTCACCGATTAGAAGATCTCATGACCAAGCGCAAGATATCTAACAGCCTTAAATTTTGAAGAGATGCCGAGACCATAATCTCGCCCCATGTGTCAAAATATCCACTAAAAAGACATTCGAGGAAGCGCTAAGATCTTAAATCAGGCAAGTAAAAGTTGTTGAACGGTAATCCAACAAAAACGCTCCGATCTACATGACATAAACAAATCCATAGACACATCATTCAGTGAGTTAAAGGCAGTCTTAACGACATTTGATTATAATGTTTGCATCGAAACGTTAAATAAACGAGAAATTAATAAATATAACGAATGCAAACAAAATATAGTGAAAATATCAAAATTAACGACCAAATTAAATGTCAAACATCTGTGTCAACGTGAGAACGAAGCACAACCGTTGACTACAACACGGATCATAGACCAAACGCGGTCTATAATTCATCAAAACAAACTCTGGATGATGCAAACAATTATATTATCGAAAGGCCTTACTCGCCATAACACCAAAAATTACCGTACGAGGAAATTATCTGCAGTGTCGAGGACTGTTTATTTAAAACAATATGCAAAAGGAAGATTGGAAGCGATACGTCAAGACATTTCGTCTATGCATGTCGAAGTTCAGCGCCGAAACCGAATCTACCTAAGGACGAATATAAAGCGTTGAATAACTTACGCAATAAACCAGAACTCACGATTCTCCGCGCAGATAAGGGAAATGCTACGGTAGTCATGGATACGTCAGATTATAATTTTAAAATACAAGAACTTTTGTCGGATTCAAACACTTATAAAAGGTTAAAACGACCCAACAAATAACACACTTAAAACGACTAGTGACTCTACAAAGAAACACTGAAAAATAAATCTGGACGTAAAATCGATAATACTACGTGTGCCAAACCACCGAAGTTGTATGGGTTACCACACATGCCCAATGCTCCACTACGTCCCATAGTTCAGCCAAATCGATTCACCAACTTACAGATTGGCTCAACACTTAGCGAAAATACTTACACCGCTCAGGGACATACAAGAGCACACAAGGGATTCCTACCATTTTGTCAGCGAGATTAAAGACCTACATCTGGCAGACAATGAAACTATGGTCAGTTTTGATGTGCAGTCTCTGTTCACATGCTTACCTGTTGAAGACTGCATCTCGATTGTAACAGAAGGCTGGAGGAAAACAACATGCCCATAGAATATGCAGCATTACGACAATGCCTTACATCTGGCTACCTATTGTGGAAGGAGGAGTTCTACAAGCAAGTAGATGGAGTGGCGATGGGCTCACCTGTATCTCCCATTGTCGCCGATATATTCATGGAAGACTTTGAGGAGAAAGCCCCTTACTTCTCCTGTAAATCCAAGATTCTACAAGCGGTACGTAGACGACACTTTCACAATTCTACCTTTAGATAAAGTAACTGCATTTTAGACCATCTTAACTCCATAAATTTAAAATTCAATTCACAATGGAGTTAGAGGCAAACAACCTTTAGCTTTTCTAGATGTGTTAGTAATCTGGAACCTGATAACACCTTGAGCCACACTGTGTATAGAAAAAGAACCACAGATAGATATTTAAACGGTGACTCTCATCACCATCCTTCACAGTTAGCTACCGTGGTAAATCTTTGTTTCAGAGAGCACGAGGATCTGTGACAGTAAACACCTGGCCGCCGAGCTCCCACACGTCAAGCAAGTTTTGCACGACAATAAGCCGGTCCCGCGCCTACGTCACAGTGAACGAGTGAAGCTGGCCACAGTCGAGCGAGTGCCTGCTGTACTGCCATATGTCAGGGGAGGTCACTGACAAGATTGGCTACATCCTGAAGCGTGCTATTAAAACATACCTGCCGCCGAAGAAGATTAGCTGTTTTACCATCAGTTAAGGGTAATGTCCTCTGCAAGATGCAGAGTGTAAGCTTGATTGTGAATGTGGTCTCTATATAGGACAAACTAAAAGATCAATAAAACCCATGTTAAAGAACACATAGCTGATGTGAAGAATCGACGCTCCGGAAGTCTGCAGTCTGTGAACATGTACAGATCGCCCTGTCACTACATTAGATTTGATAGACCACAACCGCTAAAGAACACCGATTCCTTCCAAGGATGATTCGCGAGGCTATTGAAATCAAAAACATCCTAATTTCAATAGAGAAGATGGTTGGTCATCTGCTTGGGATCCTATAATTAATAAAATTAAATCCCAAGCATACAACTGCAAGACTTCAAGATACTGTAAGTTCATACTGCGTAGATCGGAACAAAAATTAATAATTTTAATCTGAGTAAACTGTGGTTAACTATGACATTGGGACGTCAACACCCAGTCCTCGTGACCATGGGTGCTAAAGTGCTCGAAACGTCGGAATATAAAATAAGTTAATACATAAAAATCCGTAAACTAGTTTTATTTAAATGTGTAGTGTTCGCGTAAATATAAGAAATCATTATGTAAACCAGTACGGACTGGTAATTGCAAATAAAATTCGCCGATTAGAAGATCTCATGAAGACCGCAAGATATCTAACAGCCTTAAATTTTGAAGAGATGCCGAGACCATAATCTCATTCCTACGGGTCAAAATATCCACCAAAAAAGATATCTGAGGAAGGCTAAGATCTTAAATCAGGCAAAAGTTGCATGAACGGTAATCCAACAAAACGTCTGATCTACATGACATAAACAAATCCATAGACACACTGTCCAGTGAAAGGCAGTCTTAACGATATTTGATTATAATGTTTATCGAAACGTTAAATAAACGAGAAAATAATAAATATAACGAATGCAAAAACAAACATATAGAAAAATATCAAAATTAACGACCAAATTAAATGTCAACATCTGTGTCAACGTGAAACGAAGCACAACCGTTGACCATAAACACGGATCATAGACCAAACGCGGCTATAATCTATCAAAATAAACTCTGATGATGCAACAATTAGAGTATTATCGAAAGGCCTTAATTTCGCCATAACACCAAAAAATTACCGTATGAGGAAATTATCATAGTCGAGGACTGTTTATTTAAAAACAATATGCAAAAGGAAGATTTGGAAGCGATACGTCAAGACATTGTCTATGCTACGTCGAAGTTCAGCGCCGAAACCAAATCTACCTAAGGACGAATAAAGCGTTGAATAACTACGCACAAACCAGAACTCACGATTCTCCGCGCAGATATGGAAATGCCACGGTAGTCATGGATACGTCAGATTATATTTAAATACAAGAACTTTTCGGATTCAAACACTTATGTATAAAAACGACCCAACAAATAACACACTTAAAACGACTAGTGACTCATAAAGAAACACTCAAAAATTAAATCTGGACGTAAAATCGATAATACCTACGTGTGCCAAACCACCGAAGTTGTATGGGTTACCAAAATATAATGCCCAATGCTCCACTACGTCCCATAGTCAGCCAAATCGATTCACCAACTTACAGATTGGCTCAACACGAAGGAAATACTTACACCGCTCAGGGACATACAAGAGCACAAGGGATTCCTACCACAATGAGATTAAAGACCTTACATCTGCAGACAATGAAACTATGGTCAGTTTTGATGTGCAGTCTCTGTTCACATGCTTACCTGTTGAAGACTGCATCTCGATTGTAACAATAGAAGGCTGGAGGAAAACAACATGCCCATAGAATATGGCATTACTTAGACAATGCTTACATCTGGCTACCTATTGTGGAAGGAGGAGTTCACATGTTGTGCAGATGGAGGGCGATGGGCTCACCTGTATCTCCCATTGTCGCCGATATATTCATGAAGACTTTGAGGAGAAAGTCTTACTACTCCCAAATCCAAGATTCTAAAGCGGCAATGTAGACGACACTTTCAATCAATTCTACCTTTAGATAAAGTAATTGCATTTTAGACCATCTTAACTCCATAAATTTAAAATCTAATTCACAATGGAGTTAGAGGCAAACAACCTTTAGCTTTTCTAGATGTGTTAGTAATCGGAATCCTGATAACACCTTGAGCCACACTGTGTAGAAAAAGACCCATACAGATAGATATTTAAACGGTGACTCTCATCATCATCCTCACAGCTTAGCTACCGGGTAAATCTTTGTTTCAGAGAGATGAGGGATCTGGTGACAGTAAACACCTCCGCCGAGCTCCAACACGTCAAGCAAGTTTTGCACGACAATAAGCTTTCGTCCCGCGCGCTCACGTCACAGTGAACGAGTGAAGCCGGCCACAGTCGAGCGAGTGCCTGCTGTACTATATGTCAGAGGTGTCACTGACAAGATTGGCTACACTCCTGCGTGCTTCTATTAAAACATACTTCGCCGGAAGAAGATTAGTCATTTACCATCAGTTATGTAATGTCCTCTGCAAGATGCAGGAGGTACAAGCTTGATTGTGAATGTGGTCTCTTATATAGGACAAACTAAAAGATCAATAAAAACCAGCGTTGTAAAGAACACATAGCTGATGTGAACCGACGCTCCGGGAAGTTTGTTCTGTGAACATGTTACAGGATCGCCCCGTTACTACATTAGATTTGATAGACCACAAACTCGCTAAAGAACACCGATTCTCTTCCAAGGATGATTCATGAGGCATTAAAATCAAAAACATCCCATTTAATAGAGAAGATGGTTGGTGTTACCATCTGCTTGGGATCCCATTAATAAAATTAAACCTAAACCCAAGCATACAACTGCAAGACTTCAAGATACTGTAAGTTCATACTGCGTAGATCGGAACAAAAATTAATAATTTTTAATCTGGAGGTAACCGTGGTTATTCTATGACATTGGGACGTCAACACCAGTCCTGTGATCATGTGGTGCTGTAGTGCCAAACGTCGGGAATAAAATAAGTTAATATACGCGATAAAATCCGTAAAACTAGTTTTATTTAAATGTGTAGTGTCGTAAATATAAGAAATCATTACAAAAAGGACATTCGAGGAAGCGCTAAGATCCTAAATCAGGCAATTAAAAGTTGTTACGAACGGTGATTCAGCAAAACGGTTCGATCTACAATTCATAAATAATACCATAAACAATTTGTCCAGTGAGTAAAAGACAGTTTTAGCGACATTTGATTTTAATAATTGCATTGAAACTTTAAACAAACGCGAAACATCGAAATATAATGAATAAAAATAAACAAATAGAAAAATATCAAAATTAACTATCAAATCAAATGCCAAACATCCATGGCAACGCAGAAACGAAACACAACAACCGTTGACAACAGACACAAACAATAAACAACGCACGGTCTATAATCTGTCAAAACAAACACTGGACGAACCTACAATAAAAGTATTATCGAAGGGCCTGAATTTCGCAATAACACCGCCAAAAATCCCGTATGAAATTATCTGTAACGTTGAGGATTGTCTGTTTAAAAACAATGTGGGAAAGGAAGATTTAGAGGCCATACGTCAAGACATTTCGTCCTTGTTACGTCGAAGTTCAGTGCCGAAACTAAATCTACCCAAAGACGAGATTAAAGCGTTGTACAACTTACGCAACAGACCAGAACTCACGATTCTCCGTGCAGATAAAGAAATGCTACGGTAGTAATGGATACGTCAGATTATAATTCTAAAATACAACAACTTTTATCGGACGAAAGTAAGTACAAAAGGTCAAAACAGACCCTACAACCAATGTGCTTAAAACAACAAGCGATCTGTTAAAGAATTACTCGAAAATTAGATCTCGACGTAAATTCGATAATACCATGTACCAAACCACCGAGGTTGTATGGGTTACAAAAATACACAAACCAAACGCTCCACTACGTCCTATAGTGAGCCAGATCGACTCACCAACTTATAAATTGGCTCAACACTTGGCAAAGTTCTGTCACCGCTGAGAGGACAAACAGAGCACACACGAAGAGTTCGTACCATTTTGTTAGTGAGATAAAGACCTACATCTCGCTGACAATGAAACTATAGTCAGTTTGATGTTCAGTCACTATTTACATGCTTACCATTGACGACTGCATCTCAATTGTAACCAGGAAGCTAGAAGAATACAACATGCCTACAGAATATGCATTACTGTTAAAGCACTGCCTTACATCTGGCTATCAATTGTGGAAGGAGGAGTTCTACAAGCAAGTAGATGGCGTAGCAATGGGTTCTGTATCTCCCATAGTCGCCGACATATTCATGGAGGACTTTGAGGAGAAAGCCCTTCTTACTGCTCCTGTATATCCAAGATTCTACAAGCGGTACGTAGACGACACTTTCACAATTTTACCATCTGACAAAGTAACTGCATTTTAAACCACCTAATTCCATAAATTCTAAAATACAATTCACAATGGAGTTAGAGGCAAACAATTCTTTATCTTTCCTAGATGTTTTAGTCATCCGAAATCCTGATAAAACTATTGGTCACACTGTGTATAGGAAAAGACCCATACCAACCGATATTTAAATGGTGAATCGCACCATCATCCATCTGATTAGCTACCGTGGGAAAATCTTTGTTTCAGAGGCACGAGGATCTGTGACAGAAAACATCTGTGCCGAGCTTCAGCACGTCGAGCAAGTATTGCAAGACAACAAGCTTCGGGTCCCGCGCCTACGTCACAGTGACCGGTGAAGCCGGCCACAGTCGAGCGTGTGTCTGCTGTACTACCTTATGTCAGAGGTCACAGACAAGGTTGGCTATATTTTGAAGCGAGCTTCTATTAAAACATACTTCAAGCCGCCGAAGAAAATTAGTCAATTTTACCATCCGTCAAGTGTAATATCCCTCTACAAGATGCAGGGTGTACAAGCTTGATTGTGAATGTGGTCTCTCTTACATAGTACAAACAAAAGATCCATTAAAACCCGCGTGAAAGAACATATAGCTGACGTGAGGCACCGACGCTCTGGGAAGTCTGCAGTCTGTGAACATGTTCAAGATCGTCCCCGCCATTATATCAGATTTGATAGACCACAAATCCTCGCAAAGAACACCGATTCCTACCAAGGATGATACGCGAGGCAATTGAAATTAAAAACATCCTAATTTCAATAGGAAGATGGATGGGTGCTGCCATCTGCTTGGGATCTATAATAAACAAAATTAAATCAAACCCAAGCATACCACTGTAAGACTTCAAGATACTGTAAGCTCATTCTGCGTAGATCGGACCAAAATTTATATTCAAAAACTGAAGGTAGCCGGGCTAACTATGACATTAAGACGTCAAACACCTCAGTCCCCCTGACCATGGGTGCTGTAAAGCACCAAACATCAGGTATTCAATATTAGTAAAATTAAACGCGATAAAATCCGTAAAAATAGTTTTATTCAATATATTGTTATATGTCTAGACTGTACGAGCAAAGTCTTTCCCTTGCATTTATTTGTAGTTTTTAATACGTGGTATTATGCATAGGGTGTACCAAAGATGTACAATAATAAACTAAGTCTATGAATGTTAAAGAACAGAACGATCAATACCAAGTGTATAGTGCAAAGTAATATGTTAATGCTACTCGATCATATACAACGTTTTTCACAGAACCAAGCAAAGCAATATTTGAGTTAGAACTAACGTACAGTGTATCAGCAAATGGCCCAGAAAGTTTAAACGGCCTTCACACTCGCTACAAAGGCGCCAGTTACCATAAATCAGGACATTGTACGCGTAGGGTTAACTTTGTGCAACATCTCACAATTTGATGTATTGTAGGTACCACGCAATAATAAACAGAACTTACCAGTTTAGCTTAATGACTTGTGGTATTGTTTTATATTAAATTTAAATTACAACATTTTAAAATTAATCATAATTTTGTAAAATTTAATATCAATATTTATATTTAACTTTAGGGAAATAATACCCTATGGGAAGCCTTTTTATTAATTTATTTCCATTACAGTCTAAAGTCCACTGCTCATAGGCCTTGCCTGAGACACAATCAAAAGGGGGATATTTGCTACTCTTTGCTTGTTTTTTTTTTTAACTTTCTAGTTGTTATTAGGAAGACGATGCTACCCATCAGACAGAATACGTAGCTTCTAATGATTTTATGACAGAATATTAATGTCTTTGCTTGTCCCGTCTATCAAAGAATGTAATGATATAGGAGTACTAACAGGTTTCTCAGCTTGCCAAGGGAACGATAAATGGCGCATGAACCTTCTTTAATTCCGTTCGACGCCGAACATATTACTTTCCCTTATCTAGAATTGAACCTATGTTTACCATGGGCCATTGGACTGATATGCTGTTATGATGATGACGATGAAGTTACCCATTCCAGATTTTTCTTCTGTATCGTTGGGGCGTTGTACATGCTATTGGACAAAACATGCAGAACCTCAAAAATTATTTGTAGCTCATATAAAAACTTGTAGTACGCGAGTTCAAATAATGATCCGAGCGACGCAGCTAAACAGCTACCACTGCGCTGGTGAAAGACTTTGAAGTCATAGCGAGAGTAAAGCAATGTAACAATTTTATTATTTTAGTGATTAAGGTGATATATTTATTTATTTATTTATTCTTATTGCATTCCTTAAAAACAAAAGAATACAAAGGGCGGATCTAATGACTTGAGGCATTCTCTACCAGTCAACTCATGGAGGGGTGAGAATTTGACGTAGGTGTGGCAATATAGAATAAAATAACACTACACAAAATGATAATTAACTACATAATATACACATTTTACTAATAAATTAACTATACTTATATGACCTATACATACATATATACAAATATATGACATATGTATACAAATATATACATACAAATATACATATTTAAATACATATATAATTAGTACATACAAATAACTATGAATATATGCGTCTATTTAGCAATACATATTAAATGGATGAATCATGTAAAATGCGTTGTCTTCAATAGACGATTACGGACCAATTTTAAAAGCGTACTTATTGGGCTTTTCGATATCATCGAGGAGTTCCAAAAGCGTGTAGCCTGAACTGTGAATGAGTTACCATAGAACTCAGTGAAGTGAACAGGAATACAGATTTTGTTGTTAGAAGAAGAACGTGGGACCCTATCATGAGATGAGGAGAGTTAAAATTTACTCTTAAGATAGAAAGGCAAAGATGAGTCATTTAAAATGGAAAAAAGAACAAGCAATATTCTGGAATTGCGCCTCTGACGGATTAAGCCAATTTAGCTTAGATCTATATTGCGAAACATGGTCATACTTACGAAGCCGAAAATAAATCTTATACAGTTATTAAAAGGCGTTCCAGCTTGTTCAGAAGATCTTGGGACAGATCTGGGTAACACACATAAGCATAATCAATTATGGGTAAAATGAGCGATTAGACAAGCATGATCTCAGATTTTCGGAAGAAAATGTTTTAAATGATAGAGAGCATAACGTGGCAACTCTACGACTCACTTCTGAAACCTGGGTTCTCAATTAAACGTGTTGTCGATGTGTGGTAAGATTTTTAACAGAATTACTGAACAGAATTATAATACTATCATAATAAATAGGAGGTAAATCTGCAAGATTAATCTTAGCCAGCATCCTTGAGCTACCCACCAGTATAGCTTGCATTTCAAAGTTGACCAAAACTTCATAACGAGTAGACCAATCTTTGATAGCTTGTAAGTTGTCGTTAAGTTTTTGATCCCATTATGAATATCCCCAATTTCAGCTTGCATATAAGCTGAAGGTCATCGGCGTACAAATGATACAAGCAGTCGAGGATGGAGTAATAAAGTTTATAAAAATGAAAAATTATAGGAGAAAGAATACCGCCTTGCCAGCATCATCAGCCCATGCTGAGGTCGTTTGCCCACAGACTGACTGCTGTCGACCGCGAAAATAAGATGCAAACCATTCCAAAGCAGTAGGACCAAAATTCAGATGAGACAGTATGAAAAGGAGGATTTTATGATCAACTGTGTTGAAAGCATTTGAGTCATACCAGTACTGTTATCTTTTTTCTTGCATGTCGTGTCTAATATTATCAGTAACATTAATTAAACCAGTAGTGGTACTATGACCAGGGCGAAATCTAGACTGAATTATACTCAGTAGGTTATATTTCGATAGAGATTTGCTTGTAAACACAGGATTCTAAAATTTTGGAAAGGGTAGAATGGATATTGAGCGAAAATGATTGGGAAGAATGGGAGTAGGAACTTTGGGAGAGCTTTATAAAGCCCTCTTCAAGATTAAGTACTGACCTGAATCAAGGAAAATTGATAATATGAAATTGCCGGAAGAAGGTGCTCTAGTATAAATATTACAAATGTCTACTAATCTCATCATAGCCCACCGCCTTGGATTGGATTGCTAAGATAGACTTTTGAAATCATCCTGGAAACAGGAGAAAAATTAAAGCTAAGAATGTTAGGAGTTTGCACAGAAGCAATGAAAGTCATAGTTTGGGAGCGAATTGTAGGGTCCAATGCTTTACAAGCGAAATGTTGGTTGATTTCATCGAGTGATAGAAGGTCCACAAACCAATATAGCTGGCCTGCAAAGCCCTAAAGATCTTAGAAATTTACACACTACAGCTGGAGAAGAGTTATTAATACAATTATGGAAATATCGGCGTTTAGCTGCACGTATCATCTGATTATACCTATTCCTGGCTGCTTTAAAAGAGAACCAATTTTCTCCAGTACGATCTCTCTTGAAACGAAGAAAAGCTCGATTTAATTTCATTTTTTTACGCCCTCTGTCATCCATGGGGCAGGGGACGCTTCAATCTAACTTTGTGAACTGGAGCATGAGCATCATAGAGGCTGAGAACATTGTGGTTAAGAATCGAGACTTTATCGTCAACAGTAGGTGCTGCAATTAAAGAGGCTAGATCGAGATTAAGAGCGTCATTCTTTAGCTTGTCAAAGTCTATTTTAGAAAAGCTGCGGAGATGCTGTAATGCAGTATTGTAGTGTAGTAGTTGTAGTAGATGCTGTAGTGTAGGGGAATATTTGGGAGGTTTAAGCTTGAAGCATAAATCAAGTCATGGCGTAGAGATACCCAAAGCGGGTAACTGACCGTGCTTCATCACACGTTCAGGAGAAGCAGCAAGGATTAGATCAATCAATGAGTCATCGGTTCCAATATTGTGATGAGTAGCCTTTAAAGGAGAATAGAAAGATTAACCGATTCAATAATTGTGAGAAGCTTTTGGAACGAGGCAGTTTTCAACAGATCTGTATTAAAGTCACCCATTATACAGTGTGTGTACTCAGAACAAATATCAATGAGTAAATTAATAATATAGTAAAGCACGAGAATACAAAAATTAAATAAAATAAAGGATACCTAGAATACCATAACATATAAAATTAAGCAAGCTATTTTTAGCTAGTAAACAGCGGGACCTTTTAAGATTCTCTTTCCCCACCTTACCATCTTGATTGCGCCGAAATCTCAGACAGAATTTTGTGCTTGAAGAACTACTGCTTGAATGGGTTTCTTTAGCATTAGTAATACCGCTGTTAGAAGCTATGCCAAGACTTGCCGGTGAACAAACAGGAAACTTATCAGTGAGATTATCAATCTCCTCTTCAGTGGAGATGTTTGCCCGTTCGTTATTGGGGGTTTGATAAAATTGCGCCATCTAAGGTCCACACATTCTTCGTTTCAAAATGCTTGCGTGCTTTTAAGAACATATTGCCTCATTTAGTTAAAACTCAGACACAGATATTTGAGCCCTTTAACTTAGTTTTAGCTTTCCACTCAGACTTTGTGCGATGCTCTTGAAATTGTACAAGAATTGGGCGTGAATGACCATCCTTTTGAACACTAATTCATGGCAACTAAACACCAATGCAACGATGGCAACTAAAAAAAATAAACACCAACCGTGTGGTAACGGCGTAAGAGAATCCACCAACCCATATCGTCCTGTGGTATCGTAAAAGGCATCAGAGGAAATAGTGCTTTTAAAAAAGTCTCGCTGGGTTTCTTGATGGTTCTTCCGGACAGAGGTTTTTCTAACCAGTGGTAAAAGTAAATTATTTTCCGTAAGTATTACTGTAATCTATATTGAATAAAATAATTCTATTCTATTCTTTCAACTGGAACAGGAGATGGGTAGCAGCTTCTTCTGATAAGAACTCAAAATTACTTTAAACTGCATTTGCTAGCCCATCTGGGCAGCAACCATGACAAATATCTTATATTGGGTCTTTACCAGTGATATTGCCATTTTTATGAAATAAGTTAACGTAATTTTTTCTATATTTTTATTCTATTAATAAAGTAATTACCCATGCAATTGATGCATCTTTACCAACGCAGTTTATTGATGCCCTTCTTGAAGAAATCAGCTGGACGGAGGCAACAAATTCTTCAAAGGCATTTTGTACTGTCTCTCGGGTATTGCATTTATATATATATATATATATATATATATATATATATATATCAATATATATATAGTCTCGGATTGGGGCGACTAAATCTAGTCAGTTTAATCCTCAGAAGACAAGTTTGCGCGTTTACCGCTAAAGAAACCCTTTGTCGTATCTCCTCAGTTTCAAAGCTCCCTTGTTTGCAGCCATATATATATATATATATATATATATATAAATAGAAGTCTATAGTCGCAAGGTCTGGTGAGTACAGTGGATGACGGAGGCTTTCAACCCCAGCTCTTGTAACTTGGATCGTTTGCAGTGTGAGGTTGCACGTTGTCGTGCAGGAGCAGTTGCAATGCAAGAGCAATGCTCATCCCGTTTGGCAGAATCTATGATAAATCACACTGGCGCTAGACCACCAACCAGTGATCATCACTTTGAGTGGCTTTCGTTTGGGCATTGTTTAAGTACTGAACCAGCATCAACCAACTTGCTGAGCGCTTGCGATTGTTAAACATAACCAATTTTTCGTCGCAGGTAACAATGTGGTTCGACGGCTCCATGGCGCAGTGGCTTAGCTATGAGTTACGGCGCTGAGAAAAGCGGGTTCGAATCCCGCTCGGAACAAGTATTTGTATGGCCCACAAGTATTTGTTCCGGGTCTGGATGTTTGTCCTTGTGCATTTTATGTTTGTAAACTGCCTCCACGATACAGGAGAAAATCCTAGTGTGGGGGTAACGTTTTAAAAAAAATTCTTCGTTTGTGTGCCTGTTGAGCAGTGCAAGGCACGTCTCGACGCGTACTTCGTGCTGGCGATCATTGAGTTCGTGGGGCACCTATTGTCAAGCACCTTGCCAATTTGACGCAAATGGACCAATATTGTTTTGATGCTAAGCTACAATCGTCTTTAATTCGTTGTTGTTGACCAGTTTTCGGACGACCACGGGTTCATTTTCTGGTCGAAATTTCAGATCAGGAAGCGGGCAAACCAACAGGTGGTGTATATTCGTTGTAGTATTTATATGCTCTTGTCGTTGATGTTGCGCGCCGCTGGTGCCGCGTTGCTGCCACGATGGTACCCATATTCCATAATTACTCAATTTCACCTGTATTTATCGCTTGCCTTGCCGCGTGACTCCACAACTGAAATATGTCTTTCATTATGATTACATTTCGTAATCTAAAATAAGATGTTAAAAATAAATCAGCTTATAATCGATACCGTTTTCACAATATAACAAAACAAAACGTCAAACGTAAAATAAACCAAGAACTTTTGCCAAGGCTATACAATCACATTGTACTGATCACTAAACCACGCAATTATTATTATCTATACAGCCGAGAAACAGTAACTTCTGAGTTCTAAGAATATAAGCCTGACTGGGTTTACATCGATCTATCCGCAATCCCTCTAGTAAGCACAACTAAATTAACTTATTTGTGATTAGCTGTTTCCACACGACTTGACCCGCGTGGAATTTATTGCGATTGGATTTTATGTGTTAAAATTTTTTTGCGCGGAACCCTAATTCCTTTTTAAAATAAAAGTAGCCTTAGTTACTCCTTATTACATTAGCTATCTGTCAGTGGGAGTCCCGTCAAAATCAGTCCAGTCGTTTCGGAGATTAGCCGGAACAAACAGACAGACATACAAATTTTTTTTAAATTGTGTTTTTGTTATAAATACCGTATATACTTTCATATGCATTTGGTTAAAAGCTGTAATTTTGACGTTACAAACAGACACTTCAATTTTATTTATTTGCATAGTTTTACCTTTTTCTCTATTTGTACCCAAACTTTCATTATTACAGCGATGAAAGTTTTTTTATAGAATGAGGATGAGAAACAAGCACACAGTCCACAGATGATAAGTGGAGCTGTGGTCCATAATATAATCATAGATTACATACAACGTATAATCGATTAAGAATCAAAATATATAATTTATAATAATTTCACCCCTGAAGGCTGATGAAATGCCTCGTTTTCCAGCGATGAACATTAATTATTTCAAATAACATAAACGTCATTCAAATATTATGTTTTGTAATACCTGGACATGTGAAGTACATAGCTGGACATGGGAAAGATTGCGGTGGCATATCCTGGTTTTCCTTCCTTTCTTTGTTGTGAAAAATACGTTATCTCCACACTAGGGTTTACTGTTTCGTGGGGGCAGTTGACATATTATATAAATTTCACAAGGACAAACATCTAGACCCGGAACAATTATTTGTACGTCATAAAAATACTAGTGCGGGATTCGAACTCGCGGTCCTTAGCGCTGCAGCTCATTGTTTTGCAATAATATAAAAGAAAAGTAATTAAACAATTTGGTTTCTCTTTGCATATCCTGTGAAAATATTTTTTTTTCTTTAGTCGGAAAATTTATATAGCAAACGGTTATTTCGTAGACATTGCCCCGTAAGACCGGCAAATATAGACGTATGTAAATCTAATAGAGAGTTTAACGTGTAACATGGTCGGCTCATAAATCTACGCTGGATGGTTTTTAATCCTTGAATACACTAACAAACATCTAATAGAGTCTAACGTGTAACATGGTCGGCTCATAAATCTACGCTGGGTGGTTTTTCAATCCTTAGATACACTAACAAATACATCTAATAGAGAGTCTAACGTGTAACATGGTCGGCTCATAAATCTACGCTGGATGGTTTTCAATCCTTAGATACACTAACAAATACATCTAATAAGAGTCTAACGTGTAACATGGTCGGCTCATAAATCTACGCTGGATGGTTTTCAATCCTTAGATACACTAACAAATACATCTAATAGAGAGTCTAACGTGTAACATGGTCGGCTCATAAATCTACGCTGGATGGTTTTCAATCCTTAGATACACTAACAAATACATCTAATAGAAGTCTAACGTGTAACATGGTCGGCTCATAAATCTACGCTGGATGGTTTTCAATCTTAGATACACTAACAAATACATCTAATAGAGTCTAACGTGTAACATGGTCGGCTAATAAATCTACGCTGGGTGGTTTTCAATCCTTAGATACACTAACAAATACGGATTTATTACAAAAGTAGTATATATATTTTATCTTTTTATTTACTCGTAAATTACATTCAAATATACAATATTTACCACTAATAAAAATTAAAGAGATCAAATAAAATGTAATCTCTGGTTTAAGCTAAAATCTGTTTCACGAAAGAAGCATATCAAACTAAATGTAATTTATGGAACATTGACCGCATATGTCAAATTTCACAAAGGCTGTGGCGCCGCGACCAAAACAACAGTCCTTTTAGCTAAAACTTCTTTAGTTAAAAGGACTGTTATAAACTCATAGTTTTAAACTATTAATAAGCATGATTCGTATAAAACCTCCATCCAAAGCAAAAATTTGTAAATTTTGATCGTCCTTGCCGGCTTTGTCCAACGAATAACTTGTTATATATTTATCTGTCCCAATCTGTCCTTTGACGATCCACATAACAGTTATTCGACAGATAGTTTCATTCGATGACAGATGACGTTGTACATGATATTTTTGATTTTAGTTTATTATAAAGTTGTGTTAATGTTATGGATATTTTTATAGAATTGAAGACTTGCCAATTGAAAAAAGCATGAATCTACCTGATAAAAAATTAAAATTGTCAGATCCGGGTCTGATCACTTTATTGTGTGAGATCCAAAAACTGTTTGTGCAATACTTCCCATGGTGAGACAAAATCAATTAAAATAGAAACAAAAACACAAAAGTAAGTTTTAATTAGTTTACTGGCACAATAACTATTATGACTAGGTGTACCGACTAAATCTCGGTAGTATTAAAAATTCGACATTCGTTCTCTATTCGTTTATTCCATTGCGATGAAATATTGAATTACAAAGAAAATTAGTTATTAGACATTTTACCTAAGGATAGAAAAATCGGCCCTTAAATATTTAATATTTAAATTAATTAAATTCTTGACTTTGAAATTCCTTCGAACTTTTTGTAATTCAAGTATTTGAAAAAAATTGTTTATAAATTATGTTCCTTTGCATGTTTACAGACTTAGTTATAGTATTAAAATAGACATACAGTACAAGATATTTTAAATGTATATATGTACATACATAAAAATTCCGAGATCCGTTGCGCTTTGTCGGTTACTCTGGTTCTGGATATCCTCATTTCTAAGACCATGCAGAAATTCCAAGCATAACCCTTTTCATCGTTGAGCAACCTTGAGCTTCCTCATACGGATAGCAGTGAACCACATCTCAGAGCCATTGTTTCATGTTTTGTGGTATACGTGACGAGAAAATGTGTTGTAATCCATCGATTGAGCTCTCAGTCGAAGTCTGACTTACCTAGTCGAAAAATCGAACCTAAGCAAACATACTCGTCAACAACTTCGCAAGTAGTCCTAACAACAACTGCCGGCGTAGGTGCGGCTTGGACGTCACACATAACTTTGTCTGATCCATGTTCATCTTAACGGATAGGTCACCGTTGGGAAACATAACTGATGTCATAGAGCATAGTGTAAAGTAAAAGTAAAGTAAGTTACAGCCTATATACGTCCCACTGCTGGGCACAGGCCTCCTCTCATTTCTGGGAGGGTTTGAGGGCAAAATGTCCTCCGCGCTGTCCCAATGCGTGTTGCGAACTTCACATGTCTTCGAAATATTTTTTTGATTTCTCAGACATGCAGGTTTCCACGATGTTTTCCTTTACCGCCGAGCACGTGGTAAATAGTAGATAGAGCAGTGAGTAGTAAATAATTAACTAAATATATACAATAAATAGCTATAAACGGCACTTTACTTTTGTAACAAACAATGCTAATCCGCACATACATTCCTATATGGTTATTGCAACCTAAAGTTTTATAACAAGCCGTCAGTAGCATTTGAGCTAGTCGTTGTTGTGACTTCGTCTGTTGATATCGAAATTAAGGCTAATTTTAGGTTTGAACAAAAGGCTCCCCGAAATTACGTTTTAGAAACGCGCGCTCATATTATGAGGAAAAGGCAAGTTATTTGCAACTGAAAGGGCTCGAGAACAATACTGCCAATATTCTGTATTAATGTTGAAAGGTATTCGCATTTCTCATTAAGTCCTAATAGAATCAAGCTTAACCAACGAGGAAACACAAAAGTGAAAGTAAAAATATTAAATTTAATCCGATACGAAGATCTTAGAACACACCTCTACTCCCAAACCCTACACTAGGAAAGACAAACCACTGTCAGTAAATATATAAACATAAACACTCACGCATGTCACCCAGAGGGGTATGAAGAGACTACGGACTTCCATTTGGCACGATCCTGGCACACCTCTCTCGCCTCCTTTACATCCATATATCTACGAATACACGCTCGTCGGTTAAGGGTACTCCTAATCTGGCCCATTTTCAATATATCGCCAATTTGGTCGATAAACCTTCGTCTAGGGCGTCCCTTTCCAACTCTGACGTTCACTTCTGCCAAAATTTGCTTTGTCTCTCTCTTCGTTCATTCTTTCTACATGACCAAACCATCAAAGCATTCCTTTCTTAATCCTGGTCACAACGTCATCTTGCAAACCACACTTTTCTCTTATCACACTATTTCTCACCCTGTCATTCAGATTCAGCCCTAGCCTCCTTAATGACCGTATTTCTACAGTTTATTCTACTCTCCCTTTCTTCTGCCAGACCCAACTTTCACTACCATACATTAAAGAAGGACTAACACAGCATTATGAATTGCCAAACGTGCCTTTTCACACATTCTGACTCTTCATAATAGCGTGTAGAGATATCTACCATCCCTGCTAAATAAACATCGCAAATATGCAAACTCATCCACTTGCTCAATCAACTCCTTCTATTCTTATTTCACATAACGTTTTACTTTCTTCTCTTTCAAAACCATCACTTTCGTGTTACTTGCGTTCACTTTCCTTACTTTTTTTTGTGACCAGTACATTAAAGTGCCATCATTGCAACTCGGCGCCGACGATACAAATATGACTTGATCATCGGCGTACAAAGGCATTTGACGGTTAACTCACCCATTCTCAACCCACATTCTTCAACTTTCAAAGTTTGCAAAAACTGTCCATAAATAGGTTAAACGGCCACGGGAAGCTACACAGCCCTGTCTGACACCTTTTGAATGCCAAACCAGTCCGAGTAGACCCCGTTGATCCTGACACAAGCACTAGAGTCCTATAAAGAGACCTTAATGCCTGTATCAAACCAGCGCTCAAACCAAATGAGTTCAGTGTTTGCCATAACACATTCCTGTCCACTCTGACATAAGCCTTTTCCAAGTCCATGAACGCACAATGATCCGTACACATTCCTTTCTAAATCAGCTTGCATCCCAAATTTTTCCATCAGTTTCTTTTATTTCTCATTCAATTAACACCTTAGCATACAGTTTACCCACAATGCTAAGCAAGCTAATCTACAGTAGTTTTACAGTCCTGCTGTGACCCTTTTTCTTTATATATTGGGACTATAACGGCTTTGCACCAGTCTTCCGTACCCTTCCAGTTCCCAACATAGATTCAAGGTGTACAGCAGAACCACCCTCCCTCTCAGCCCTTAGCATTTCAGTGATACTCTATCATATCCAGCTGCCTTACCTGCTTTCATGCTTTTTGCTGCTTAATTATTTCATCTACACTTATCTCTACCTCTCTCCACTTCTTTCGCAATTTCTATTTCACTTAATTCAGACGACTCTTCACTTATAAACACGCTTTCAAAGTATTCCTTCCATCTCTTTAAATTAGAGACTTCATCATGCAGCATACATCCATTCTCGTCTCGTATAGCATTCATTCTAGGCTGTTTTGAATTTCCCCTAGCAGTTCTTACGAGTTTCCAAAACATTTTAATATTTGCCTGGAAGTTATCAGATATCCTTCTATCATTCTTATCCGTACTTTCTTACTTTTTCTTTTCAACAATTCTTTTACTCTCTTTTTTTTTATTTATAAGTCTAAAGTCTGCCTTTTTTCTTTCAATCTCATCATTCATACCGCCAGAATTACCAGCTTTGGTTGCACAGTAAATCTAGTCATGCTCTCTTCTTTGTATCAATTTCCATACCTCATCATCCCACCACGCAATATTTTCCTTTCATTCGTTCTCTTACTTACACCACATACTTTGGTGGCTGCATCCACCAAACTTTCTTGAAATTATACCACACAGTCTCCAAGTCTAAATCATTCATACACAATTCATCCATACCACTTATATTTTCTTTTAGTCTACATTTGAACTTCTCTTTCACAACTTTATCTTGTAACCTCTCTATTCTTATACGCTGTAACGCAGTGGTAGACACAGATGTCCGATGCCACCAACGCTTGAATAGACCATTAATTCGGCATAAGATCAAGTAATGATCCATCCACATTGGACTGGTAAACCCTGTATCTAACATTGCTCCTCATTCTTTCATCCACAATTATGAAATCTATCATGCTTCTATCATCACCTCTTCATGTATACATGTGAATCCTCTTATGGCGAAAGAAAGTGTTCGTCACAAAGATTCTTTTCCACATACGGTGAGGAGCTTCACCATTCTCATTTATACCTTCATCGCCAAACGTTCCTAATATCCTTTCATAACAGACCTCTTCACCCCAACCCTTCCATTAAAATCTCCTAACATAATAATATTTTCATTTACCTTACATTTCATCAACACCATCTACCATGTCCCAAAACCTCTCGGATATAAGTGGGCTTAGACATGTCTAGGGCGTACACCCAAACAACTTCTTTAAGCCCACTTTAATTGTTTCCATAGCAGCCTTGGGCTTGCACATCATACTCTTTCATTGACCCATTCTTTCTGAAAGGATGACACCGACTCCTAGCTGCCCGCTCGGTCTCGTCTACACCAGACCAGTAAGCGGTATACATGCCATGTGCAGTGGCATCCTTTCCGCTCATTCGTCTCATTTACACATAACACATCTATTCCTCTATCATTCATCATTTCTATACTTCATCCATCTTATCATTCATTGCTCCACATACATTCAGCGTAGCCAAACAGGCCTCCGCAATCCACTTTTCGCCCTCTGGGGAGAACTCGTCGCCGGTTTTTCTCCCGGAGATTTACCCTGCCCCATTAAAGGCGCCGGGAACTAGGGGCCATTTCTTTGATTTGTTGGCTCATGGTGCGAACTAAGGGAGGTAGATTTTACGCCGCTACCATACGGCGAGGCCAGTCTATCCTTTCGGCTTTGTCGCTCGTTTAGCACCACCCGGGGGACACGTGTAGGGTGGGCCTAGGGTTAGGTGGTCGAAGCCTACGGACGCGAGCGACTCATCCCAAAAGAGGTAAAACACGTGTCGGTAATACGACACGTGTTTTGCCTCTAAACGTGGCATCATCGGGAGAAATAAGAAATAGACTCTGCGATAGTGAAGTGGTGTTGGGATTAGTGGTGATGGATAGTGAAGTGGTGGAGACATTATTACAAGACACATCATTAACTAACTAACCTAATGCCAACCAGCAAAGACTTATTAAGCTCATTATTAGATATGTATCAACAGAGGAGTTAATGTGCATTCACGCATTAAATCTGATACATATTTTGAATTAAACGCTCACAATGTAATTGGTGTGTATGGTGGCGATGTAAGAAAATCCATCACCACATTTCAACCCGTGGGTGTTTTTAGAGGATTATTGGATATGCATTGGCATAGAGGATCTTATGGCTTCCGCTAGATTTCGGTATAACCATCTTGTTTATACCAGGTGCAAATGCCTAAAATGGCGACGGGAAGTAGTGTTCAACGTGCTCACTAGTGTGTTTGCCAATCTGCCTGCCAACATGACTAATAAGCAAAATATCTTTTACGAACTATTAAAGAAGTTTATAGCTTTCGACAATATTCGAAAGAAGTTGCCGTGGTCGTCATTAAATCCTCATCATTATCATCACCCTATCATTATTATCACGGCTGAAACAGTTCATAATTGCAAGCTCGTAAGATACAGAAATACATTTGAATACAGTGATTTACAAATTGTATTTACATTTAAAAAAAGAAGCAACAATGTAAAAAAACACCTTTATAAGGTCACATGTCTCTGATAAATTTTAATCAAGAGCAGCTGCGATATTGCGGGTTGGATTTTATGATACGTGCACGGTATACAACGGCATTGAAAATGCTTATTGAGTATGCTTACGTTGTCCAAATACTTTATTATGAAAGATATTTTTTTCATTATCTTTCAGATTATTTTATACAATCTGAAACATAATAAAAATATTCCCATATTATAAAAAATATTATATATTATAACCCTGTATAAAAAGTTTTACTAGAGGTAATGCTTTTTTCTATCTGAAGTAATTTGTTGGATACAATCGGTCGAATACAATCGTTATTTATTTCAACGGCAACAGCAACTCTGTTGCGATTCAACTGGTGGAAGCATCTGTGTAATATGACAACCATTTAACTCATGTGGGGAACAACACATTTGTAGACTACTATTCAGGTGTACATGTGCTACAGTAGCCTTTTATTAACAGCCAGAAGTTTTTAGAGTTACTTAACTAATTTATAAGTATTATTTTCAGCTTATATTTGAATCTAGGGTGAACTTCTCCACAAGCGGCACACCCGATACAAAATAATTATTGATTCGTTTTTTTTTATAAAATAAGGATGAAAAACGAGCACCCGACGAGTTCTCCTGATGGTTAGATGCATTCTCATTTGTCACCCCTGAAGGCTGAGATAGAATACGTTGTTATCAGAAAAAAAAAAAACGCTACAGCGTGGCTCTACCAAATCAAAATTTATTATTTTAAGATAAGGTCCTAAGGCCTATGCGAAATTAGCTTCGGTCCAGATTATCACCCAATGTCCTTCTACGGGAACATATTGCGCCAATGTGGTTGCCACCCAGACCAATTTAAAAATAACCATGTTACAGTATTTTTGATGCCATTTTTTCCTAGCATTAATAATATAAGAATGAATAAATTTAGGCTATTTCACTACTCCATATCTTCCGGTGGGTGTAGTAAGAGGCGACAGTGGGAAACAGGCAGGAGATCGACAGCAGCATCTTGTTGATGACAACAATACTACAATAAAAAAACTGCGGTTGCCAACCCGCTCGCCAAGCGTGACAACTATGGCAAACATCCCCCCATGAGGAAAGTTACGAAGAGACGGCCCCCAGTCTCCGGCGGCCCCGCTATTCTTGGCTCCGGTGGAGGTTCGGTTGCCACCTAAGACGACTCGACCTGGCAACATACGCGCGCACCCTGAAGACTGACAGGAAGATCCTGGAGCTGAAAGAAGAGATATACAAGTTGCACTGGGATATAGGATTATCTGAGGTCCGAAGAGTTCAATCCTCAAATCCGGCAACTTGTTCTATCACCGGAAGGGCGGCCATCTATCCCAAGGAGGTGTTGGATTTATCGTCCAGAAGTCTCTTATTAACAACGTTGTAAAGATTGTGAGTGTGTCAACGAGGGTTGCGTACCTTATGCTCAGAATCACCAAACGGTATTCGTTGAAGGTATAAGACAGGGTGACGTTATATCCCCGAAACTCTGCACCGCTGCATTGGAAGACGTTTTCAAGCTACTGAACTGGAAAGGATACGGTATTAACATCAATGGCGAATACATCACTCACCTTCAATTTGCCGACGATATAGTCCTTATGGCAGAATCGCTGGAGGACCTAAGCACTATGCTTAATGACCTCAATAGTGTCTCCCAACGGATAGGTCTTAAGATGAACATGGACAAAGAACCACACCTATGCCGGTAGTTGTTGGGAGCACTAAGCTCGAAGTTTTTGACGAGTATGTTTACCTCTGACAAATAGTCCGACTAGGTAAGTCCAACTTCGACCGAGAGGTCAATCGACGGATTCAACTTGGCTGGGCAGCGTTCGGGAAATTACGGCACATCTTCTCGTCAGGTATACCTCAAAACCTGAAAACTAAATTGTACAACCAGTGCGTGTTGCCAGTGATGACTTATGGATCTGAGACGTGGTCCCTCACTGCTGGCTATATGAGGACGCTCAAAATGGCTCAGCGAGCTATGGAGAGGACTATGTTTGGAGTTTCTTTGCGTGATAAACTTAGGAACGAGGATATCCGCAGTAGAACCAGAGTGACCGACATAGCCCAACGGATTAATAAGCTAAAGTGGCAATGGGCCGGCCATATAGCTCGAGGAACCGACAATCGATGGGGGAAAAAGGTTCTCGAGTGGCAGCCTCGTACCGGTAGGCGAAGTGTAGGGCGACCCCACTAGATGGAGTGACGACCTGGTAAGGCATGCAGGCAGTCGATGGATGCAGGTGGCTCAGGACCGTGCTTTGTGGCATAACTAGAGGGAGGTTTATGTTCAGCAGTGAACTTTTAAAAGGCTGTAATGATGATGAAATGATGATCGAACATTCAAAATATTTATTTCATGACTGAGAACAATGGGCCGTTACGTAATAATTAGGTATATGTTTTATGTTCTCTGTGGATTGGGCTGTTAAGCAACAAAAAAATTGTTTGGCTACAGTTTCGGCATCAAATTAACATTTTCTTACTTAAAAACCTTAACACCTATATTAAAATTAGTTTTATCACTTTTTTCATAACTAAAAAAAATAAAAATAAATCTTACAAACTTTTTCAAGGGCTTAAATCAAGAAAAAAACGTTTTATTCAAACGAAGGTAAGCAATGAAAACTTTAACAAATGGGAGATCAAAACTTGATAAAGTGTGTAAAAATAAGTGATAAAAAGATAGTTAAAAAAAATTCGTAACCTTATAATTTGAACAAGCATTCACCTGAGATCAGTGGGCAGTGGTACAGCGAGTAGGTATCTCACTAGCATATTCAATCGTAAATCAACAAACGTAACTTATTATTCAAATTATCTATACAATTGTGTTAATAAAAAAAATTAAGATCAAACCTATTAATTAAAGAGTTTAAGATTTTTTTTAAATCTTAACCTCTTTAACCTTTTAACTCTTTTAACCTACTGGCTGCCCTACAATGACTAAATAGTAATAATTATCATTTTGCAATTAATGAATATTTTATGAATGAACAAAGGAGTCAAACATAAATTGACATTATATTATGATCTACAAGAGATGCAAGATTTTTTTATAGTGGCATGGTTGGCATCTAGATTGTTTGTTAGAAAAGACAGGCATGTGACGTGCACCTTGCGTAAGTCGTTTTTTGGACGGAAGTGGAAAGGTGTGTTTTCCTCTCTTGCGTTACACAGGCTCATTCTATTCAAAGTCGGACTTATAAATTTCAGTAGCCTCCGGCCTTAAATAGGTCTCAATTAGGAGTTCGCTAAGATTATTTTCGAATACCTGATCTTTTTCATAGCAATGTTTAGTTTCTTTGACTGGCGCTTCGAACACCACGAGTTCTTCCTATTCTGTAACTACGGCTACCACGGCTTCCACGGTTTACTGGTCCGACTTGTGCATTTTCGTCTGAATCCGTTTCGCTGGAGTTTGACGTCCTATTTTCCGGCCTGATAATGAAAGATCAAGACAAGTGACTCACCTGTATCTTCTTCGGAAGGTGAAGAATCTTTTAAATCCGAATCATTTAGCAATTCTTCAATTTCTCCACTCCACAATCCTAAAAAAGTTAAGTAGTCACTAACGCTAATTGTTCTTTCACGAGAACAAATTATAACAGGCAACTGGTTGAACATCGGCCAGATGTTCTCACATATGAACATATTAAATGACTGATAAAAATCCATTTACGATATTTCTGCCGCCAAGTAGCCCTGCGTGTAATGCTGTGTTCCGGTCTGAAGGTTTTAGAGACTCAGTATAAGAAGCTGTGAGACAATTCATTTTAGTTTTTAATTTATTTTACGTGGTAGAGCCATGCTGAAGCTATATTACTGGTATAGTTGTAGCACCAATGGGTCGGCTTGACCAAGGAAGGACCACGCTCATAGAATACCAGCGTAAAATAGCAGATTAACGCTGCTGTGTTTCGTATGGTGAGTGTAGAGAACCAGAGAACATTTTCACTGGAAAAGAGGCATTCCATCTTAGTCCCCACGGGTGACAACGCATCTGCATTTTGGTTCTTTATTAAGGATAGATGTAGATGTCTATGGGTCACAGCAACCACTTACCATCAGGTAGACTGTGTGCTCGTTTGTCACCCTATGCCTATAAAAAAAGTTCTGAGGGGTGACAACGCATTTGTCGCCTGCTTTGTTTGATGTTAGTTGCAAGTGTTCTTGGTCTGCGTACCATGCTTTACCATGAAGTGTACTGTGTAAGTTCTTATGTGAAAATCAAACATAAAAACTCCTTTGGAAATAAACTGGAGTGCTATTTTATTATTTCACGCTGCTGCAACATGCCGCAACAACAAAAATATGTATATTTTGTCAAATATTTTCGTTAGTTCATAATACATTTAAACGTGGTATAGCTATGATGCAGCTATATAGTTGTAGCACGAATAAGTTAGCTCGTCTAGGGAAGGACCACGCTCTCACAGAATACCACGTTAAAATAGCAGCTTATTGCTGCTGTGTTTCGTATGGTGAGTGAAGAGAACCAAACACTTTTTACTGGAAGGAGGCCTTCTTAATCGAGGATAAATGTAGATGTCTTTGGGCATTAGCATTCACTTTTTTTTTAGGTTAAGATACTATGTTTTTTAAAGTCGGCCGTCATTCATAACACTCGTATTTTGTTATTAGTAAAAACAAATGTTGCGTCCTCGATAGCAGAAGTAGATCTTAATTAGATCTTTCAGGACTTTTAATGTGAAATATTAAAGAAGCCTGAAGCTACATTATGTTACTATGTGAATAAGTTTTAGCTAATTTGACAATTAATTTAGGTGTTTTGTGAAATGTTTTCTGCATATGATTTTGGTATCATTCAAGCATAACTCTATTGTGAAGGCGTTTAGCATAGAAAATTGTCTTACAACATACATGATACAACACAAATATAAATGGAATATGGACAAGTATTCATAATATGTTTGTTCTGTGCAGGATTCGATCCCGCGCCCTACAGCATTGCAGCAAAGTGCTAGTGGTACAAATATATCATCATCATCATTCATAAATATATAAGTTTAATAAAATATAATATAAACAACAAATTAACTATAACATAACAAACGTACACAGTGTACATGTACATAAACTTTGCAACATACACAGACGAATAAACGAATACACAGTTCACATGATGGTAAGTGAATACTGTGGCCTCGGTTATAATCAAAATGGAGATAAGTTGTCACCCCTGAGGACCAAGATGGAATGCCTCATTTTCAATTAAAGGATCTGGTTCTCTACCTCACTATAGAAACACATAGCATTAAGCTGCTATTTACTGGCTACTACTGGTGTAAAAGACACAACACTGTTGATAATACCACACGTATTTCCTCTACACGGCGCTTAGCTATCGCAGAGTTTATCTCCTGAAATGCCTTATTTAGGGGCGAAACAATTATCGCATTATCGGCAGTGGTGTGCGTTCTTTCCTTTTGTAGTGTTGAGATTAGTGGTGGCAGTGAAGTATTGTAGGAAATTGAGGAAGGGAGGAAGATGCTCTTCGAACTAAGTAAGACACGTCATTTTCTTTTCCACGCTGAACTTGGCTAATTAATTGAATTTTCAGTATATTGAAATCCCTAAGTAACGTCTGATTTTATTTAAATTTATGTGAAGTGCTGTTTCTGTGTACTAACAAGTCGATTATTATCGGTGATTTTTGTAGTGTTAAGCAGAAGGCGCAAACCCTTCACCAGACTCAGGATTTAACCTCGTAAAATTATTATTTCGCAGTAGAGCCATGCTACTGTCCTATAGACATTCGTGGGCATAAAGCTCGAAAGTCCTCACCAGGCTTTCATAGAATATCAGTGTCGAATATTAATATAGGCATCTATCTTAGTACTAGGGTGACGCATCTGTATTCGATCCTTTACCAAGAGATGGTGTAGTATTTTTATTTTTATAGAATAAAGTGCCAAACAGCACACAGTCCACCTGATGGTAAGTGGTTGCTGTGGCCATAGACATCTACCTCTATCTTCGTTTGAATTTAAATGCAGATGCGTTGTCAGCGTGATTACTAAGATAGAATACCTCTTTTCCGGTAAAAGGTCTCCGGTTCTCTACTCACCATGAAATACAGCAGCATTAAGCTGCTATTTTACGCTGGTATTCTGTGAGCGTGGTCCTTCCCGGTCGAGCCAGCCATTCGTGCTACAACTATACTATTAATACAGCTGCAGCATGGCTCTACACCACGTATTGTGATTAGAAATATAATGAAAAGAAAGGGTTCAAGTGGCGGTTAATGCAAACCGGTCAGTTTTTGTAGTTAGTATATTAATAATTTAAAATAAATATTGTGAAAGTAGCACAAGTGTTTATCTGAATCTCAAAATGGAGCTGGAATTTCATCAAGTGTAAACGATCGCAAGCATACATTATAGATAAATAAAAATTAGGAGCAATTCAGCAATGCACGATAACAACGAACAAATACAGAGCACAGTATGTATGTATGTAAACATGATCGAATAATTGACTGAGTTCGCGAACAAACACACACATGATTCAATCACGAATGTCGTATTTAAATCAAAAAGAATTCACAGTAAATGCCGCTGAGTATGGACTAATATCACATTTACTGCAAAATGTCTGATATTGTTTATGAAGAAGCCTTTTAATAAAACAACTTATGTATATTTTAGGATTACGTACTTAAAGGGCAAGCGGAACCTTTTTGACGAGTTCGTTCGTTTGTTGGTTTGTGGTCTCTTGTGCCACAGTAATTTTCAGTGAATATAGTACGTGAGGGTAATATGGCCATCCGGTTAATATGGTCACTTTCTTATAACTCAAAAACTATAGCCTTATTTGCATAGATGGCTCTATGATACGATAGCTCTTCATCAGTTAATGAAATAATAAAGGGTCAAAATGGCGCTGCTTTATCGACGCCATTTTAACAGTTCACATTATAGTTAATACCTTAGTCGCTTTTAGTATTGTCTAGTGTAGTTAGTTTTTTTTAAGTTTATTTTTCAAAGAGTTCTTAATTATTGCCAAAGCTTATTATATATTGTTAAAGCTTTTTTCTTAATATATTAGTTATAGTATACGACTTTGTGGTTTTGCCTCTGTCCTCCTCCTAGTTTTGGTTTTATAGGGCGGCAAAGCTTAAGGTGACCGACCATATTACCCTCACGTACCTTACAAATAAACTATTATTTTTGACTTGAAATTGGCATGATTTCTGAATTTATTTACGGTACCGGTGAATGAATTATATTTTTTTATTATATTAAATATAAAAATCATATAAATGATGCTGATGTCTTATTTTAAAGATTGAAGATACATTTTACTTCCATATGTTTTGGTTAAAATACTTTTTGATTCAAAAATCTAATAACTAATATCATTCCTTCCCTCTCATAAAGATTGTAATCCAAGAAGCTCTAAGTTTTTTTTTAAATAACGGTAATTTTTTCTCCTCACTAAACTCCATTTTCGTATTTTCTTAGTGCATATCCAACTAACGTTCTAATTACGTTACGCTTTTGTTAAATATTATATTATCCTGATAGTTTTTTTTTTTATGATAATATTATCTACACTTTGGTAGTATAAATTAAGAAAACGCATTTATTTTTCAGGAATAGACGTACACATACTAATTTAAGAATAAGCAAAAACAAAAAAGAAACAGAATATATTACAGGAGTCGGAACAGTAGTGTACTTAATAAAACTTAAATAAGGCACATAGTAATAAAGCTATAAACCGAGAAAATTATCAACTTACGCAGCTAGGAAGCCGAAGGAAAATGCAATAGTATGCGAAAAAGTTAGCAAGCACAACTAGTTACATAATATATTTTTTGACACTGATTTCTTTTTTTTCTTTTTTTTTTAAGCGAACGGGACATGGAGGGAAAGTACATTAAATATTGAAGATTAAATATTGAACAGGTTACCGATTGTTATTTTACGTAACATGTTGTTATTTTTCTTAGTGTGCTGGTTGTGTTTGTTTTCCCGCTATTTTATAACCGTAATGGCTTATCGGAAAGAATTTCATTTGTTAGCAGTTTACTTTTTAATCCTCAAAAGTCCCACTTTAACTCTACAGTGGTATGAAGAGGTATCCGAACGGACACCGTCTAAAACTGTTGTTACGAATGGTAATAAATTTAGTCGGTGTCGGAAGTTTAAAGACATGTGTACAACGCCAACAGTAACAAAATCTGGATATTTGACATACTTTGAGTGTTATCCAAAAGCTTCAAGTAGGGAACCTGATGAAGTGGGTTGAAAAAGTACGAATACAAAATTTATGTTAACACAATGGACGATTGCAGTAGAATCTACATCCTGGAGACCGTGAGGGAAGATTGGAATTCTATCAGAATATTCAAAAAGAAATAGCCCGCAATCCAAACGTGTTAGACTACATTGTGTGGTCTGATGAAACAAATGTTAGCAATAATGGAATGCAAATAATAGGTATTTACCTATGAAATTGCCGTTCTACAGTACTGGTTATTTCAAATCAAAATAACTTTTGAAACATAATCTCAAAAATGATTATATGCACAAGAGACATGGCTGTATAGACCATATTTGCCGTTTGCCATTTTTATCGATATCTATTTACAAACTGGTATATCAAAACTATCGGTCGGTGACAACAACAATTCGGATGCAGACTCGGATCAGTCGCTCGACCGAACTGCATATTGTATGAGGGCGAGTGGCCTGTGGTGGTAAACAAATCCGAAACAACACGACCGTTACTATGACAACTATGGACTGTTATTATTGTAATTTTAAAGATTAAAAAGAAATAAATAGTACTAATATTATAAGTGCCCATATGAAGGTAACGCCATCTTTTGTCAATTTGACGTGGCAGATCTCTTTTGCAGCAAAAGCTAAACAATTTGGCATTTTTGTATTGGTTCGATTCATTCGCGCAACTAAATTTAGTCTAGTGAGCAGTGCAGTTGCGACTAGTTTTATTGTAAACATAGCACCGCTGTGTCATATATGGACTTATACTTTGACACAGGGGAACGCCTGCGTATGACTACTACCGTCCGGAACGTCGGCTGCCCGTGTTGCTTTATGATTGATAGGCGTTACGTTTTCATCGCATTTGAATCTTTTTCGTCATCATGGATACTTGAAAAATTCGAGTAATTATGGAATATGAGTACCATCGTGGCAGCAACGCAGCACAAGCGGTACGCAACATCACCGACGTTTACAGAGCATATACTACAAAGGAACGCACCTCCTGTTATTGGTTTGCCCGCTTCCGTTCTGGAAATTTCGACCTGAAAAATGAACCCCTTGGTCGTCAGAAAACTTTGGTCGACAATGACGAATTAAACTCGATTGTGGAAGCTGATGATACTCAGTCTACGGCTAAATTAGCAGCAGCTTTCGATGTTAGCATCAAAACAATATTGGTCCATTTGCGTCAAATTGGCAAGGTAAAAAATCTTGACAAATGGGTGCCACACGAGTTCAATGATCGCCAGCGCGAAGTTCGCGTCGTGACGTGCCTTACACTGCTCAACAGGCACACAAATGAAGGAATTTTAAACACCGATTGCATGGGTGATTTCTTTGTAGAAATAAAAATATAAAAAAAATTACGTTAACTTATTTTATAAAAAACAGTAATTTCATAGGTAAAGACCTAATATTAGCAATGATAGGCGTAATAATCATTATTAGGAGTAGTATTCAAATTTAAATTCAAATTTATTTATTTGTGAATACAGGTACAGGATATAGAATAGATCTTTAAAAAGATTTTCGCTGCATTCAGCTTGGGTATACAATATAATTACAATTAAATCTACTAAATTTCATTATTTTATTTATACTATAATTAACTTATAATATAATTTTAATACTACATTATATTATTTATACTATAATTATACCTATTAGAATATGCTTAACAATTATGTAATTTACGAGTAATTATATATTAATAAGAATAGGATATTTACAATACATATATAGTCTAATCGAATGTCAAAAATGAAATGTTATGCAATGTCATTATAATATTATGCCTACTGATGCATCGCTTAAATATTCATAAATTGAATAGTAGCATTTCTCAGTAAGAATTTTTTTAAATTCTTTTACAAATTTATGAATATTTAGTTAGTTAATAATAGTAGTTAGTTAAATGAGATTTTCGTTTAATATTTGGTGTGGCATCAGGAGAAACATGGTTGTGATGGTGTGTGTACGTGCTTGAAGGCCACTTGAATACTAGAAAATACGTAGAAATTGTAAACCTTCTATGAAATAAATTTATCTGCCAGAGGGGGAGCGAATTAATAACATATTTCAACAAGATGGTGCTCCTGCCCATAATAGTAGAATATGCACTGAGTATCTCAATAACAATTTCAACATCTGGATAGGCACAAACGAAACAATTAAATGGCTAGCGAAATCTCCAGATCCAGAGAAAATGATAAAAGGTCTTTTGACTTTTAAAAAATAAAGTCTTGGTTGGAATGTTAATTCGAGTCGACATGTAAGAATTGTTAGATTTCATGGTCTTCTTTAATTTTGAGATACCTACTTCGAGAGATTTTATGCTTATCATAGACCCTATCGATTGGTTTAATGAAATAGTGATTATCTATTTTTTGCATTTTTAGTTGGAACCCGGCTGAGATAAGCTTTTTGAAAAATGTATGAATGTGGTTATTCTTATTTTGAAAAACAAAGGAATGTTTCCTTGGAGTAAAATTTGATATCTTCAATATTTAATATAATTTACCTACAGATCCCCTTCGATTTTTCACCCTGTAGAATTGATTCACAACATTTATATTTAAATCAAATCACACCGTACCGCAGCTGGTTGCTGCCCGCCAAACGATATTATGGAGCTGATGAGTTTATAAATCACTCTAAATATGAAGAGAGATTATGAAAAAATATAGAAGTAGAGTAGTGCCGCTTTGATTATAGAAACAGTTTCTTACCTAATTTAAATTGTAGATTATAATATTATTTTAGCTGACTTAAAAAAGGAGGAGGTTTACAATGCGAATTTATGTTTTTTATATGTATATTACGCGATATCTTCGCCAATTGAGACCCGATTTCGCAGATATTTTTTTTAATTAAATAGGTATACTTCAGGTCCCATATAAAACTGGAGAAAAATTTTTACCCCTTAGGGTCGCAAAATAATAACTTCTTTTTAGTTCTTAAAGTCGGCTTTTACTTTTTGAAAAAAGTTATAATTATTTTTTAAAAGAGACCTTTGTTAATGATTTCAATGCAAAAAGATGCAAAATTATAAAGAAGAGAAATTAGCTTCCAGCAGAAACTAATGACGTTAATCGGTACAATAATTAGCCACTGGTTGACAACCGCTCCTCCGCGCCACCATTCTATTTTGTATCGATCGTTTTCGCTTCATTAAGCCCTTTTCCCTGAATTATCGTGTTTACGTCTGAATGCTAGGTGCAGATCACTACTAACAAGCTTTTGTATCGATTGATTTTCACTTTATTTAGCTCTGCGCTGGTATCATGCTGACAGGTGATTGCCTGAAACCACACAGTCACCTGTGTCAGTGGGATTTCAGGGTTAGGACAGAATTGAAGATTAAAGATATTGAAACAGCCTTCATACGTCACATAGCTGGTTGCAGATCTTTAATCATTTTTGAAAGTATTCTTCAAGGACTTCACATGTCCTTGAAATATTTTATTCCTCAACATCTAGGTTTACTTTTTTTACAGAATAAGGGTGACAAACGAACACACTGTCCACCTGATGGTAAGTTGATACTGTGGTCCATAGACATCTACATCTATCCTCGGTTGATAATCAAAATGCAGATGCGTTGTCACTCCTGAGGACTAAGATGGAATGTCTCATTTCCAGTAAAAAGGGTTTCGGATTCTCTACACTCACCATACGAAACACAGCAGCATTAAGCTGCTGTTTTATGCTGGCATTCTGTGAGAGGATGGTCCTTCCCAGATCGAGCCGACCCATTCGTGTTACAACCACAATATAGATATAGCATGGCTCTACCACGTATAAAAGTTAAAAAGTTACAGCCTATATGCGTCCCACTGCTCGGCACAGGCCTCCTCTCATTTCTGAGAGAGTTTAGGGCCAGGAAATGTCCGCCGCGCTGCCCCAATGCGTGTTGGCGAACTTCACATGTCTTCGAAATATTTTTTTTCTTATTTTTCAGACATACAGGTTTCCTCACGATGTTTTCCTTCACCGCCGAGCACGTGGTAAATCAGCACCTGAAATAGCAATTAACAATTTTATTATTGCCGACGGAGATAGAACCCGGGATGTTCGGGTAAGTTTATAAAGAAATCGGCGAACACGAGACCGGCGACCCTTTTAATTAGCAACAAGGTATTTTATGTTAGACCTCAGGGTTTATAGGCCACAGCATTTTTTTTTTTTTATTTATACTTTCATGCACAAAGCAGTATATATATGGCGGACTTAATGCCATAGGGCATTCTCTACCAGTCAATCATTACGCTAAACAGAGATAGACATATAATAGGCGGTGCAGCGATAATCAAAATAGAGAGGGTAAAAAATATTATAATTATATTAATTATATATGAATGAAACATATGTATATGAAAGTAAGAGCTGTGTTAGTTCCAACTTGCAACGATTTTCTCACATGCTTACGGACTTGATTTTTAAAAACAATCTTGTTGGGAGCTTTTTTATTGTCAAGAGGGATGTCGTTCCAAAGTCTGATGGCCGTCAGGGCGAAATAGTGAGATAAGTAACCAGTACAGTGTAAAGGAGTGAGCAACTTAAGATTAGCCGAAGAATGGAGAGAACAATAATGAGAATCTCCCTCCCAGGTATTGAAATTTGGATTTCAGTACTCGGGAGCACATGGATAGTTCAGACTTGTGAAAAGGGCGCAGAGTATTCTAACATGTCTGCGCTGACGGATGGGCAGCCAATTTAGTTGAGTACGAAAAGAAGATACATGGTCGTATTTACGAAGACCATAAATGTATCTGATGGAGTTGTTAAACAGACGATCCAACGTATTAAGATGATGTTGAGACAGGTCTGAGAAACACACATCGACATAATCAATAATCGGTAGAAAGTGATTGGACAAGTAAAATCTTAGTATTGGTGGGAAGAAAGTTTTTTAATCGATATCGCAAAATTCCAGTAGTTTTGCGACTCACCTCCTGTATATGCCAACCAAGCTTCTTTACATGGAGAGAGAATGGTGTGAAATTATCATTAAACATAATTGATGGTAGGGTGGGAATATCAAGTTCAGATAATAATCTTGGGCTACATTATTTATTTTTTGGTATTTTGACGGGTTCACGTTTATGCCATACACAGTGGACTATTCAGAGATATATTTCAAGTCATCATTTAATAGTGAGATAGCATTAAAGGTATTTGAGAGGTCCACTCGCGCATATAACTGCAGATCATCGGCATACAGATGGAAGAGCACTTGAGATTTAATGTGATGAGATTGATAAATATGGAGAACATAAGAGGAGAGATAATACAGCCTTGAGGATATGATGAGAACTATTCCTGAGCTGAAGACGAGATATTAAAATGAGAAAGAACAGCTAACAAGATATCATGATCAACAGAATTAAATGCGTTAGAAAAGTCAACTAAGATGAGAACGGTCAGTTTTGATTTTTCCATGCCCTCTCGGATGTCTTCCATCACCTTGAGAAGAGCAGTAATTGAGAATGACATGACGAAAACCCGACTGATAAGGGGAAAGAATATTATTTGAGAAAACAAAAAGAAGAAATCTGTTTATGAGCAACAGCTTCCAGAAAATGACGATTAAAATCGTCAGGAGAAAAGATGATGCTATTACAGTCAAATTGCGATATTCCATATCCAAGCGTATTGAGAAACTTTCATATATCAGCCGAAGATGAATTAAGTACTTGTTCGTGAATATATCGGTGTTTAGCAGCTCTCACCATTTGATTGCATCTATTTCTAGCATCTTTATATGCTTGCCACTTTATATCAGTGCGATTCTTCTTAAAAGCAAGAAACGATCTATCGCGTTTTCCATAGCCCTTACCCCAGTCGTGATCCATGGAACAGGAGGACGCTTAAGTCAAACGACACGCTTAGGAGCATGCTTATTATACAGTCCTAATATGTTGCTGTTAAAAAGTTTTAAAGACTTTATCATCAAATGTAGAAGCATTATATACAGATGACCAGTTAACCAGAAGCAGGGAATTGTCTAAAATTTACAACGTGTTCAACGGAGGAGACGGCAATAAGGTCGATCCAGGTGTTAGCAGAGTGGAAGTAGTGATGTGTTGCATTTAGAGGCAAAAAAGTGAAGTTATGGGACATCATGGTCGACCTTAGTTTGCAAGATTTTAAAGAAACCATTAAAAGGGCCATGTTAAAGTCCCACATAATAATGTGATATGTGTAGGCAGAACTGAAAGGCAACACATTTTCATTCAATATGTGAAAGGGAAGAGGAACTGTTGCAATTGAGTATTTAATCTGAAAAACTTGGAGATTGTTTTGTGAAATCGAAAATATTATAGAATAGAATACATTCATTTTTATTCAATATATGTCATCATCATCATCATTACAGCCCTTCACAAGTCCACTGCTGAACATAGGCCTCCCCCACGGAATGCCACAAAGCACGGTCCCGAGCCACCTGCATCCATTGACTTCCTGCATGTCCAGGTCGTCACTCCATCTAGTGGGGACGCCTACACTTCGCCTGCCGGTACGAGGCTGCCACTCGAGAACCTTTCTTCCGGTAGTCGGTTCTTCGAGCTATATGGCCGGCTCATTGCTACTTCAGCTTACTAATCCATTGGGCTATGTCGGTTACTCTGGTTCTACTGCGGATATCCTCATTTCTAAGTTTATCACGCAGAGAAACCCCGAGCATAGCCCTCTCCATAGCTCGCTGAGCCACCTTGAGCTTCCTAATACGGCCAATAGTGAAGGACCACGTCTCAGTTCCATATGTCATCACTGGCAACAAGCACTGGTTGTACAATTTAGTTTTGAGGTTTTGAGGTATGCCTGACGAGAAGATGGGTCGTAATCTCGCGAACGCTGCCCAGCCGAGTTGAATCCGTCGATTGACCTCTCGGTCGAAGTAGGACTTACCTAGTCAGACTATTTGTCCCAGGTAAACATATTCGTCAACAACTTCGAGCTTAGTGCTCCCAACAACTACCGGCATAGGTGTGACATGGACATTAAACATGATTTTTGTTTTGTCCATGTTCATCTTGAGACCTATCCGTTGGGAGACACTATTGGTCATTGAGCATAGTGCTTAGGTCCTCCAGCGATTCTGCCATAAGGACTATATCGTCGGCAAATCGAAGGTGAGTGATGTACTCGCCATTGACGTTAACACCGTATCCTTTCCAGTCCAGTAGCTTGAAAACGTCTTCCAATGCAGTGGTGAAGAGTTTCGGGGATATTACGTCACCCTGTCTTACACCTCTATGCAGTTGGATAGGTTTCGTACTCTGGTTCTGTACTCGGATAGCCATCGTAGCCCTACTACGCAAACACTTCAGCACCTCGATATACCGACAGTCCACTTGCACCGTTGAAGGGACTGCAGCACCGCCAAGGTTCGACGGAATCAAAGGCTTTCTCATAGTCCATACGCCCGACATAGTGGCAAATTATACTCTTCGGACTTCTGTACAATTTGTCGAAGGGTATATGGTCTATGGTGCTAAAACCTTTTAAACCGGCCCTTCGGGAGGCTGGAAGTCGTCGAGTCTGCATGCGAGACGATTCGTAATGACACTCGAAAACAGCACGTAGACGCGGCTCAGAAGGAAATCGGTCTGTAGTTCTTCAAGTGAGCGTTGTCGCCTTTCTTAAGAAGAACAAGACCACCGCACTTCTGCTCCACGCCTCCGGTGTAGTGTCACCATGGAGGACGGAATTAAAGAGCTTCTGAAGGACTACAAGTACCGGTTTTCCACCCGCTTTCAGAAGCTCCACTGTAATTCCATCCTCGCCTGGGGCCTTGCCGTTTTAAGGTGCTGGAGACCATTCTCGCTCAGACTAACGTCGGAATATCATCAGAATAGTATCGGATAAAGCTTGCTCTTGGGTCGTTACTCACGCGTGTGACTTCAACGTTGACGTGTACAGCTGCCCAGAACCTCTCAATCTCTCAAAATCTCAGGTATCCCGGAAGACGCTGCCACTCGGTCTTCAGCTTTGACAGTTGGCTCTTTCTGGCAGACAGATCTCTAGCATACTTTGGAGCCCTGGTTCCGCTCGATCGTTTCTTCAATACGAGTAATAAAGTTGCGTAAGTCCCGCCGCATGCATTTGGAGATCTGTCTGTTCAGTTGCCTGTATGCTTTCAAATCTACTGAAGATTGCAGCTTCATTTCCCGTCTAACAGCCATGAGATTAAGAGTGTGATCGAAGAGTTTTTGTGTTCTTCTGCGGCAGGTCTTACAAAACTCAGCTCCGACCGCATGGACAGTTTCCACGAGCTTGTCATTCATATCGTCCACTGCATTGCAATCTTCTAGGCACTGAAAACGATTTTGTAACTCGAGCTGAAAGGTTTCGGGACTTTGGATTAGAGCACGAGGGGGACGGAGCGTTGACTTCACTAGACGACACCTCTCCAACTTAACGTTTAGGTTCAGTGTGCCTCTAACCATTCGGTGATCGCTACCAGTTTTCACCCTCGCGATCACTGAGACATCACTGAACATTTGTCGTCTAGTCGTCATAATGAAGTCAATTTCATTTTCTGTCGAACTGTCGGGGCTTGACCAGGTCCACTTCCTGTGGGGACGCTTCTGGAAGAAAGAGCTCATCATAAAGAGTCCCTCTTTCTCCATGAAGTCGGCCAGCTGCTGGCCCCTTGGGATCCGTTGCCCTAATCCTAATTTCCCTACTTTCAGCTCACCGCTCTCTCTTGCCTGGTTTTGTGTTGAAGTCTCCCATAACACCGTATAGTGGGTTTGGAGGAATGCATGGCACTAGAGATATCCTCATACATTTCTTCCACCTCCTCATCGGGGTGCCGAGGTTGGTGCATAAACCTGTATGACCTTCAGCGAATACCGTTTGGTGATTCTGAGTATAAGGTACGCAACCCTCATCGACACTCCCAATCTTTACAACGTTGTTAACAGAGACTTGTGGACGATAAATCCGACACCTCCTTGGGACAGATGGTCGCCCTCGGTGATAGAACAAGTTGCCGGATTCGAGGATTACCGTGTCCTCCCTCTCTTCGGACCTCGGATAATCCTATAATATTCCAGCGCAACTTGTCTATTTCTTCTTCAACTCCAGGATCTTCTCGTCAGTCCTCAGGTGCGTGCGTTATAAGTTGCTAGGTCGAGTCGTCGTAGGTGGCAACCGAACCTCCACCGGAGATTCTTAGCGCCCCCTGCCCCGCCGTTACTATGGTCGCCACCGTAGCCAGGAATAGCGGGGCCGCCGGGGACTGGGGGCCGTCTCTTCGTAACTTTCTTCATTGGGGGGTATATTGCCGTAGTTGCCACGCTTGGCGAGCGGGTTGGCAACCGCAGTTTTTTATTGTTATTTGCTGTTATCAGAAAGATGCTGCTGCCCATCTTCTGCCTCAGTTTCCCTCTAGTAGTGGGTATTCTAACCCGCCACTAAGAAAGTCGTTTTCCTATCCAATCCACCTATCTTCGTATTCGCTATTCAAATAATCACGCACTGCACTTGAATAGTGAGGCGGAGCACCGTCGTGTTGGAAATAAAAATTATTCAGTAACACTAGGGTTATATCGTCCAGGAAGTCTTGAATAACAGCCTGTAACATGTCCAAATAATTACCACCCATTAATCGTCTTTCAATGAAGTACGGGCCCACAAATACGTTATCAATAATTCCGGCCCAAACATTTACACTAAATCGCCCTTGATGATTACTATCTTTTATAGCGTGTGGGTTGCATACTGCCCAGTAATGCGACTGTTATAAAGCCCTACACGCATAAACTGGGCTTCATCAGTCCACATAATGTTAGTATTATCAATGTTTGACAACGACCATTCACAAAAATGTTTTCGAGGTGGACCATCATTGTTAGTGCTTGCACGTTGGTAATAAGGGATGATATCCAGATTCAGTAGTTTTCACATTAGTACTGGCTGTGACAAGTAATACCTTTTTCTTTTTACATGAGGGAAATACCGCACTAAAACCCATGGTGTTCCACCTTCGCCGCATATTGGCAGGGCCACGAACGCTTAGGCCCCAATAGCGCCGACCGAGAGACTCCTCCCATTCTCCTTCTCAGTGGCGCACCAGAAACACAAGGCGCCCCATCACGGCCTCCAACTCCACCTGCGTAACGGGTCCCCGAGTCTGATACGCAGGGGGCCATGGAGCCAGAAAATCGAGCACTCAAGCACCGCTCCCGACCCCAGCAGCGGATCTGGTCTGGCTCCGCCGTCAGCAAGTTTCGGCCGCGGAGGCTGAGGGAGGCGACGCTATGGCCTCCTCTACCCCCGCGGCCCCACCACCACCGCATCAACGGTGCGGCCTCATCAGAGACGCGGAGGATAGGGCGAGTCGCGCATCGCCATACCACCACTCTTCTTCCTCCGCGACTCCACCTCCGCTACACCGGTAGGGGGAGAGCACGCCTCTCTCACCACAGCCCACCAACACACATCAGAAATGGGCTCGCCAAGTCCACTCGGAGTGGTCACCTCGGGCCGGCCCCACACCACGGGCCAGCCAAGGGGTTCCTCTTTGTTCACCGCGGGTGACCAAGCCACGGCTACTAAGCCCCCCGCCACGACAAGGCGGGAACCCGTTCGGAGGGGGAGGGGGTAACAAGTAATACCTACTACCTACAAAATTTTAAAATAGGACACTCGATACGTAATGAGGTCACGGTCAAGTCAACACTGTCGGCCGGCCAGGTGAACGTGCCCAGCGGTGTAATGGAAGAGAAAGAGCGGGGAGACGCGTTTGTTTTATCGAGTCAAAGTTTGATCCGAGTTTGATTACGTGGTGAGCCATGCGCAGCTATATGGTTGTAGCACGAATGGGTCGGCTCGACCGGAAAGGACCACGCTCTCACAGAATACCAGCGTAAAATAACAGCTTAATGCTGCTGTGTTTCGTATGGTGAGTGTAGAACCAGAGACCCTTTTACTGGAAAAGGCATTCCATCTTAGTCCTCACGGGTGACAAGGCATCTGCATTTAGATTCTTAATTGAGGATAAATGTAGATGTCTATGAAACCCAACAACCACTTACCATCAGGTGGACTGTGTGCTCGTTTGTTATCCTATACTATAAAAAAAAAAACTATTAGATACCTAAATCTGTAACCGAGCGCGAGCGCCGTAAGCCACCGACTGCTTACGAACTCAACACTCTCTGTGCGTGCGTATAAAATAGTAAACGCTTCATATTTATGAATAACAAGCAATTAAAATAATGCATTTCCACACATTTTAATATAAAGAATAAAAAGTATGAAATGTTTCAGTTTTTTTCTTGTTAATTTTTTTTCACCATTCGCTTATGTTATCTATTCTGAAACTCCTCTGAATATTTGGCCGGTTATTGCAAAATAACCCTGTATTTATTTCTTAAAAAATTCTCTGAGGGATTCCTTCCGACCTAAGTTATAAAATTGCTCGTATGGCTCTCTTATATAAAACAAAGATAGTTTCAATGTCAGTTGCATTACCCTATAGCAAGATTCCATATGACATTATTCTATGGAAATAACTAAAATAAACTAATCTAGCTGTTTCAACACATGTAAGGCCTCTAATCATTTTTACAGCATATGCTGCAGAACTATGTTTGCTAGGTAGTTTAGATATATAAGGGCCCCATGGAAGCTTCGCGTCGACTGTAATTCGGAAAAAAACAGTGGATTCAATAATACTCAGCTCCTCCCCATTAAGGTTTCATATTCGTTTTATTACCGTTTAAAAGCAAATTATTGATGTTAAACCATTGTACTACTTTTGATATAGCATTATTCACTTCATCATATTTTAATAATTGCCTTTTAATTCGGTATAAAAACCTAAATGACGCCACATGAATAAATTCAAGCCGAGAGAAGAAGCTGGGGCGAGTCGCTAGTGTGACATAAAATTATAAATTTTAATTGATAAAGTTAATTTATATTATAATAAAAAACCTTATTATTTATTTATTTTTTATTTATGTAATGTGCGGTTACTCAAACAAAATAATTTCCAAGCATCTTCATCATCAGAAAAACATTCTACGCATATTTAAGTTTAAGAAACCAAAAAAAATTAAGAAAATGTTGTGTTTATGCCATGTCAAAACGACTTGAATTGTTATTTTAAAACATTCACCTTGTGAAATTATTTCTTTTACAAATAAGGGTATGCATTTTTTTTTTTGCTGTGGCAACCCTAGTGATAAGTTGTAAAAGTAATTGGTCCCGATAAATTTTAATAATTTATATATTGTCAATTCATAATATCCACCTCAATTTTATGTTATAGTTAATAATTACTGCCGCTTTGTATTTAAAATTTAAGAAAGTCGGTACATAAATATTATAACAACATTTTGGGGTTGGAACAAAAAGTGACAGGTAACGAACATTGTTTTAAAATCATTGTAATTCTTATTTCATATCATTCCTTTTATAAATTAAAGATCTATTCTATTAATATTACTAGTTTTTACATTCTTTGCGGGTTTCTTTTCGAATTATTTTAACGATAATTTGATTTGAGATCTGTAAATAGAAAAAAAACAACAACAACTCGACATTGGCCTCTGCTCCTTCTGTTTTCGATCCTTGTTTTTCTTTTATATTTACAATAAATAGTAAAATGAATACTCACAACATAAGACGCGCCAGATGGAGAACCAACTCCAGCTTGCGCTCCAAGAACTTAGGCGTCCAAGGGCAGTGTGAACTGTTGCAAAGGGATGATAATGAAAAATAAATAGTTAACATAATTGCCAAAAACACACAATTGAAATGTGATATGGTTAAGTTACATACAGAATACACAAGTGTTATAAAAGAAAGAGATCAGCTACAGGGAACGGTTAATGGGTTTGACCAATGCAGCAAGGAATATGAGGAAGCTCTCAGGTTTATTGCTGCATTGAAGATACTGATTGAATGAGGCTAATGAGCGAATAACACAATTTAAAACATATAGATAACCTTAACGCCTCTCAGACTCAAAGCCTGTTCTCTGAGCTTGTGCAATGTAATACTTCAAGAATTTTACAGCAACAATAGATTTGACTGGTGACGACTCTTCCACTTCAGGAAACACAGTAAGGATTAATTGCAGCAAAACCAAATTGAAGAAGTATATAAAAGTTAATAAATACATAAGGAAGGTACAAAAATTAATAAAAAATAAGATTAATACCAAAAATTATGTTAATTTATGTAAAGAAAAGCAAGCATTGATATATGAACTTAAGTTGTATTCAATTGAGGTGCATAACATTAAAAAAAAATGAGACTGATGTAGAGTGCCTTAAATCAGAAATATTATCACTTACTAACTCCCTTCAAACTGTGTCCAATAAACATAAATCAGCCCAAAACGAAATAAAAGAACATACTGGCTATGGATAATTTGGTAAAGACATGTAAATATAATGAGGAGCGTTTTGACTCCTTAGTTAAACATCAATGTGAGTGTCAGCATTCAATACCAGCTTCTTCAGAGTCGGTGTGTGCTGATAATATTATACCACCACCAAAACTCTATGACAGTGCCGCAGAGGGCTTAAAATAAAAAATGACTCAAATATTAACAAAATAATATAATTGTGTATAGCGATGACATGGGAAAAAATCTAGGCATAACTTTAAATAACTCTTTAAAGGACAAAAATTACAAATTGCTGCATGCCCGAGCATCTTTTAGTGACATCCTAAATAAAATTATAGTTACTAAATTTTGTCCAAATAGTACAATAATATTTTTGTTGGTAGAAGCAGTGTAAACAACAAACAGTTATTAAGATATATTGAACAACTTAATAACTTAAATGTACCTAAAATGTCTTGTTCACTGCCTTACACACAGGGATTGCCACAGGAAAATAATCTAAGACATAATTTAAATATACAAATGAATAATTTAATATGTAACAATAATTTAAATTTGACATATAATTGTGATAATAATGACAAATTTCATGTAATTGACATAAATAACTTAATAAAAAAGTTTTGGACAAAAGATAGGTATTACCTATCCAAATATAATTCTGGTAGCAAATGTGCTATCTTATTATTTACTTTTTAACTCAGCCAAGTTTTTGGCTACCAAGACTGCTTTTATTGAGCATGATAATCATTTGACATTTAATTTGGAATCAGTTCCAACTAATTTAAATTAGTAAATGCGACAATAGAGGCAATCTCTAGCAATAATAAGATTAATTAATTTTGAATGCAGCCCAAATAAGTAATAAAAATTGTTTACACCTGGTGCATCAAAATATACAAGGCATGATGGGCAAAGGTTGGAAGTTGAATTGTTTTTAAATAGTAACAATATACATATCCTTTGTATTACTGAACATTGGCTAAAGATTATAATTTCATGTTTAATTTTAGAAATCACCAGGTAGTCAGTTCCTTCAATAGAGAAAAAGTTTACGTGGTGGCTCCTTAATATTAGCAGATAAATCATTATTATATAAAGAACGTAAGGATATTGTGAGCCTCTCTGTTTAGCGAACTGTAGAAATGGCTTGTGTCGACCTCGAGCACCTCATTGTTGTAAGTGTTTACAGACCCCCATGTGCTACTTATGACTATTTCGAAAGAATTGTGGAAGAAGTTTTGCTCAAACTTAGTAAACAGAACAAGTCTGTTGTAATATGTGGAGCTTTAACATCAATCTCCTTTAAACTTCTTCCATTAGTATTAAGTTTAGCTCATTGTTTAAATCGTATAATCTTGTTAATTTATTCTTAGAACCAACACGTATTGCTGGGCTAGTGCAACCTGTATAGATAATATTTTACAGATATTAAGCCCTTGCATAAATCAATTATTCAAAATTTAAGTTCAGATCACTGTGGACAGTTGGTATCATTGCCTTATACACAAAAACAGAAAAATAAGAAAGTTGTGTTTGTTCAATAAATGACCATCGCTTGGAGAGGTTTAGAAGTAATATAATAAAAGACTTCCATCACTTTCATTTAAAAATAGTGCTAATTATTTGTATGGTATGTTATTTAAAATTATAACTTGTGAATTTAGTACAATATTTACTTCTAAAACTTTCTCTTTAACAGTCGCAAATCATTTAATGAATGGGCGACAGTAGGAATTATAAAAGTAGGCGAAAGTTATATGAGCTTTATAATGAAAGATCATATAATACTAGTGTTATATTTAGAGATTATGTAAAACATATTCTAAAATATTTAAAATGTGTGCTCCACAGCTAAGGCTTTACATTTAAGTAACAAAATTAAACTGCATCCAACAAAATTAAAATGACCTGGAGAATAATAAATAGTGAACAGGCAAGGTCAAACCGCACAACTCAGTTTTCAATTGAATATTAACAACAGTTTAACTCGATCTGATCAAGAAGTTGCTATGGCTTTTGAGATACATTTACTGATGTTCCTTTTTGACAACAAAATCATTAAATTCTTCTCCTACTGTCTTAGAATCATTGCTTAAACAAAATGTAAAGGCTTGTTCAAATACTTTTAAATTCCATAGAGTATTGCCAAAAGATATCGTTAAATATTTTAAAACAATTGATTTTAAGAAAACGGCAGACTTATGGGATTTCCGTTAAAGTTATTTTATCTATAATAGATATAATAGCCCTTATCTAGCCACTATATTTAATACAAGCGTCGAATCTGGTGTGTTTCTGATTTAATGAAACATAGTAAAGTCATACCTTTATTTAAATCTGGTAGTACATTAGACCCCCAATTTTAGACCGATTTCTGTACTACCAACATTTAGTAAAATTTTTGAAAAATAATTTTAGATCAGATCTTAAGTTTTTTTAATATTAATAAATTGCTACATAAAAATCAATTCGGTTTTAGAAGGGATCGCTCGACAACTGACGCTGGAGTTGAGCTTATTAAACATATTTTTGTGCATGGGAGAATACGGAGAGATGCTTTGGGTATATTTGTGACCTTTCCAAGGCCTTCGACTGTGTTCATGAGACATTAATCAGGCTACAGTACTATGGTGTCAAGAACACAGCGCTTAAACTTATTATTTCATATTTAAGTAATAGAATGCAGAAAGTTATTATCAATGGTAAAAGTTCTTCCGGGTCACCTGTACTAATGGGTGTCCCTCAGGGCTCGATTCTCGGCCATTCTATTTCTGGTATATATTAATGACTTACCTTCCCTTGAGGATAATCATGATATAGTATTATTTGCTGATGATACTTCCTTGATTTTTAAACTTAAACGTCAATCATTTAAATGTGACGAAGTGAATAATGCTATATCAAAATTAGTGCATTGGTTTAACGTTAATAATCTACATTTAAACGGAAATAAAACTAAATGTATTAAATTTACAACAACGAATGTAAAAATCTGGGTACCAATGTGTTTTAAATGGGGAAGAACTGAGCCCTGTTGAATCCACTGTTTTCTTGGCATCACTCTCGACGCAAAGCTTCAGTAGGGCCCCATATATCAAAACTAGCAAGCAGACTAAGTTCTGCAGCCTATGCTGTAAAAGATTAGAGGTCTCACTAGTGTCGAGACAGCTAGACTAGTTTATTTCAGTTATTTCCGTAGCATAATGTCTTATGGGATTTTGCTATGAAATGCAGTTGATTCAGAAACTATTTTTGTTTTACAGAGAGGCCATTAGAGCTATTTACAACCTAAAACCGAGAGAGTCTAGAGATAAATTTAAAAGAAATATAATTAACTTTGGCCTCTCAGTATATTTACGAAAATTTAATGTATGTTCACAAAAACAAAGGTAGTTTTAGTAAAAAGTGATATACATTCTGTAAACACTAGGAACAAGCACAAGCTAGTGATACCAGTTTCTCGACTCCACAGAGTCAGTAATTCATTTTGGGGCAATGTATACGCTATTACAACAAGGTCCCGGAAAGTGTAGGCTCTCTCTATTACCAAGTTTAAATGTTTTGTTAAGCTGAAACTGTATTAAAGGGTCATTATAGTATAAATGAATATATAATTGATAATAACCCCTGGGAATGAGGTGGTCGCTTCCAAGCAGTTTCTAAAATAAATTTTGTACTTAAATAGTTTGTACAACCATTAATGTAATTCTTTAAAAAAAGTCCGCTGGGTTTCTGCTGGTTCTTCCCAGGACAGAGGTTTTTTTTTCGAACCAGTGGTAAAGTAAAAAATGACTTTCAATAAGAATTACACATGTAATCTATATTGAATAAAAAATTATTCTATTCTATTCTATTCTATTCATATTTCACCCATCTATCCAATCCATCACCCCTTTTCGTCGAATAGGTGTTACAAGAAGCGAATATGAGAAATGCCACGGAAATTAATTTCATTCATTAAATCGCTTTATTCACTTGAAATCGGCTTTTACTTTTTATTGAAAGTTTAATTTCTTTAATAATTATATAATCTGTGCCTGCAGCATAAAGCACAATTCACCGAAATTAGTTTCGAGGAGCCCCAAAATTTGCATTTAAATGAATATACAGAAACTTTGTATTCATTACAAAGGCAAAATACTCTCATTACCTTGCACTAATTGCAATCTATTTTCTTTGTGTATAAAGTGTTCATCGACCTGTATGTTCTTCTGCTCTCCAAAGCTCAACGATACGTATTTATGTTTACATAGTTGCAACTCGGCTGCTTTATGCAGCCGATTCTTTTATTTTTTTATTTGGTTATGGACTCGTACGGTTATACTTCTGCCAATTTCAATTAATAAGAAAATCTCATCACATTGCGAAGTTTTCGAATAATTTAGATGACAGCTTTACCCAGCGGACAGTCTTTGATAGTCGAAGACGACAGTATCTCCTGCTCTTCAGTCAAGTTTTTAAGGTGCCTAAAATAACTTTAGGTTTATATCAATGTCGGAGCAATTTTATGTAATTTCCACTAATAGATCACATACGCAGACACTTATTACACAAAATGCATTACTTTTGCGTATCAAAATCCACTTCAAATCAGTATTTATAGATTAAAACAGGAGCAACAATCCGCAAGCGGTCAAGTTCTCTTGGAAATAAAGCTTGCAAATGCCAATTCTTAATAAAATTAATATTATTTATTATTTTTTATCAGCGATGACTGCAATAGCCAGTTAGTTAGTTCGTTTGTCACTTCAGTTTTATAAAAAAATATTTCTTTAGTTAGTTTTTAATTAAGATGAAAAAAGTACCTGCTTTTCAAATGTTCAACAAAAATTCGTAGCTTTGAATTTTATCTCATACTAGCGATCCTCCCCGCCTTCGCACGGATAATTTCTGGATCTTGACAACAGCGTCACCTACCGGGTCCAATTGTGAATCGTTTAGATTATCAGAGACTCTCTCAAACACACAAAGAAATTCATCAAAATCGGTCCCGCCATTTTCGAGGTTTTGCGAAACTAACGGACAGCAATTGATTTTTATATATAGAGATAAATGTTAACTGAAAACAAATATTAAGCCCGAGCTTGTGATCAAAGTTGTGCATCTCTTAAGTTTCACATTAGCGTTTCGTGCTCGAAAACGAGTTTATAACATTTCCAGTTTGTTTTTGTTGAACTTAGACAGAGCTAACTTTTTATATTTGAACACAGCTTAATTTGACTTTTAAGTGTGGTGGTGGATGATATATCAGGAAATGATAAGAGTTATCACAGATACAATGATGTCGTGATTTTGCATAATTATTATGCGATTGTTGAATAAGGGAATTGTGTGACTCAGGCAGACTGGCAGATAAGGCAACAACAAGTGCTGTGTATTGGCGTTATTAGAATATCCACTTCCCTGTATCAAATCGTGGGTGTCATGAAATGTAAAATGCTGCTGCCCATCTTTTTGATAATAGCTGAAACTTATACAAAATTCTAAATAGAGGGACGACCTGGTAAGCCTTCCTGCATAGTCGATAGACTATCAAATGGTTGTTAGTTCGTTTTTTTATAGAAAAATCATATTATATTCTGGTTTATTCGAACTTCGTTACGTTTTTTTCTCATTATTAGTTTACTTTTACTGTACTACCTCCCGTGTGTCTATTTCTGCTTAGCCTAATGGTTGACTGGGAGAGAATGCCTTAAGGCATTAAGTCCACTATATGTACAATTTTATTTTTTGTGCATAAAAGTTTAAATAAATAAATCTAATGAACTTCCATACTACCATAATCTCTATCTTAACTGTAAGTTGTTTTGTTTTAATTGTAGTTTAAAATAATTCATTAAGAATACTCAAGACATATAGGGTTAATATTATTGTTTAAAAAAACACATAATAAGAACAACGTGTTAGTAAAATGTATATAGCATACGGGATAAACCTATAATAATTTTGGTAACATAATAGAATGTAATGAATAATAGCCGTTTAAATATATCTTGTTAAAAACAAGGAGTCGGGCCGCAAGCATTATTCTAACGAACTACCTACTGACTTCACGTGTTCAGTAGAATGCTTTCTGAAATAGAAAAATTGATGATTTCTGTATAAATATCAACAATCCTCAATCCTCAACACTACAGATAATGTCTCCTACTAGTTTATTTGCGGTGTTGAAATTCCTTATGAATATTCACACTTTTCGTCGCGTCCTTTCTTTAAATGATGAGTTTGTTTTGACAGGTTATAGACCGCGCGTGGTTAATTATTCGTATCTGTGGTAAACGGTTGCGTTCCACAGTGACCGAGTGAAGCCAGCCACAGTCGCGCGTGTGCCTGCTGTGCTACCGTATGTCAGAGGTGTCACAGACAAGATTGGCTACATCTTGAAGCGAGATTCTATTAGAACATTCTACAAGCCGCCGAAGAACATTGGTCAGCTCTTACCATTCGTCAAGTGTAATATCCCTCTACAAGATGCAGGAGTGTACAAGCTTGATTGTGAATGTGGTCTCTCACATAAAGGGCAAACAAAAAGATGGATAAAAACCCACGTAAAAAAATATAGCTGACGTGAAACACCAACGCTCCGGGAAGTCTGCAGTTTGTGATCATATCCTAGATGGCCCCCGCCATTACATCAGATTTGATAGACCGCAAATCTCGCAAAAGAACATAGATTCCTGCCAAGGATGATACGTGAGGCTATTGAAAAAAATCCTAATTTTTAGAGAGAGGAAGCTGGGTACCACCTGCTTGGGATCCTGTAATTAATTAAATTAAAACTAAACCCAAGCATACCACTGCAAGACTTCAAGACACAGTAAGTTCGTTCTGCGTAAATCGGACTAAAAGTAATAATTAAAAAGCTGAAGATACTTCGGATTAACTCTGACATCGGGACATCAATCACCTCAGTCCCCCGTGACCATGGGTGTTGGAAAGCACTCGAAACTTGGGGAAATTAAAAAATAAGTACAATTAAACGCGACAAAGTCCGTAAAAGTAGTTTTATTCAATGTGTAGTGTTCGCGTAAATATAAGAAGTCATTAAACCTTAGACACAAAAGAAACTTAACTTTTTGATTTTAGAGTGTTTTACTTTCATCCATTCCATTCATTACAACCTATAAAAGTCCACAGCTCAACATAGACCTTCCCTAACGATTTCCTCTTAGAGGAAATTTTGCCATAGTTGCCATGCTTGGCAGGCGTTGGCAACCGCAGTTTATATTTTGATTTATTATCAGGAAGATGCAGTTTCTCTCCGTCACCTCTTGACACCCGCGAGACGATACGGTGTTAGTGTGCATGTCGTCTCGCTCAATCACTCGTCTTACACCGCTGGGTTTTTGCTTGCCTTATATGGTAGGTTGGCAGCGCTGTCAACAACCGACGCCTAAATCATGCTATCGAAGTTTCAAACGACTTGTATAGATATAAAGCTTCATACACATACAGCTTTTCCTGCTTCTGTAGCTAAAAGCAGTTTAAATACTGCTGGGTTTTGGTCTGAAGGACAAGAATAAGAGAGTCAGTATTGTTACAGACTTGGTCATTTAATATTAGTCCCCAATGGTGAGCAGGTACTCGTGGCCTTCTTAGTTTGAAGTTGGTGGCTGGGTTGGTCTGGGCTACAGGAGCCATTTATCATGAAATTATATAATAACTGTATTAACAAATTTTTAAAGAAATTTATATAGAGTATTCCAGAGGCTGTAATACGATATAGCGTTAATAAAAGCAAGCATGAAATTACCTCTACTCGTACTTTAATAGGTTTTAAGAAATTTAACGTAATCATTGTTTGAAAACGCTTTGTGCTTTTAACAAATAGTTCTACAAAACTTGTTTTAGTTTGCGTCAAATGAGGAAATATTAATATATATCTTAAACTTAATATAAAATGTAATTTTATGAACTATTTTGCGGAATATTCACCAACAACTTTTTACTTCTGCTGTATTAAGTGCTGATTTTTTCAATAAGATAAAAGTTAGTCATCAAATAAATTATAACCTGACTGAATGCACGTGAAATAATTTATTTGAATGTTTTAGTAGTAGGACTCCTTTCTGCCTAGGAGTTCATCTAGTAGAATACCATACCCTGTCAACTATTTTACCACAAATCAGCAGTGCTTCTACTGCTGCGTTCGGAATTAAGAGGATAGTGAACCATTAATTACATTGATGAGAAATTCCACTTTAGTCCTCATATCTTTTGTTTCAAGTTGGTTGCAGGTATTCATGGACTGCAGTAGCCCTTTGCCATCACATGGACTATAAGTGTTTTTGTCACGTCAGTTTTATAAACAGAAGGCTATGAAGCTGTCCATCTTAGTCTTCAGAGGTGAACGCATCTGTAGCCTTCTTTTTTGAAGTTGGCTGCAGATGTTCATAGATTGCAGTAGCCGCTTACCAGCACGTGAACTATAAGTTCCTTTGTCACTTTATTTTTATAATAAAAGAACTATTTTATTGATACCAGTGGGATTTTCAAGTTTCTTATTTTTAATTTTTTCCTATGAATAAACCGTCCAAGTGCAGGTCGGACTCGTGCATGAAGGGTTCCGTGTAAGGGTTTCTAGTAGAGGCCGCTTTTAATTTTAATTTGTTTTTATTATTTGTTCTTATAGCGGCAACAGAAATACACATTCCTGAAAATTTTAACTGCCTACCTATACGGATCATGAGATACAGCCCGATGACAAACGGACAGACGGACGGACGGACAGACAGCGGAGGCTTGGTAATAGGGTCCCGTTGGTTACCCTTAGTACGGAACCCTAAAATCAGCCCAAAATCAGCTTTTAACATAAATTATATCCGTCGCTTGAAAATATTTTCAATGGCTTACTAAGATACGTTTCTTAAGATTTTGCCGAAGAAAAATCCTGCATTGTGCGTCTTTATATAAGTCGGCTCTGCATCGCTGCTATTGTTCAGTTAGACGAGACTGGGGAAAACGTTTTGTAGACATTAAATGAAATTGATAAATAGAAAAGTACTTACTGTTTATTTTTACTTTTTTTGGCCACATTCATTAGAAATATATATTAGAGTTCTGCATAAAAAGAATGGTGTGTCTCTCCGACGTACGACTGGAGTTTACTGTTTAAAAAACTACTCCTCTGGGGCCATTTTGAATTAATTATGTATTCACAATTTAGTACCATTTGTTCTTTTATTCTTAACGAGGTAACGAATGATATTTTTTCGCATAGGGTGATGTTATCGGTTTATGTTGAAGGAAAGAAATGATTCAATTAGTTTAAACTAACATAATATACATAACAATGTCAATTTAGTACCTTTGTGTTTGAATAAAAAAATAAGTAATATTTTAACCATTAAAACTTTTATTATTTCGCGCGCGTCGTCATTCGCATCACCTGTGCCTAACGTACAAGCGCTCTCCGTGTACGAGTAGTCTATCAGTGTGCGTGTGACCTAACCGGCCAGCTTCGCAGCAGTACGACGCAGCGTTAGCGCTATTGTGTATTTGGCACAGAGTAATAACTGGTATAGAGGTGACTGAGTGTTGTGCTATAGCAATATCATGGATAACCTTAACAACACATTCTGTCGAAAGGATCAGTCAAGTGACAGCGAGGGACCGCTCAGGTCTTGTGACATGAGCGTAGACGAAAACCTTGAAACGGTTTCACCTCCACCCTTTGTGACATTTCGTAAAGCGGCCTCAAGCTCTACAGATCCAGACTTTAGGAGTGAACTGCAATCTTTCCAGAATAAAATTCTCAACATGATGGAAAGCTGTCGTTAGAAGATCACTACAGGATGAAAAGATCTCCAAACTGGTAAAAGATACTGAGGATGTCAAGACCTCAATAGGAGTTATGGTGACATCTTCGACGACTTAAATAAGAAAATTGAAGATGTTGACCATCGACTTAGCGACCTGGAAAAATCAAGGTCTATCTCCCAGAGTCAGATCATATTCAACTCGTCGAGCTTCAGGCAAGGCTGGATTACATGGAGCAAATATCGAGAAGTTGTAATGCCGAAATCAGTAATCTTCCGGAAAGGCGTGGTGAGAACTTGTTAAATGTAGTGCAAAATATAGCTAGTATTATAAATCAGCCGGTTACTTCACAAGATATTGTGGCCGTTCATCGCGTACAACAACTAAACCCGACTAGCTCACGACCGAAGAATATAATTGTGAGATTCTCCAGTCAAATAATGCGTGATAATTTTATATCTGCAGCACGTCTTAAGAAAAATATTATATCTGAGCAACTAAAAATTGAAGGAACGTCTCACAAGATCTACATCAACGAGCATCTAACGCTAAATAATAAAAAGCTATTTCGTCGAGCAAGAGATGCAGTCAGACAACATGGATATAGATTCATCTGGGTCAAACACGGAAACATCCTTGTTCGGGCAAAAGACACCTCCTGCCTTTACTATACGTTCTGAAAAGGACTTACTAAAATTAAACCAATTAACACTTTAACAGCCGACCGTTATAAAGGTGGCCGTTCCTGGTACGCCGGTGATTTTGCCGATATTCTATGACTCATAAAATAAAACTATTTGTGATATGTATATTATTCTTCTTTTATATGTACTATTGTTCTTTATATTTTAAAGGAAGAAGTAAAAATATTAAAATAATGAAAATATTTATGAAAAAATTAACAAAAGAGGTCTACAAGCGAAAAAAAAACTCCAACATAAACATTCTTACATACTTGAGCTAACTAAAGAACGTAATTTTTGTGTGTGGAACATTTTGAAGCAGGGATAGTAGCACAAAGGAACATTGCAGTCTGGGCAGTAATAAATGGTCTCTTTGCGCCCCTTTTCAGTTTCTTTTTGAAATGTCGGCACACACTTTGCAAACTCGTGCGACTTTCTCCTTTTTTTCCGAGCTTGGAATCCTCTCTATGAAGTGCCTACCGACGAGCCTCGTGCTTGTCCCGACAGCATGTGGACCATGGGAGGGTCCTGCTTCAGCATCTGATGCAGTTTCCACCAGTTGTTCCCCAGAGTCCATCAGAAACTGCGAGAATCGCAGGCGGCGTCGTTGTTCTCTGGATTTATTGTACAAAATGTAAGCGTTTACCAGAGAACGCGCTACTAAATTAAAAAACATTTTTTTCCACCATTTCATACTTTTCCTATTCAACGAATAATAGGATACATATTGGTCATTGAGATCTACGCCAATTTTGTAGTGGTTATAGTCGAGGATGCAGTCTGGTTTCACCTTTTTGGTTACGCCCACACCTTTGGCTTTTGTATCCACCTCTGTCCAGCTAGCTCCGTGTTTCGTCGTGAGCATAAGTACATCACGCTTATCTTTCCATTTACAGGCAGTTAGATTGCCGCGGTGACAAAAAGCCATTTCAGCTTTTTCCAACGGTTGTTGTCGCCAAACCTGTGGCAGACCACGACGATTCGCCATCACTGTGCCTACAGTGCGAGTTTCTTTCAGCCAAAGCAAGTCCGCAATTGTCGGACTCGTAAAAAAACGATCCATATAAATGGTGTGCCATTTACCAAAATATGGTTCACTCAATTCAGCGATAATAGTCTCGACAGATTTTGAGTCGCCAACATAGGGAACCATGCGTAGTATGTAGCCCGTTTCCGCGTCACATAGCATGTAGACTTTCATACCGTATTTATCGGGCTTATCTTTATTGTAAACTCTGAAGTGCACTCGACCCCTAAATCCACAAGTGCCCTCATCAATCGTCAAGTTTTCATTGGGATAAAAACTGTTCTCACACAAAAAACACAGTTCATCGAAATACGGTCTGAGTTTGAAAAAAGCATCGTATTCTGGATCATTACGTGGTTTATAATTTGAGTTGTCGTTCAAATGAAGACAGCTGTAAATAGCTCTGAATCGGTTCCTATTCATGTGCTTTCTGGCGAATGAAGTTTCTATTATTTCACGAGTTGACCAGTAAGAATCAAAACTTTCTTTTTGAACGAGTGTCATATGAATCACTACGGAAAAAAATGTTTTCAGTTCCTGTTTCGTGACTGGTTTCCATTGATAAAGCATAGTGCCAGGTTTCAGGATACCTTGTCGCGTTTGTTTAGCCTTCATTTGAGCTGCATAACGATTTGTTTCAGTCTTGAGCAATTTCCAAAAAGAATCAGGAAAAAAAATTGAGAAACAATCGAACAGTGACGAATTTTCATCAATCGGGGCTAATACGCGAGATATTTCTTGAAATACTGGATTTTCCGGCGGCTGCTGCACTGCTTCGTATGACCATCCATTAGCTTCATCCATTTCCCTGATAGAAGTTGATGCATGTCTGCCGCTGCTGCAGCGGGTAGTCGAGCGCGCCCCTGACCGAACGCGTCCGCCGCGCGATCTCGTTCTGCCTCGAAGTGTGGGTCTCGAGCGACCTCGACTTCGACCCTGTTCTGGTTCAGATACGTTCTCTGACATGTCAGCATCATCATTTTCATGATCTTGGACCGAAACCACCTCATGTAAGTCTTGAATTACCTCTGGAGAGAAAACACCAATAAAATCTAGACTTCGCAAAAAGGTATATTCGAATAAAATACAATAATAAAATACAATAATTTACCTTCAATTTGAATTTCCGGGTCTTCCTCAATGTCTGAGTCAACATCATTTACCAAAACATCAAAATTTCTTTAGAATCGAGACGCCAACTACGTCGAGCGGAAGCCATTCGCGCCAAAATGCAAGGACGTGCTCTCACGTTGGTGGCGTGGGAGCACTGGCGACGCGCGCTGAAAGATTGCTTGTCCTGCCTCCACCCGCACCTCCGTCGGTGATACATACATGTGGGTGTAGCTAAGAGTCATTCTACACCGGGGTTATACGCCAATCACGCACCGGGAACGTAATTTTTAAACAGACGATAGGAAAGTCAAACCCGTACGGAGTACGTGATCGGCGTCCCGAGTTGATCGACACTGCCCGTACTCAGTACGTGTACGGCTGTTAAAGTGTTAATGTTCTCGAAACATAGTCTACGTTTTATAATGTATTTCTGTATAATTACGTTTTTACTTTAATTTTGGGTTGTCTGATCGGAGAAGCTGATATTTGTCAACTTTATACACGCTATAGTGAGATTAGGTGCTTAGTGTTTACTTTCTTTGATTGTTTGAGGCGAGCGCTCTCAAGCGTGCATTACTCTGTGACTTTGCACGTACTCGATTGTTTTACCGTATACCCCGCAGTAATAATCGCTACTTGCTATCAGGAATTATTGAAGATAAAACTTAGTTTTACTGTTTTTATAGTTTTATGACATTCTGTAATACAGTACACTCTGTGTGCAATACTACAATGATGTGTGTGAAGAACATTTAATTGCAGATTTGATGATTGTATATGATGTAAACTGTGTTAATTGTCACTTCATTTACACACATAATAACAAATTATCGCCTTCCTATTCTTTAGGTTTCTTTTTTTTTTTAGCCAACATGGTAACAATTATTTATATGCTTTTTTATTGTAAGTGAATAATAAATTAACTATTTATTATCAAAACTGCAGAGGTTTACGGACCAAACTTAATACTTTATACAATAATATTCTTGCAGAGTGTTTTGATATTATAGTGTTGACTGAAACGTGGTTAATACCTAATATTGCTGATTGCGAGTTAGTGGATTCCCGTTATTTAGTATTTCGGTGTGACAGAGACCGGGAGGCCTGTGGTAAATCGGACGGGGTGGTGTTTTGGTGGCGGTACGCCGTGGATTAACTGCCATTCGTTGTGTAATCAGGCCGCCACCAACTTCTGATATAATGTATGTTGCAATGTGCCCTCTAATATTGACTATGTATTTTTAAGATTAAAACATCTGTGTACCATGAATGTAGTGTAGTCTGTGGCGTTTACATTCCGCCGAACCAAAACATGAACACATATGAATTATTATTTAATGCCTTTCATTATGAATTCACTTCTAGTGCGGTTAATGATTTTTTTAATTTTGGGGATTTTAACTTACCACACGTGGAATGGGTTTCTAATGATAAGTACGCAATTATGCGAGATCCGCTGCATAGCTTTACACCTACCTACCGACTACTTTCTAACTTTTTGTCATTATTGAATGCCAAACAATATAATGTATTTAAAAATACTATAGATCGCATTCTTGACCTTTTTATAAGTAATACTGATACTTGCAACTGTGAGCTGCCACTGTTTCCCTTGGTTCAAATAGATAATTACCACCCACCTTTTATAGCACATATATTTTAGACGTACCACAAAACCAATGATTCGTTGTGCATCCTAAGTATAAATTTATTGAAGCTAATTATGTTGATGTTAATAGTGAAATAAATTCTATTAATTAGTCCAATATACTATATGGGCTCTCATTGGAATCAGCTGTATTCTTGTTTTATGAGAGATAAATAAAATTATTAGAAAACACGTACCCTTACGGCCTAATAAATCAAAAGAATTTCTATATGGTTCTCACGTCCTCTTATTCATGTTTTTAAAATAAAGAAAAGCGTGGATTAGATGGAAAAGTACGGTAATAAATCGGATTATGAGACTTTCGCAGTATTTCGTTAAAGATTTAAATCATTATGTAAAGAATGTTATAACACTTATATTAATTCAATCGAAACTGGTATGCATAGGGATTTAAAATTGTTTTGGTCATTTGTGAAAACGCAAAAGGATGAAAATGGCATTCCCAACAACATGATATATAATAATTCTCAGTCTAACAACCCGCAAGAAATATGCAACATGTTTTCAAAATATTTTGGATCTGTATATGTGGAAAGCGATGCAGCATTGGTCGACCTTGACTCCTTGCCATGTACTTCTACTAATAGCGTCATTCTAAGTGATATATCCATCTCGTTAGAAACTATAATCGGAACACTTAAATCCTTAGATGTTGCTAAGGGCTCAGGACCTGATGGTCTTCCGCCGTTCTTTTTTAAGCATACCGCAGACTCCATAAGCTTTCCTCTCTTTCATATCTTCAACCGTAGTCTACGCGAGGGATACGTACCAAAGGTTTGGAAGGCAGCAAATATTACCCCTGTCTTCAAGGGCGGATCAAAAAATGTTGTTTCTAACTACCGCCCCATCTCGCTTCTGTCCACCTTGTCGAAGGTCTTGGAAAGGTTAGTTCATAACTGTATCTATCCAAGCTTACACAATATCATAATTCCTGAACAGCATGGCTTTGTCAAAAACCGCTCGACTGTAAGTAATCTTGTTTTATATGCTAACTTTATTTTTGATAATATGGACAAGCGCCTTCAAATTGACTCAATTTATACAGATTTTTGCAAGGCTTTTGATAAGGTGGATCACGAAATTCTCCTTCGAAAAATTGCTTATAACGGTATACGCGGAAATTTATTGCGATGGTTTTCATCGTACATCATAAACAGGACGCAAAAGGTGGTCATTAATGGATTCTCGTCCGATGAAATAAATGTATCGTCCGGTGTGCCACAGGGCTCAATAATGGGTCCTCTTCTGTTTTTAATCTTTATAAACGATATATCGACTTGTTTCAAAAATTCCCATTTCTTACTCTATGCTGATGACCTAAAAATTTTTCGTATTATAAAAACATTGGATGACTGTGTTCTACTTCAAGATGACATGGATCTGTTATAGATCCCCTTTTTATAGGGATCCGCTGACACAAAGCACACGGTCAGCACTCTCTTAGTAGCTTCAGTACTTTCTCATTTTCAAGACTAGCAATACCAGTCAGTCCGTCATACACTCTCATCCGAAATACTCGCCTCTCAAATTCAATTCTTAATTTGTGTCTTTCTATAATAAAATACAGTTGTAATTTCTAAATAGTTTTTTAAAAGACATTTCGTGAAGCCCCGTATAACATTGGTGGCAACGGTGAAGGGATCTATAAAAGGTCCTTGGCCTCTGAGGACTCAATTGTGCAATTACTAAAACATTCTGTGTTGTGATCTCTATAAATACTTACCGATTAAAACTCGTTTCTTCGCTGAACTTCCGAAAACGATACCCGCCTGGCCGCATGAAAATTTATGCTAGAAGTCATACAACTGAAAGAAAAAGAAAAGAAAGTAGAAGAAGAATACCACCCAGCATCTGCACATCATTCGCAAACCAGAGTCACGAAGTCAGCAGTGCTGCACACTTTCGCTGTTTTCTACGCTGTCGCCGTGTTCCTGAATCCTGATCAAAAAAAAATACAAGTACATAAACCCGACATGTTCCTGTAAGTCCGCTCCAGTTTTATACGAATATTATAATGATACAGTCTTAAATATTGTGAATAATACTGAATATTTTATAAACTTTACAAAATATAAGTTAATTTATTTAAACAGTCAAATCAAAAAAAAAAATAAAAATACAAAAAATTCATATTTCAATTACACTGTCATTCATTCATTTTAGCATAATTCATTGTATATCAAGTGTCTTTAAATATTATATTTTAATTGTGTATTGCTTGTATTCGAGACCAGTGCAACGCCTTATCGCTACTACTCCCACGCAAAACGCCGAGTACCTTATCTTTGTTTTGACTAACCTCGTCCGTCACAATGCCTAAAGACGAACCTACACCGGTTATTTCGACACCAAACATCGATCTCAATATTCTTTGTAAATTTATAAGTAAGTTTGACGGCAACCGAGAAAAATTAATGCCATTTATTAATAACTGTAGTAATGCTATGAACCTCGCGTCAGATCAACAACAGGATATTCTTTTAAAATACATACTTAGTCAATTAGAAGGACGCGCTGAAAGTGCGTGCTCGATTAAAATATTTGAATCTTGGTCACAGTTAGAAGACTTTCTTAAATCCCAATTCGGTGACAGAAAACATTACGCTGCACTGCTCTCAGACCTACAAGAATGTCGTCAGTCCAATAACGAAACGGTCAACCAGTACGCCCTACGAATAGAGACGTGTTTGTCAAATTATTAACAGAAATAAATATATCAATACCTACTAAAAAAGGAGAACTGGCAGGCCGTCTCGCGGCAATGCAGGACTTAGCGTTACACACTTCGTGGTTGGCTTAAACTCGTCTATCAACAGTAGTTCGATGCCGCGATCCCGATACGCTCAATGATGCTATTAATTTTGCCGTGTCTGAAGAAAAAATATTCCAGGTGACTCGACGCCATCTTAGTCAAACAAATACCCAGGATTCAAACCAAAGACGCTTTACTAGTCGTAATTTTCAACAAAACCAAACAACCACGCGAGAGAGGCCTTTTAATAATTCAGCTGGGTCTTCTCTATGTTCAGAACTGATTATCCAGTGTGCCGATATTGTAAAATACCCGGTCATACATTAGAAACATGCCGCAAACGCGAGTCTAATAATCGACGACGATTTGGTAATGTTCAAAACAATTATAGTAATAATGTTAATCGCAATAACTACAATAATAATGGTCCACCGCCTCACACTTTCCCGAATCGTAATCAGTATATCAATGCTGCTATTGCAGACGATCAAAATGTCGATAACACCAACCATCATTTAAACGCGGAGGATTTCCCGTCCAGTATCGCACGGGAAGACTAAATAGCGAAGCCGATACTCACCCCATTGCCAATCATAACACAGCATTTCGCTCATTTTCTATTCCCGTTCCAACTCAATCTAACCGACAGGGTATCCAGCCCCAAACCGACAGATTGAAAGTTAATAATGCTACTTCCATTACCAAACAGCCTATCAACGGCGTCATATCGAAGAATATTTCGTCTCCTGCATCTATTCCCGTTCCAAGTCAATCTAACAGACAGGGTATCCAGCCCCAAACCGACAGATTGAAAATTAACAATTCTACTTCAATTACCAAACAGCCTATCAACGGCGTCATATCGAAGAGTATTTCGTCTCCTGCATCTGAAAAGAAAGAAAACAATATTAAAATATATAACATCTCTACAAATCCATCAAAAAAATACTTACCTTTTATAAAAGTTCAAACTTCTGTCTCGTCGAAATCCTTATCCTTGCTCGTCGATACCGGCGCAGCTATCAGTATTATTAAAGATTCTGCTGTAGAAAAAATGCCTGAAATAAACAACAATACTATAGAAATAATTGGTATAGGAAATGACTCTGTTACATCCCTTGGTCACATCCCAATTGAATTTTGTTCCTACCAACATAACTTCTACGTACTTCCGGCGTTTGATTTGCCGTATGATGGAATCATCGGTAGCGACTTCCTTATCAAATTAAATTGCAAAATTAATTATGACAACAACACCCTAAAAATATATAAAGATGAAATAGAGCTCTGTTTCACTAAGCCAGTCTATACTATTGCACCTCGATGTGAAACTATCATAGAGTGTTCTGTTAGAAATCCGGACATTAAAGAAGGACTTGTTCTCGATCAGAACCCCGTAGACTCGCTCCTAATAGCTAACTGCATCGTAAAAGTGAAGTCAAATTCAAGAATTAATATTTGCTAAATACTTCCGAAAGCGAATTAATCGTCGATTCCGATCTAAAATTAACGCTACAACCTTGGAAAATAAATATAATCATCAAATCTTTTATACTTCTTCGGACGGTTCACGAAATAACGCCCTTACCGCACCGATCAAACTCTAAATCTCTTAAGATTGTCACACCTAAACAAAGAAGAGAAAGAAGCACTATGCGATCTTTGCTGTACTTACCCGATATTTTTCATCTGCCTGGCGACAAATTAACTACACAAACGTCTTGCAACACGAAATCTTTACTTCATCTTCTATACCAATTAACACTAAGTCTTACCGCTTCCTGACATCCATAGCCAGAAGTAGAACGCCAATAAATAAAATGCTTGACGATGGCATCATCAAACCTTCGACATCACCCTGGTCATCACCAATTTGGATAGTACCAAAGAAAACCGATGCGTCCGGGCAACGTAAATGGCGCGTAGTCATAGATTACCGTCGTCTGAACGACATCACTATAGGAGATTCCTATCCGATACCCAACATAACAGAAATTCTTGACCAGTTAGGAAATGTAAATACTTTAGCACTTTAGATCTTGCTTCTGGCTTCCACCAGATAAGAATGTCCGAAAAGGATGCCCTAAAACTGCCTTCTCCGTCCCGCAAGGACACTTTGAATTCACAAGGATGCCTTTGGGCTAAAAACGCCCTTCAACATTCCAAAGGTTGATGAACACTGCCCTATCTGGCTTACAAGGACTCCAGTGCTTCGTCTACCTAGATGATATCGTTATTTACTCATATGATCTTCAAACACACATAAATAATCTTTCTAACGTTTTGACAGACCCGACACTTCAATCTTAAGCTCCAGCCAGATAAGCAATTTCTCCGAAAGGAAGTATCATATCTTGGTCATATCATTACCAACGAGGGGTAAAGCCAAACCCAGAGAAAACTAAAGCTGTTCAACAATTTCCCCAACCTCGATGTCCAAAAGACATCAAATCTTTCATGGGACTAGTGTATACTATCGAAGATTTATACCAAATCTATCCAAAATTGCAAAACCTCTTACAAACCTTCTGAAGAAAATGTTCCTTTCGATTGGCAAAATGAGCAACAATTAGCCTTCGAAACTCAAAATTGCTTGACTACTGCTCCAATATTAGCCTACCCAGACTTCACAAAACCTTTCGTGTTGACTTGTGATGCATCAAACTTTGCTATTTCGGCCATATTATCACAGGGTCCCATAGGAATGATAGACCTGTCGCTTATGCTTCAAGAACTTTAAATAAAGCAGAGTGTAACTACAGTATAACAGAAAAGGAATGCTTAGCAATTCTTTTCGGTACTAAAGTATTTAGGCCATACCTGTATGGCCGTCGTTTTAAAATTATTGACCACCGCCCACTTAAGTGGTTATTTAACTGCAAAGACCGGTCAAAATTAGTAAGGTGGAGGCTAAAATTAGAAGAGTTCGACTACGAGGTCGAATACAAAAGGGCAAAATTAACAGTAACGCAGACGCATTATCCCGTTTCCCTAATCCGGTTGTACAAAATGATACTATCTCAGATCCGCAACCTTCCACCTCCCACGAAGAACCCCAAACTACTCAAGATTCCGAACTTCCTTCAGACATTCTCGAAGAACTCATTGAACTGGGTGACTTGGATCTCAGCCCATCGGAACTCCTGAATCCGAACACACTGATTCAATTCCATTAGACGCAAAATCCCACAAAATTCCTGTAATGAATCAAATAAAGACTCTGAAAATAACTTGGCCCACTGCAACGACGATTACTCTATATTCCTTAAAACGTTTTCTAAAAGGATGAGACATTTAATACTTATATAAAAGAGTATAATGAGAGCCTTTTAAAAGTGACTGCAAAACAATCCTAGTCCCTGTATCTATCGATTTTGACGAATCAAACTCTACCTTGAAGATATTCTTTCCGGTTTAAGGACACAGGTCTTAAACGAAGAACGAGAACTTCACTCGTTTAAAAGATAGAGTCTAAAGGCAAAATTTATTATCTTCTTCACAAAAGTATATTATTTTGATGACTGTTCCCATCCTGAAATCTTCAAGACCTTAAAAGCCGCTAGGGACGACATTATACTTTCAGGTAATATCAGTGAAATCGCAGTTTCTGATTTTAAGAATCTGTTCGAACAACATTCGTTTGTCAAAATATACGGCATGCTTATGTATTTATATAACAATACAAATATAACAATAAATATACATCATAACTCCATAATATACCCTGTACCAACAGAGATATCGAAAATTCTAAAAGAAAATCATGATATACCAATAGCCGGTCACTTAGGATCAAATAAAATGTATAATAGAATTAAAGAACGTTATTATTGGAAAACATGCGCAGATATAGAGAGGTATGTACAAAATTAAACTTTGCCAAACAAATAAACCGTTACGCAAGATTAACCGGTCTCCTATGCAAATCACAACCACTTCTACTCGCCCATTTGAGAAAATAAGTTTAGATATAGTAGGCCCTTACCCGAAGCGGGTTTTCACAAACTCCGATTTATACTCACTCTCCAAGATGATCTAACCAAATTTTCTACAGCCTATCCAATTTCCAATGTCACCGCAGAAGAAACATGCGAAGCTCTAGTTCACTTCATTTCACAATTTGGGATCCCTAAATCAATAATCACCGATCAAGGAACAAATTTTACGGCTGACCTTTTCAAACGCACATGTGAATTTTTAAAATAAGACAGATATGGTCTTCCATATCATCCCCAGACTCAAGGTGCTCTCGAAAGGAGCCATGCCACTTTGAAAGAGTATCTTAAGTCCTTCGTGAACGAAAACCAAACCGATTGGCACAAATACGTCTATACAGCAATGTTAGCCTACAACAGTAACGTCCATACAACAACTCAGTTCACTCCTTACGAACTTCTTTTGGTCATAAGTCGTATATTCCTGATGCTATTTTCGAATCAAAAGGTAACGTTACCTATCCTGATTACATTAAAATGCTCCAGCATCGATTAAAGATTTCGAGAGAAAGCCCTACAAAATATACAAATTTCAAAAGAAAGGTCTAAAACATACTACGACAGAAACTCTCACGGTCAAATATAAAATAGGAGATTACGTCTACATCAGAAATCATCTTCGTCTTCGCAAAGCCCTCTCCCTATTTGGAAGGGCCTTACAAAGTCGTCAAGGTCCACAGTAATAATACCTTACTCTCCTTATTAACAGACGCCATGTTAAACACCACTGACGAAGTAAAACTCGCTCATGAGATAAGTTCTTAAATATCAAAATTACATTCGTTTTAAGACATATATTTTAATACTTACAATTAATTTATACACTTTCCTTTTACATTATATACATTATTATACAATCTAGACTTAGTAAGCTTTTAATTATTATTTACAGAACCACCATCGCATTTTGTGCTATTATTCTTGCAACCGGCAATGGTCAATATGTTGAACGCATCGACAAGAGCTGGTATATTCTTCGACCCTGTTGGTACATTGAGGATAATTAATGATCAATTTCATCGTTATACCAGTAGACGTACATCCAATCCAACATCATTTGGAAAACATTCATGAAGTATTTAAAATAGTCCGATTTCAGTCGTGAGAGTGCCGAAATAGATTATACTCAGTGTGAAAATATGTTACAACCCCTAGAAGCACTTTACAACGACATCTTAAGAGATTTTAATGCGATTTCATATTATCTTAAACGGTATGTCCAAGAGATCTGCCTGGTTCTCAGGTATTGGCACGGTATTTAAACACATTTTCGGTACACTGGATGAAGATGACGCTGAAAACTACAACAAAGCTATTCATGCTCTGTTTAATAATGAAAATAAACTAGCAGAATCTATCAAAAGGCATATCTTAGTTTCTAAATCCGCTATTTCTAATGTTAATAAATCCCTGGAGGAATTAAATGACAATCAAAAAGTTAAATAGCGCCATTGAACTCTTATCTTCTACTGTTAAAACGCATCTGAAATGTTAAATATACTCAGTTTTCAAACGAAACTATCAAATGTTTTAAATACCTTGCTATCTAATTTACTTACAATGTCCTTCAAAGTTGAAGATTTGTTAAACTCAATTTTATTTGTAAAAACCAACACCTTACATCCATCTATACTAAGCCCAACTCAAATGTATAATGATATAATTAGTAACCTAAGAATTATGCCAAAATACAAAGATTTTCCAATATCTCTAGAATTAAGCAACATTCATACTTTAATTAACATTGCCGATTTAGTATGTTATTATTTAGACAATAAGCTTATTTTTATCATAAAATTACCCTTAGTCAGTTTGTTAGAATATAATATATATAAAACCTACACCTTGCCAACTCCACATGCTCGAGATCGAGCAAACTCTTTTTGCCATCATCCCTTCTGAAAAGTTTGTAGCGCTAAGCAAAGATAAAACAAGTTATGTTTATCTACAAGACATAAATAATTGTAAAAATATCCCGACAAATACCTACCTTTGTGATGTTATAGATGTAGCTACAGTATCCAATAATGTACCCTGTGAAATAGAAATTATGACGAAAGCCTTGATATCAATCCCAGATAACTGTCCATTTAGACTTATTTCGGTGATCTGATATATGGCATAAACTATACAACAACAAATGGATTTTTGTTCAAACCAAACCACTAAGTTATCAATGGAGTAGTAACAATTTAACCGAATACACTCTATCCGGTACGGGTTTACTCACAATTCCACATGATTGCGTAGCTCTATAAGAATCTGAAATTAGAAACTAAGTCTCACCCTAGTATAAATGTTCCCGGAATATATTCGGATTTTAATATAATTAATAATAGCTGTTGTAAGTTAAGTAACTTTAACAAATTTTCAGTTAACCTTACGTCTTCTATAAATGTAAAACCTTGAATTTAGAAAATTTAAAATCGTACGACACTGATTCCGATCAGATTATCAAACGACTAGACACCCTAGAAAGTCCAAATTTGTATAATGTTAGTTTTCTATAATAAGTCTTATATCTGTAGCACTTTGCATATCTTTTATAACCTATATAATTTGTAAGAGAGGAAAGTCTTCAGAGAGCATTTTAATTTTAACAAAGAAAATACAGAAAGTCATCATCACGCTGATCAACCACAGCTACGTAGAGTAGCCGTAAACTCACTCAAGGGTGAGTTTCCTCTTAACGGGGTTGTTATAGATCCCTTTTATAGGGATCCGCTGACACAAAGCACGGTCAGCACTCTTAGTAGCTTCAGCTTTCTCATTTTCAAGACTAGCAATACCAGTCAGTCCGTCATACACTCTCATCCGAAATACTGCCTCTCAAATTCAATTCTTAATTTGTGTCTTTCTATAATAAAATACAGTTGTAATTTCTAAATAGTTTTTAAAACACATTTCGTGAAGCCCTGTATAACAGATCGTTTATCTTCCTATTGTCTTGAAAATAAACTAATTCTTAGCCTACCTAAATGTAAATCAATCACATTCACTAAAAAAAGTAATATTATTAAATTCACATATTCTCTTTGTAATAATCCTCTTGAAAATGTCTCGCTTATTAAAGACCTTGGCGTGTTCTTTGATTCTAAACTTCATTTTGATTACCACATTAACCAGATTATCAACAAAGCCTTTCAACTTTACGGTTCTGTCATGAGAACTTGTAAGCCATTTAAAAAATCTGGCACTTATTTACTGCTTTATAAATCTCTTATAAGACCTCAATTGGAATATGCCACACAAGTTTGGAAAAGGTATCGTGATTTACTAGAATCGGTTCAAAGTAAATATCTACGCTCTGTAAACTATAAATGTTACCGTTCTTGGTCCTCTTATGATAACCTCTTGCAAAAATACTCTTTAACAACTTTAAGTAATAGGCAATGTCTGCTTGACTGTATTTTTCTTTACAAAATTTGTCGTAACTTTTTCGATTGTCCTCAATTTGTTAATTGTATATACCTTCGTGTACCAAGTCGCTCCCAAAGAATACGAAACACTCACGTGCATCGTTTGTTCTTCCTTAATCTGTGTAAAACAAATGCGGGTAAGCGTGCGCCTTTGCGTCGCATAATGGAACTGTATGACAACAGCTTCTCCGATGTAGACTTATTTACCATGTCACTACCTCAATTTAGAAAAGCTATAAAACTTGTGTTGAATGACTTGTAATTTTCTTTCTTTTTTCTAATGTTTGTTAAACTTTAATCAAAAAAAATTTTTTTTTTCCAAGTAATACATGTAACTTTCATGATTTTGCTGTTAACGGCTAGGTATACCTTTTGCCTCTTGTTTTATTTTTGTGTTATATGTGCCTTTTAGCTTTTAATTACTACAGTATTTTGTGGATAACGGTGTTGGTTGTGTAATTAGTTAATCTGTTAAAAAAACTATCAGCATTTTTTAAACTAATTTACTCCTCACATTTAATTTGTGTACCGCAAGCTATATATTAAAATCGATTATTAATCTCTCGAACAATTGCTTATTCAACTCTAATCTTCTATACAACGTGTCCCAAAATTCAACGATAAACGGGCACCAGAGGTGGAACTGCTCATGACTACTCGAGAAAAAATAAAAAGAAAAAAAAATCTAAATCGTTTTTAAAATTACAAAAAAAAAATGAAATTCTTCGAAAATCGATACTCCGATATGGTATTTTTAACTACCATGAGCACATTTTTAATTTTTTTTTTGTAACGGCAACCTTAGTAGTACTGCTATTTACCACAACCCTTATAAATCCCAGAATACATGTAGTTTTTAAACAAAAATCAATCAAAATTATTTTTTCCCCTAATATTTTGAAAGATTTTTACTTTCAGTCCACTTTCACTCATCGTGGTGTAAAAAAAAAGTACTGACACTACTATGATAAGTTTTTAAAAATTGACGCAACTAACCAAGATTCTAAAATGGTATAATACTCTTAGATAACTAGCCACAAAAAAAGCCTACTATTTCTAAACAAGAACCGAAATTTTGAACATAAATTTTTGTCGCTAGTTAATCACTTTCACTACACTACACTATAAAAGCAAAAGGTTTTGTTGCAAGTTCTTAGAACTTGAATTGCAGATGTGCGTAGTCAGTAAAATTTAGAAGTTAGAGAGCGATAGATAGAGGAGACTATACGTTAGAGAGATAGATGATGTTCGTTGTTTAATAACAATAGGGCAGGTAGACAAGTTGCTTTAGTGTTCTCAACAAGTCAGTCAGTACACTCTGCCCTTTGTTTACTGTGCACCGTTCCGTATTCAATTGATGTGGCTCTCGTACTAACGACTTTTGGCTTCGCTTTTGGACTGGTGGTGATCTGCAAACTGAACTGACCTGGCATTATTTTGGACTGTGATTGTGTGTTTTGTGAATTGGACTATTGGCGTATTTTGGACTGTTTAGCGTTTATCATGCCGCTACCGTACACACCGTTGAATACGCCAATATGCATCTCATTTATGGAGAATGCCATGCTAACGCTGCTAGCAGATTGTATCGAGAAAGGTACCCAAATGCTCAAAGACACCCTGATTATTGAGTATTTATTAATGTGCATCAAGCGTTTGCGAAGGGTCGTTTACCAGAAAGGTCGTCTGCCAGAAGAAACGCTGGAAGACCTAGATTGGGACGCGATGAAGAAGTTCTCAAAGAAATAGAAAACGATTCGACTACCTCGGTACGTGCCATAGAACTAGCTACGGGAATCCCAAAAGTTCTGCGCATCGAATTTTAAACGATACAGGCTTCACCCATACCACTACAGGCGTGTGCAGACGTTATTACCGCGGGACTATCCACTACGGGTCGCATTTTGCCGTAGATGCTGCAAAAGCACAGGAAGATCCCCAATTCTTAGATAAAGTTCTATGGTCGGATGTAACAACCTGCAAGAAAATGGCTATTTAAGTCTTCACAACTTACATAGTTGGAGCAATGAAAATCCGCACCTGATGAGACAAGACAAATTCAAGATTAACTTATGAACGGGCATATTAAATGGAAAAGTAATTGGGCCCTTTGAGTTACAAGGAAACTTATATGAAATAGTTATTTGAACTTTTACAAAACGACTTGCCAGAATTATTAGAAGACGCCTTTGCGTGACTTACAAAACATGTGGTTTCAAAATGATGGTTGCCCAGCTCACTATGCCCGTCTTGTGCGAGAATATTTAAACCAAGAGTACCCAGGGCGTTGGATCGGGCGACTTGGTCATATCTTATGGCCACCCTGTTCACCGACCTAAGCCCCTGGACTTCTTCTACTGGGGTTATCTCAAAGACAGGGTTTACTCAAAACCCATTTCAACATTGTATGAGCTTCGCCAAAATATCACTCAGGCTACGGATCATATCAATGGTAGAAGATATGCACGACGAATAAAAGGATCTTTTTAAGGCGATGCCATGCCTGTATTAATGCCGGTGGCCAACAATTCGTACATTTACTGTAATATTAATAATGCAAAAATTAAATAAATGTAAATATTTGTACCCTTTGTTTTGATTCATGCAACATTTTTCAGCAAAATCCTGTGCCCCAGAAGTTTTTCTAGAGTATTATACCATTTTAGAATTTTGGTTAGTTGCGTCAATTTTAAAAACTTGCCATAGTAGTGTCTTTATGAAATTCTTCCTATCACAGTCCAAATCTGGGAGCCTGGCAACTAAAAGTTTACCAGATTTATCGACACTTCAAAATCAAGAATTAGAAATTATGAAAAATTAAATTTTAGAATTAAAGTTAAAACTTGAAGCTACTGAGAATGAAATAGAAAATTTAATGTTAGAAAATAAATCCATGGCTATAAAAATAAAAGAACAAGACAACAAAATTAGAAACCTATTAACCAAATGTTCAACAACAACCAGCAATAAAAAGAATAAGAAAAAAAAATAGTAAAAATACGCAAAGAAGGATAAAGAGAAACAAAAACTATGTCATAGCCTGCAAAATCTAGATGGTGATGAAAAGTGTATAAACACAACAGAGATGTTAAGAATTCAGGAGAAACCATTCGTGCTTGAGGAAGAAACTGATCACACAATAGAAACCCCAGCTCCAAGAACAATTAAAGTTGTGTTATTAGCTGACCAACAAGGACAAGGCGTACAACAAGTTTTACAACGATTACTAGATACAAACTATATGGTAACATGCTTTTGGAAGGATGGTGCATGCCTTCAGGAAGTTCTTAACACCTGCAATACAGAACTGCGTAGTCTCACGTCGCATGACTTTGTGGTAGTTATGGGAGGCATGAACGAAAATAACCCTTTTAACCTAAAAACCACACTTTTAAAGTGGTTAAATTTGACATGTCACACAAATATTGTTATTTGTGGTCTACCATCTAATGTGATTTTGAATATCTCTCTTAATAGGGAAATAGAACTTATATGTAGGGGCTTAACCCATTGTGTTTTTGTAAGACTTAATTATAATAGATCTCGCCTAGGCTCTAAATACTTCTTGAGAGACTTATATTTTGGTATATTTCAGGAAATCATACATGTATCCCATCTCAAATATAAACCATTTTCGGTTAACATACAAGGTCATGGGGGTGTAATGGACCACTTAGATTCACCTTGTTCACCAAAATCGGAATCATGTCTCACCGTACTTGGAGAATTTGATCAAACACCAAACCGGAGATCACAGACTATGACATCGGGACGTCAAACACCTCAATCCCCCCCGTGACCATGGGTGCTGTAAAGCACCTGAAACGTCGGGAATTAAAAGTTAAAATTAAACGCGACATAATCCGTAAAATTAGTTTCATTTAATTTGTAGTCTTCGCGTAAATATAAGAAAACATTAAGTAAACTGAAGTTCATCGAAAGTACTTCCGCATCTATATTTTTAAACCCTTCCGACAAAAATGAAATAATCAAAATTATAAACACTCTGAACAACACAAATTCCACAGGTCATGATGAAATATGTACGAAAATAGTTAGGGCTTGCGCAAGTGAGTTGGCACTTTGCTGGCCCATTTTGTGAATCGTTGCTTTGAAGAGGGTAAATTTCCGAGCACTCTTAAGATGTCCATTGTCGTTACTATTTAGAGGCGGAGAGAGGCATAATTTAAACAACTACAGACCCATTGCACTTATCGCAGTTTTGTCAAAGATTTTCGAAAAGATCATGCAGGTCAGATTAATTTGTTTTTTCACAAAACACTGCATAATTAGGGAGGAACAATTTGGGTTTCGCAAGGAAAGGTCAACAGCACTGGCCTGTTACTCCCTTATTAAGAACATATCGATCCATATGGCCAACAGGGTTCCTGTATCCATCATTCTTTTCGATATGAGTAAGGCCTTGACTTTGTCAATCATAAGACTCTCCTAAATAAGCTTGAGCGTTATGGTGTGCGAGGACCGGCCTATGATTGACAAGGAGCTATCTCAATGAAAGGACTCAGTTTGTGGAAGTACTGAGGCTGGATGATGGTGTCGGAGAAGCGTACAGTTCGGAGATTAGGCGAATAACTCAGGCGTTCCACAGGGCAGTATATTGGGATCATTACTTCATTCTTTATATTAATGACATATTTTTATAGAACAGGGTGACAAACGAGCACACAGTCCACCTGATGGTGGTTGTTGTGGTTAATAGACATCTACATCTATCTTCGTTTGCGAATTTAAATGCAGATGCGTTATCAGCCGTGAGGACTAAGATAGAATGCCTATTTTCCAGTAAAAAGGGTCTCCGGTTCTCTACACTCACTATACGAAACACAGCAGCATTAAGCTGCTATTTTACGCTGGTATTCTGTGAGAGCGTGGTCCTTCCCCGGTCGAGCCGACCCATTCGTGCTACAACTATACTATTAATATAGCTGCAGCATGGCTCTACCACGTAAGAACCTTCCAAAGTATATGCAATATCCTGTTACACTCTATGCTGACGATATTTCTATAACTATACATAAAAAACCTAACACTGACTATAATGATAAAATAAATAATGAAATAAGAAATATAACAAATTGGCTAAAATATAATGATTTGAAAATTAATACAAGTAAAACAAAGTACACAATTTTACAACAAAAATGGTAAACCCCAACAACTATCCGTACACCATAGTAACGATCCCATTGCCATAACCGCAGCAGCAACCTTTCTCGGTATTGTGATTGATTCCGAACTCACATGGCAGAATCACGTTGAAACTGTATGCCAAGGGATTAACAGGTTTGTGTTCGCTCTGTATCGTCTGTCAAAATTAGCTAACCTTAAGACAGCTCTAATGGCTTACCATGGATACGTTGGTTCTATACTGAGGTATGGACTAATTCTGTGGGGAAATTCGACACACATTTCTCGTGTCTTTATACTACAGAAGAGATGTATACGATCTATATGCGGTATCGGTCAAATGGAATCATGTAGACCTCCTTTAAAAGTTAAATACATTATTACATGTCTCTATATATATATGAAATTTTAATATTGACCAAAAATGCTCACCTCTTCACAAAACAACATAATGATCGTGGTGGTACAGAAGGTATCCGTGAAAATTATCTGCAGCCCAGGCAGCCACAACTTGTTTTGTTAGAAATAGTTATAGTATGCGTTCGACTATTTAATTTAATTCCGAACCACATTCAAAACTTGACATTTAATCTTTTAAAAAATTGTTTTCGGGATTCTGATTGAAAACTGTTTTTATGACATAAATGAATTTATCAAATCTGCCGTGACGGTCACCTCAAGGAATTGTTGTTGATGTTTGAAATTTTAAATTGACAAATGAATTAGTATTTGTAAGGTTGACACTATACTAGTTTGACATTATGCATTATGACATGACCATGCCTGTATATTTTTGAAACAGAAACTTTTTATTCAATATAGATTATAAATAATACTTATTGAAAGTCACTCTTTGTCTAATTACCACTGGTTCGAAAAACCTCTGTCCTGGGAAGAACCAGCAAGAAACCCAGCGGGACTTTTTTTAAATAACAGCTTACAATCATGTATATATTACACAATTAACCACACAAAACAAATTAGAAACAGCCTGGCAGCGAACACCTCATTCCCAGGGTTATTATCATCCATAAATTCTTTAACATTATAATAACCCTTTTATACAAACTATGTTTAATAAAGTTTTGAATTTTGAGCAGGTCGAATTTTGTATATTTTCTGGGATTTTGTTGTAAAAGCGTACATCGCCCCAAGAATGAATTACTGACTCGGTGGAGTCGAGTAACTGGTACTACTAGCTTGTGTTTGTTCCTAGTATTTACAGAATGAATATCACTTATTTTTGTATAACTACTTTTATTTTTGTGTACGTACATTACATTTTCATAAATGTATTGAGAGGCCAAAGTTAATATTATATTAATTTCCTTAAATTTTTGTCTGAGCGACTCTTTAGGTTTTAAATCATAGATTGCCTTATGGCCCGCTTCTGTAAAACAAATATAATTTCAGTGTCAGTTGTGTGTCCCCATAGCAAAATACTATAGGACATTATGCTATGGAAATAGCCAGTAAACAAGTCTAGCTGTTTCACACTGGTAAGATTTCTAATCTTTTACAGCATATGCTGCAGAACTAAGTCTGCTTGCTAACTTTGATATATGGGGCTCCATTGAAGCTTCGCGTCTAGTATTATTCCAAGAAAATGGTGGTATCGACAAGACTCAGTTCCTCCCCATTTAAAATTACATTAGTATTTAATTGTCTGACATTTGGAGTCATGAACTTCATATTTCGTTTTAGTGCTATTTAAATGCAAGTTATTAACATTAAACCATTTACTAATTTAGATATAGCATTATTTACTTCGTCATATTTTAATAATTGTCGTTTTAATTTGAAAATTAATGAAGTGTCATCAGCAAATAATACTATATTATGGTTATCCCTACATTTTTTCATTTTTTTCTTTTTTACACCCATTTATTGACATTATACCTTATTAAATTTTGATATGAAATGTTATTGTAATTTTATAATTTTCTAATTTTAATTATTCACTTGCATGTCGACGTATATGTATGCTACCGATAAATCGGTGAAACATGCATGTTCACACTATGTTATAAGATCTAAAATGTACCATGTTTTTATCATTAGTGAAAACTAGTGTGTAATTAAACTACTTTAAAATTAATATATACTCCGCTTAAGGCATGCACAATTGATTTACCAATAGTTTATTTATTATATCTGTGTGTATATATATACATATATATTTTGAGTATATTGAGTTGTATATATATATATATATATATAATTTTAAGAAAAAGCTCAAAATAAATATAAATGCGACATTGAGAATCAGATAGACTGGATTGATAGTAAGTGAATACCAGCCCAACGACACCCTCCCCTCCCCCCCACACCTTTTTATTTTTATATAAACTGAAATAACAAACATACTTACAGTACAAGTGATGGTAAATATCGTCTGTTCACCTGTGGTGACTAAGATGGAATGCCTCACAGCCTGTAAATATACTGGCTCTACATACTTTTAAACTGAACACAGAGTGCAAGCACTGCCATTTGGTGGCAGTATTGGTAAGAGGGAACATACCCAGATAGACTCCTGGGCAGAAAAGTGGTCCCATTACCTAGAAATCTTTCATAAACTTTAATAAACAAAAATGAAGACAGATTGTCACCCCTGAGGGCTAAGATAGAATGCCTCGTTACACTAAAAGGACACACATCAGCATTATGCTGCTTTTCACGCTGGTGTTCTATACTTCCATAGTTCTTCCCTGATAAAACCCTACTAATATATATACATACATAATATATACAGGTCGCTGGTTAAAAGTGTGGTAAAAGGGGTTCAGATGGACGTTACTTAACAAAAATAAAAAGCGGACGACAATCCAATGCTTCAATAAGTTGCAGACTCAATAAATCCTGCCGCAATACGAACCGCAATAAATCACTTACTTTCTTAGTCGCAGAGTTATCATAGATAAGGGAATGTTGGCATTATATTGGCTTGAAAACATTTCGCATACTGACTACGTAATGGTGACACTGGGAGTTATCAGAAATCACAACAGAATTTTTGCCATGTGGTAAAATAATCCATCACGGTCACCTATTGTTTCACTGCGCAATTTGTCACTGTTCAGCACAGACTTCGCAACACATTACTCATATTATGCAGCATGAGAACGCTCGGTAGCCGGGAGATTGGCGACATCAATAAACTAGTGTGAACAAGGGGTACTGCAGTCCATCTTCGTTTTGTTTATTACATCATATCTCATTTACTTCTATTGGTGTTATACGCGATGAGATATATTTATTAAACTATAGAATGATCATTATAATTGAGTGCGAATATAATTGGATCACGTTGTGTGATGACTTCAATAAAAATTACTTGTAATATATGTTGTATAAAAAATGGCGAAATATATCGCGAAAATAATGATCAAGAGTCACATTTTTCACTTTATTGACAAGTATGAAACACTGTGTGTGAAATAAAATGTTCAGTGTAGTAAAGCACACTCCGGCTTCGTCTTTCCGTATCCGATGTTAATATCACACTCCAAGAGAAAGGTGTGACAACGAAAGAAAGGTGTGTCAACGACAAAGGAGCGACCGATTCAAGGAAAATGAAAAACAAAAGATTTTATCTGACCAAGCTAATGTTTTGAACAAATATAACTCTTAAATCAAAAAAATCATAAAAATTAAAGACAAAATTTCTTCTTTCTACGCAGAAGAATTGGATTTAATCTAATATACTTTATTAGATTGACCTCAATACTCAATATTTGAGTTACTCTCCTTATTGTATTTCAGGTGGTAAGATTAAGGAATGAGGTTATTATAGACCCAGATGGCACGGCAATATTTGGAAGGCTTGCCGAGTAACTGGTTAAATACTAAGTTTATACTTGACATGAAAATGAAACTTATCAAGTATTTACTTGATAAGTTTCATTGTTCACACATTTGCACATTTTATGCTTTTATTTTTATTGAAGTATAGAAACAAGCACACAATGCTCTTGACCATTACTTGATAGTACTCGTAAGTGGATGCTGTGTCCTATAGACAGCCGGCGAAAATAAACGAAGGTAAAGATGAGCGTCCCGCCCTTGAGGTGTCATGGCTCCACATAATTTATAACTTTTTTTCTTTTGTTTTTCTTTCTTTTCTTCTTCTTTTTTTTAACGTAACCTCCATATTAGGATTTTTCTGTATCGCGGGGGCAGTTTACAAACATAATCCGCCCCGGCTCAGCACGGGATTTCTGGATTTTTGGATATCGACAATACCGCCACCGACAGGGTCCAATTGTGAGTCTAAATCATTCTCGAATCAACTTAATCACACACACAAAATTACATCAAAATCGGTCCAGCCGCTTATTAGCAGTTCAGTCACATACAAACGCACAAAAGAATTATATTATATTATGATATTTGTCTTTTTTTAAAGGTAAAGGATAACAAACGAGCACACAGTCAGCTTAGTGGTAAATACATGCTATGGACCATAAACACAAAATTCCCGAAAACATGTAATTATACCAGCGCTCTATACCCTTCAGAACGGAACACAGCAGTGCACAGCTATTTGGCGTCGGTAACAGGGGAGAGGGAAGTACCTACCCAGATGAACTCTTAGGTAGACAAAGAGTTTTACCACCTTGTAAATACGGGCTGCTAATAAATTTATAGGCTTTAAAATAGGCAATAAGAAAGATGTACACAAAGTTGTATCAAATGGAAAGATATGTAAAATATTTCTCATAGACTAAGGTTTGCCTTTGTGGCTCCACGCCAACCGAAAACTGTTTATACTCCAGTAAATAATATTTTCACTTTCTAATATATATTTCAATTCAATAGTCGATCAACTTATGTACGTTCATGTGTACTAGAATAATCACTGTGAAATAAATGACGCAGAAAATATATCGCACAATATAAGGATATTCAATAACACTGTGTGATTTATAGTATTATTGTATATTTATTTACTCTCGACACAATTCCGAGCGACGCGTTGCTACATTGATTGCGGAAGAGCATTCACTTCTCGCTCGATATTTTCTTTTAATTCTTATATGTTTGTTGGATTGTTATCATAGACTTTTGCCTTAAGATACACCCACAGAAAAAAGTCCAAGAGGGTGAGATCCGGCGATCTGGGTGGCCACACGATGTCACCATATTGACTAATCAGTTTTCTAAGGAACTGTTCGCGGAGGAAGCTCGTGGTGGCTCTCGCCGTGTGAGCTGTGGCGCCATCTTGTTGGAACCACGTGTGTGAACTGTACGATTGGTGCTCTCGAAGTTTCGGTAAAAAATATTCGCTTATCATGCGTCGGTAAGCATCACCATCAACGGTTACTGTTGCTCCACGGGAATTTTCAAAGAAAAAAGGCCGAATTATTCCATTCGTTGATAAAGCTGCCCAAACGGTGACTTTTGGGCTGTGCAGGGCTAGTTGGTGCTTTAATCGCGGGTTTTGTCCTCTTGGTGCCCAAAACCGACAGTTTTGTTTGTTGACAAACCCATTTAAATGGAAATGTGCTTCATCACTGAACCAAATTGTGTTTACAGTTTTAAATCGGCTTAGCATGTTTTCACAAAACTTTTTACGCGCTATGAAGTCATCTGGTTTAAGAGTCTGCACCAATTGGACCTTATATGGATGAAGTTTCATGTCCTTGCTTAAAATTCGCTGCACGGTCGTTTTTGGTATCGCCAAAGACGATGCTCTCTTGCACACGGACTGGCGCGGATTTTGCAATACGCTGCTTTCAACACGTTGAATCTTTTCTTTGGTCCTTGAAGTCCGGCTAGGGCCTGGCCGATGGTTGTTTATGGTTTAATCAGTTGCTCGGAACTTCTGCACCCACGTTCTAATTAAATTTACACTTAGTCCGTCACTTAAACGTTGAATATCAAAACGTGTGCAAAATCATCGACGGGCAATGATACAGGAATCGTTACTTTAAAGTACGCTTTACTGCGAACGCGCGTTGCTCACCGGTCCACTGCGATATCGTGACTAAACAAACCGCACGAATGCGGCGTCGAATGCCACCCCTCCCCGCTCCCTAACGCAACGGTTTAAAAAATATTTAAATTTCAAGTTGTAAATCTGTCACGGTCTACCTTGTATAACTAATTTTAGAATAGAATATGTTGCGACACTTTGTCTTAACAAACGCATTTTGATTCAAGAGAATGCTTCGCTGAATATTGATTATTTAGTATAAATGTAACCATATAAGGTTGACAAACGAGTACATAGTCCACCTGATGGTAAGTGGATGCTGTAACCCATAGACGTCTATCATCGATTGAGAATCAAAATGCGGATGCGTTGTCACCCCTGTAAACCAAGATAGAATGCACTGCTGAAAATAGGCCTCCCCCAAGGGATGCCACAAAGCATGAACCTTAGTCACCCGCATCTCTTAGTCACTCAAAATCGTAAATAGAAAATACAAATTACTGTTGCCCTGGTAAATGTACTATGCCTCTAAACCGCACTCTACCAAACACAATGACATCGGTTACTAACACCCAGCGTCCAACAAAAAATTATTTAAATGACTCCTCGGGCATCGAAGCACAAACAAGTAAAATTGTATGTAGAACTAAAAGGAAAAGAGGTAGAAACGAAAAAGAACAGCAAGAATGTGACTGTAAATTTTCACAGTCATTAAAAGAATTTAGAAAGGAACAACAAGCTAACTTTAATATTTTACGATCGGCGTTTGAAGAATTAAAGGAACAAAGTATAAAATTGCGGGAATCAGTTGAATTTGTAGCGGCTAAATATGACGAAGCGATACAAGAAATTAAAGAAATGGAAGAAGAAATGTTAAATGACCAAAAGCTTGATATTGTTAGACGAAAAATTTCAGCAGTTGGAGACTAAACAATCAGGTGAAACAAAAATGATTTAATTAACATAGTAGCTAACTTAGCAAAGCGGTTAGTCTACCAATTCAGTATCATGACGTATATGACGTGTGCCGTATCAAAGGGAAATCACAAAATAAATCGATTATTGTCGAGTATACCACGGTTTTATAAAAAAAAAATAGAGGAAAATATAAAGATATTCAATAAAGAACACAAAAATGAAAAACTTAATACAGGACATTTACAAATCAACGGGCCAAAACTGCCTGTATATGTCTCAGAAAATCTTCCACCACAGACAAGAAGGTTATTCTTCCTGGCACGAGAATTTGCAACTACATATAAATACAAATATTGCTGGACTGCGCATGGAAGAATTTTCTTAAGGAAAACTGATGGTGCCCAATTTTACAAGTTAACTCATGAGGAAGACATTGTGAAGTTGAGAAAAAAACAATGCCTATATTTATGTATAAATCAAATATCTTGTAAGTTATTGATAGTTTTATTAGTTGTAATAATCAATAAAATTGTTAGAATATTAATAATTATACCATTCACACAAAACGCAAAAAAACACATATGCACGAACACTTACTCTATATATTTTACTGTACATCAAACAAACCTCTTTCTGTGCCGTTTAGGCAAAATATTAGAAACTTTTACTAGGATATTTAATATGACAATATATATCTTTTACAAAGTAGTTTTGAGTATTTACAGTATTTTTAGTTACATTTGGCGTGAAGATTGCTGCAGATTTTGTTTACTTTTTATACATATTTTAATTACACATTTTATTTGTTTTGTTTGGGAGTTACAATGAACGGCGAAAGTGTAAATTTATTAATTAATTATAATAGATCGGATTAGGGATAATATTTGCGCGGATATAGATAACACTAAGGATTATTCCTGTATAAGTTTGTCGAACCCTGAAAACACTGCAAGGGTTCTGCTCAATAGGAGAGAAAATTGTGTATCACTCAGTGTCCTTACAGTGAACATTCGTAGTGTTAATTGTAATTTTGATTAATTTCTTGTTTTTGTGACACGATTAAATTTATCGATAGATGTAATTGTTTTGACGGAGTGCTGGTTAAACAATGATTTCAATATACCAGAAATTGACGGATATAAGGTATTTCGCACTAAGCACTTAATTAATCAAAATGATGGAGAAATCACATACGTCAAAGATATATTTAAAGTATCTTCATACGAACCTACATGTCATGAAGGAAATATGCTGGTATAAAATTCAAAAATGATATCTCCATTTTGTGTACATATCAACCACCATGTTTTCAGAATCCGACTAAGTAACTCCAGTCAATTAGTGAGATTATATCTTGTCTCAATTGTACTAATATAATTTTTACAGGCGATGTGAATTTAGATATAATGCCAGAAAAGTTGACAAGTTATTCTGCGGACTATGTTAATATGATGGCTACATACGGCCTCAAACAATGTATGGATTTAGCAACTAGAAATAAAACGTGTCTAGACGATTTTATGGTCAAAACAAACAACTTTGTTCAAACTATTGTATACGAAGAATTTACAGATCACTCACCGATATTAATAGTTATGGAAAAAATTGAAAAAATTAAAACTTTGTGGACTTACACAAAAGAAAATTTAGATTTTAAGAAAATAAATGAGGATTTTGGGAGTATCGTGTGGGATAGTTTTTATCAAGCTACTGATTGTCAATAAAGCTATAGATGTATTGATTTCTTCTTTACAAGACATTATTGAGAGAAATACTATTTACTCAAAAATCGCTACCAGGAAATCAATAAGAAAGCGTGACAGAATGCATAAAAAACTACGAATTTCATCCTACGACATAAACTTAAATAATGAATATATTAAGTATAGAAATATATGCAATAACCTAATAAAATTATTTAAAGTGGAATACTATCGAAATCAACTTGAAATAAATAAAAATAAAATTAAAGAAACTTGGAAAATAATTAAGGAAATTTTTCACCACGGAACTTACTGAAATCGAAACCACTCCAGTAGATTCGTTAAACCAAGTTAATAAGTTTTTCACCTCTGTAGGCAGTACCTTAGCATCACACACACTAACCAAGATGAATAAAACTGAAGCCGAGCTCGAAAAGGAAGCACTTAAAACCGGGCCAATGCATTCCTTATCGCTATTTTATACTGACACTTTGGAAGTAAAATCAACGATTACTACTCTCAAAAATAATAGTGCTCTAGGTTGGGATAAAATTGCTACAAAATTGGTTAAAAATAATATGAACGTACCTTGTAAGCCATATTAGCACATCTGTATAATCTTAGCTTAGAAAATGGTGTATTTCCATCATTATTTAAAAAAGCCATTGTACTACCAGTAAAGCAGGCGACGAGTTAGTTCCATCTAATTACAGACCTATTTCTCTGTTATCAACATTATCAAAAATTTTAGAGAAGATAGTAAACAAAAGATTAATAGGTTTTTTCGAACGTAATAAGCTACTGTTAGATAACCAATTGGGTTTTAGGTCTAGACGTTCTACGGCGGATGCCACGCCTAGGCTGGCATCGAAAGTACTTTCGTACTTGGAGGTAGCAAATGTTTAGGTATTTTCCTTGATTTAAAAAAATCGTTTGATACCGTATCAATACCCGTGCTTCTATCAAGACTAGAGAATCTTGGCGTAAGGGGTCTTCCGTTGGCGTGGTTTAGAGATTACCTGTCTGATAGGAGCCAAATGGTCCGTGTCGGTACCTACATCAGTAGCAGTGCGGAATATACCTACAGCATTTCACAGGGTAGTACACTTGGTCCAAGCCTGTTCCTGGCTTACATCAACCTGTTGTGTGAATTAAATGTTTGTGGTGGTGAGGTACAGATGTATACTGATGATACAATATTACTTTATCAAGGATCTAACTGGAAAATAGTGAAAGAACAAGTGGAATTTGGATTATTAGCAGTGACGACTTGGCTTGAGAACAATTTGCTGACGATAAATGTGTCTAAAACAAAATACATCTGTTTTTCAAAACAAAGAAATTCTGCTCCACAAAATGATTATAGCATAAAAGTTCACACTTACCCGTGTAATAGAAACACTAAGATTCGTGATTATAAATGTGCTGTATTAGAAAGAACGAACACTTTAAAATATTTAGGCGTTCATGTTGATGACACACTAAGTTGGAAGTTTTATATTCAAAATGTAGCCAAGATAGTTAGGAAACTTACTTTTCTTTTTTTTTTTAATTCGCGTGATTGCTAACAAAGACCTAATGTTACAAATTTATAATTCGCTTTGTCATAGTTTAATTTCCTACTGTGTTTGTACTTGGGCAGGGACACATAAAAGACATGTGGTTGAATTGGAACGTGCACAAAGAAGTTTGTTAAAGGTTATTACGTGTTTGCCCTACAAGCATCCTACCACATCAGTATATAAAAAGTTTAAAGTATTAAGTATACGTAAGACCTATGTTTTTCACAGCAGAATGATATATCATTGTGTTACTGCGCCAACCATTCCAACCACAGAAAAGAGGATTGATAACTATCCCATTCCCACTATTAGAACGCCCTATGCTAGAAAATTTTATGATTTTCAGGCCCCATACTTATATAATAAGTCAAACATAATAACAAAACTAAGGAAACTTAACCAAAAACAAATAAAAGATTTACTTTTGTCGAGGCTGAATGAACACGATTATAATAGTTGCGAAATTCCATTGAATGTAAATACTTAATAATTGATTAAACATATTTTATTTTTTATTTTTTTAGCTCTTACAATCACTTTCACGCGTTAACGACACTACTTCACAAAATTATGACATACACAAAACACTTACATACACAAAACACACATGAACCCACATTTGTCATGGTCAGAGATAGTCAAACAACCGAATGATATAAGATTCGCTTATTGTATTAGTAAATTGGATTATATAGTATCATTATTACACTTGTGTGTGTACTTCTATATACACTTACTACTACTATTACATTTCCATCCAAAGAAAAATGACAATACAAGGATACATTTTTATAGGTTATAAAATATTTTATTTTTGTAATGATTATTTAATTTAGAATATTTATCATTAAGCAATATTAAGTAATAATTAAGTAACAGAAATAAATAATAATAATAAATGTACTTGACAAAGCATATAAAATATGTTTTATTTATTATTGGATATAGAATGTCGTGTTTTTTTATGTAATAATTCGTTTTACCATTCTTAATTATTTCTACGTTTGGTGGTATATCTTTAACAACTCTATAAGGACCAGAGTATAAAGCATTTAGTTTATTACCTGACTCATTTTTTAAGAGTACTAAATCATTTACATTGTATTTTATAGGCTTGGTATATTTATCAAATACAATTTTTCTATTCTTTAGACTTTGTCAAATTGTTTCTTGCCTCTCTTTGTAACAATTGTAACCTGTATTTTAGCTCCATGGATAGTGATCGTAGTTATAAAGTGGCTCTAAATCTACAGTCAAATTACTAGGAACTGAACATTTTACCAAATATAAGTTCATAAGGAGGAATTTCGTCTCTGTATGAACTGTCGCATTATAGGCAAACGACCAAAATGGTAACCAATCAATGTTTCAGGGTGATTATCAATTAGAATGCGAAGAAAAGCATTTAAATTTTATGTGACACTTCCAACGCACCTAGTGAATGGTGGTGGTAAGCAGTCGAATTTAATTGTTTTATTTGAAGTAATTTACCTACCTCTTGGAATATTGATGCGGTTAACTCTTTCCCCTGTCAGTAGTTATTACTTTCGGTAACCATAGCTAATATTATAAATTTAGTAACAAAACTCTTGCTACTTCGTCGGATTTTAGAAATTAAGGGATATGCTTCGCTTATATGCTCATACTTAATTAGTTCGCACTGTAGCGTTAAAGCATAAGAGTAATTATTATTATCAACTCCAAATGGACCTACTAGGTCTCAATATATCTTTTCAAACGCTGTGTTAACTGTCGTTGTTATTTCTAAAGACTCTTTACGGGTAACGAAAATTTTGACTGGCATTTGTCACAACGCTAACAAAGTTCTTTACATCGTTATCTAACCCAGGCCAATAATAATACTTTTATATTGTTGACATCCTTCTCATGCCTGCATACCACTGCTAGTAGAGATGGAAGTCATTTAATATCACCTTTCTGTCTTCCTTATTATATATCGTTTTACATTATTTATTATATGTACACGTGGACCGGTCCTATCATTCATAGATTTAATTTCTTCAACTAGTTTTTATTAAATTCTTTATTACCATCCTTCTTTATTATACATACTTCATTAACATTTATTAACTTACAAAATCATCTGATTCTCTCACAAACCTGCGCCGCGTCATTCGTGAGTCAGAACTTAAATATAAATTATCTTTTTCTTTTCAAAATAACAAAATATATTATTTTCTTTACTAATAACTCTTAATTTTCTCGATTTTTTCAAATCATCTTTATTAACCATACGCAACTCCACTGATTCTGCTGGTTTGACAATATTATTTACGACTTTCGTTGATCAGGCCTCAAGTCTGTGGGTATCACGTCCAACGAGAAGGATTCAGGTTTATTTATTTTCGCGATTTTGCTCATGTCATGACATTAACGATGTTCTCACTTAATTCTTCTAACTCTTTCAAACTCAAACAGATTCTAGATAACGCATCTGCAGCTGCATTATCTGAACCTTTACATACTCTACGTCAAAATTATATTCCTCTAATACTAAACGAAACTTCGCCTGCTTGACGGATCTTTCACAATAAGTATACTAGAGGTTTATGATCAGTCCTGATTTAAAATATTGCCCATACAGGTACGGTCTGAAATATTTGACGGCCCATACTATCGCTAACAACTCTTTTTATAACTGGATAATTTGATTCAGCCTTATTTAGAGATGCTAGTAAAGCTACTGGCTTCCATTTTATTAGACAAAACTGCTCCAATTGCTTTATTAGATGCATCGGTTTGCTAAATAAAATAATTTTCTTTTAAAAAATCAGGGTAATCTAAAACTGGCGGGGACATAATACGTTTTTTGAATGTTTCAAAAGACTTTTGACATTTTTCATTCCAAACGAAATTAGTATTTTTTCTACAAAGTTGGTGTAATGGTTGCGCAATTTCAGCAAACTTAGGTATAAACTTTCTATAGTAATTCTTTCTATAGTAATTTTTCAAATTCTGCGGGCAAGGATAGTTTTTTACTGTATTTACTTTTTCAGGATCAGGTAAAATTCCTTCGCTAGATATACAATGCCCCAAACATAATATTTGTTTTTAAGAAAGTAAATTTTGAAGGATTTAATTTTAAATTTACTGAACAAAGTCTTTCAAAACATCTTGTAAGTTTTATTGTGGTGGTCCAGTTGTCTACCAAAACAGTGACGTCATCTAGACAAATTTTAGATTTCTGTAATATCAGGAGAGGGTACTTATCGTCCTCTATACAGTTATTTAATTTACGGTAATCCACTCCATCGCCATTTTTATTACCGGATTCATCAATTTTTTAGGCACCAATAATATTCTAGACCAGTCGCTTTTACTAGGTTCTATAATCCCTTTAAGCATGTTACTAATTTGACGATTAATTTCCTTTTTCTGACTAATTGGTAACCTATAGGGTTTTGAAAACACGGACTAACGTTTGGTTTCAAAAAATATTGTGAGTAAATATCTGTTGTTGTCAATTTAGTCTTGTTTTGTATTTCTACATAGTTGCACGTGTACAAAATTGTTCCTCTGTTGTGTTCAGTTAATTCACAGCATTTTGTTTTCAATCAACAGTGCATTTTCGGGTGTGTTTACTATAATTTGGTCAGCGACAACGATCGAGTGCGTAATGGAAGGCTAGAGATCTGGTGGTGCTCAGACTCATTAATCACTAGTTTGCGAGTAAAGGATAGCCAACGTGTGTGCCTTCTTTCCTTGCTTATACCGTCGTTAATCGCTTATATCTTATGTAAATTGCAATTAACTATCGTGATAACACTGCTACCTTCTAATACATCTGTTTACAAAATAATTTGTTATAACTAAAATGAGGTTCGTAGAAGCCCACCAAAAGGATCGGATCATACCCTGATGTATCAAAGCTCAGCGAAGATGTTCATTTCATACAAAGGAAGAGAAAATTACCGGATTGCCAATGTGATTTTCAAGAGATGATGATTGATTTTCAAAATAAAATTACTGCTTCTATAAATAATATGCTTGAGAGTCATAATAACAATATAAAGTCTTCTTTGGATGCTCTTCGTGACAGTTTAAGTGAGTTTAAACAACAATTGCATGATATGAAGCTCACCGAGAAATTATCAGATGAACAAACTGCTAAAAATGATATTTGCTTATTGAAATCTTCTATGGAGCAAAATAACCAAAGTTGGATCAATCTCAAAGGATATATATGCCTTACAATCCAGCGTCAATAACCTATCAGAACAGCAACAAGCGAGGAACAACAAGGAAGGTCAATAATTTAGAAATATCAGGATTACCTTTTACTAAGGGTGAAAATTTACTAACGATTGTTCACAACATGCAACGAATTGGTTTCCCATTGGCGTCATCGGATATCCATTACTTCCACCGTGTTCGACGTTTTAATTCAAAAGTAGCGATAATACAAATATTGCTAATGACAGATCTCATAACTTATCCTCGATTCCTAATATAATCGTTAGGTTAACACAAAGAAATCAGATATGCTTGCGGCTGTGAGTGCTGACGTGGGTTGACAACAGTGGACGCTGGTGTGGACGGCCCGTCTAAGCCTATTTTATTAGTGATCATTTATCGCCACATAATAAATTATTATATAAGCAAGTGCGTCTAATAGCTAAAAAAAAAGCTATAAATATGTTTGGTTGTCAGATTGCAAGATATTTGTACGTAAAATGACGAGTCAAAGCATTACTGATAACTAGTGAAGTCGACCTTACTAGAATTAAGTGACTATTTTTATTTTGTATATTTAATTTAAACCATTCAAATATTCATGTAACTATTTCTATATATCAAGTTTTAATTTTAATCTCATTAAAATAATGTCTTTACTAATTTGGTTTAAGATGCGAAGTTTACATTATGTATTTATATTCTTACGTGTTGGTGGAACGATGTTAATTTCAATTTTAAAATACGATAACACTTTACTATTTATTATCAAAATATGAGGGGTTTACACTAAATCACATAACATTCTTAATGCAATATTGTGCAACAATTACGATGTGATATGTTTAACCGAAACGTGGCTTAAGGCGCTGTACATAGTCAAACTAGGCTTTACAAAACAGTTTTTAACAAAATATATACATTTTAGAGCTACCAAAATAAATATATTTAATCTTGATCACATTTATGGGTGGACCATTGTTTTCAAAACACGTTTTCAGTAAATTTTCTCGATAGAAAAAAATCATAAAATAGCCATTGAAATTGAATTTCTAGAATTGTAACTGTATTATTTATAAGCAAATCTTAATAAAATGAATAACAGTGGTGTAATATATAATAATAAGGGAACTGTTGTTTTATTTATCGATTGAAATAGTATTTGTAAGTATTAATATATTTATTGAAAATAGCTCGAACGAATCGATGTTTCACATCGCGCCATCGTGGCGTCTTTTCCTTCTCTTTCATTTCTACGCGGAGCAACAGTGATCGTTGAGGCACGCTGCTAGACGGACCTGTACCAATTTGTTCAAAAATCATTTACGTATCTGTTTGTTCTTAAAAGATATTTTATTGTAAGTTGGTGTTAACTTTTGTTCGATTTCGGTTTTAGTCAATAGTTGTAAAATAAACAATCAGTGTCGGTACATTATAAAAATGGGCAACAATAAAATATACGGAGGGCAATAAAGAGACCTTATTCGATGAAACAAACACATGATGGAAGTTGTAAAGTAAGTACACCAACTTTTGTGTACTCTTTATTTTGTTTATATAGATTATCTATACAGTAGCGCGTTTGGTATAGCGGTCCCGTGCATTGATTAGTTTTTGCATCAATGTCTATCCCGGGTTCTAATCCCACATAACATGGGTATACTTTTGCTGATTTCTTATTTAAATAACTTTTTTTTCTTAATTGACATAAAATTTTCAGTAATTATATATTTTTTGACTTTCGTATTTTTGAAATGATTATAATAATTTTATTGTTTTTTAATAGTAAAAAAGCAGTTGCGAGCAATCCGTCAGTATATGAACCATCGGAGAAAACTTTTCATGGGTAAGTTTATACATGGTAAAAAGTTAAAGTTAGCCTATATACGTCCACTGCTGGGCACAGGCCTCCTCATTTCTGAGAGGTTTAGAGACAAGGAAATTTGTTCTTATTTCTCAGACATGCAGGTTACGCTCACGATGTTTTCTTCACCACCGAGCACGTGGTAAATCAGCACTTAAAATTACAATTAACTAATTCATTGGTGCCGGTGAGTATCGTACCCGGGTTGCTCACGTGCTGTGAAACTTACAGCAGGCGCTATACATCTGAGCTACCAGGCTATGTTTGTAATAAAATAAAACAAAATGTCGTGTTTTTATTCGTCGACGGAATCTCAAATAGATAATATATACCCACCAGCCATGATTTCTTTTTTTCTCTTTATAATAAAATAAAAATAACGTGCTTTTTATTTCAGAGAAATCACTGGTGATTTGCTTGCTATTCGATGAACCGTTGACCGAAGTTCAAGAAGATAATATATACCCACCACTTCATGGTCGAAGAGTCGTTGAAATAATGTAATTTATCCAGCAGCTGCAAACTCTATATGCGGCCACAGTTCTTTGTTCAATTGCGGTTTCTCACAAATATCACTCATAGGAAAAAAGTTGGCGTCTTTATTGTCATAAGCGAAGATTTATCAAGTACACATAATGTCCTTTAACGTGGGTGCCGTTACAGGAATTACTTCTGGCCATATTACGAAAACAACTTATGCTCAAGTTCAAAACAAAGTTTATGAAAAATGGGAGTCAACATCTGTCGAATCCATGGCGGCAGCAGCTATGCGTGAGCGTGATGCAGCGATAGCTGAAGGAACACTGAGCAAAGATCTCGGAACCTCTAATAGACGTAGGATCGCGATGACCGACGGCTATTGGTCATCGCGATCCTACGGAAATAATTATAAGGCATTGTCATTGAATCATACCGTTCAAAAAGTTGAATGCCGAAACCATGTGCTGCGCAATTTGTGCAATATATAATGTGGCTGTAGCCAAAGACACAAAATATGCCTGTGCACAGAAAAATCCTGACTGAATTATTTTTCTTTCCACAATTTATATAATTAGATTTCGCTCCGTATGCGTAAATACATCAAAAATAAAATTAAATTAAAATAATTAGCTTGTATAATTTTTATATCCTTCAAATAACCCACAATTCCAAAAAAACTGCTGTTTTATGCAAAAGATATGTTTTGGAAAAACATTATGAAACAACTGCTTTTTTCGATTTTAGACTAGCCTATAGTAAAATTTGTTCATAATGGTTTATTTTACTCTTGATTCTGAAAAAATATGTCTATACGAATAAAATGATTGTTTTATAAATTCACAATTTTACAATTTGCCGTTTCAAAATTGGCCATTTCTATGATTGACCATTTTGGTCCTAAGTCATTTATTTAAGAATTAATTTATTATTCATTTGATGAATCTGTTACAAAATTTGATTATTAAAATTGAAAATAGAATATGTACATATTTTAAAAATAACAACACTAAATTATGTAGGTACATAATATTTTAAAAATAACAAAACAAAAATATATACATATTTTAAATACGAAAATAATTGTGAAACATTTTAAAAATACGAATACAAAATATACGTCTGATGGGATTCGAACCACCAGTCATAGCGGAAACGCGGTGCGAAGGCGGACAGCGGGCGCTGGACCAATTGTACATTTTACGTCGAGCGACGGCGAGATTCACGCGATGCACCCGCAGTGGGCGGGACTACTGGTCCTGCTTCATCTGCTTCACCCCTCAAATACATTAAAGTCGTCTATTCACCGCGCCTTAATGTTGGCTTTACGACTCAGAATACACAACCGTTATCATGTATACCGTTGTGATCGTAATGTTGCATTAAGTGGGCACGAGCGAGCAGTGGCGTGTTGATTGCGATTCGCCGTGAATTGTGTCCTCGGCACCGTGCAGACATGCCCGCGCGCGCCGCCGCCGGCAAGGTAGGGTGTCGGTGCCGGTACGCGATTACCGCTCCTACTTCGTCCGGTCAGTTAAATAACACCTCGCTATCTACATTTAATATCACATATATAGCACACGGCAATAATCATGAGCTATTGACTTCTTTCTATGATAGGTGCAATTTATGAGTTGTGGTTCTAATGATATTTTCTTATTCACGGCGACTTTAATGTGACTAATTCTTGTTGGCATTATAATATAACCACTAATACCATAGACATTCAAACAAACAATGATAGATTAGCTTGTCTTACTGCCGACTTTATGTATTTATCGTTGTTATTACAATTCAACTCTCAATTTAATGTAAATAACAGACTTCTAGATTTAATTTTTTGTAATAAAATCTGTTCAGTTTCTTCTAGCGTATACCCATTAGTGCCGCAAGATAATCATCATAAAGCTTTAGAAATAGGTTTAAAATTATTTTCTTCTGCTTTTCTTAACGTTGCTAATATTAAGAAAAACTTTCTACAAAGCCGACTTCGACTCAATTAATACTTCGTTAAATTCGATGATGACTGAGGCAGCTTTTAGCACTATGAAGTACGACGTAGAATCGATGACTACATACTTTTATGATGTGCTCGATGGGCTTGTGGATAAACATGTACCGACGCGTTATCTTACTACCAAAAATAAATTTCCTCCGTGGTTTAATAAACCTCTGATTAAACTGTCAAAGAAAAATACAAATTTCATAAAAATGGAAACGATATGGAAATCTGTGCGATTATCAAACCTTCTCTACTCTGAGACATCGCTTTGAAAATGAGAAAAACTGTTACAAAAGATTTATTGAAATTGCTGAAGAGAAATTAAAGAGCATCAAAATATTTTGGTCTTTTGTAAATCTAAAAATTCCACAAATGACATTCCAGATAGAATGTTATACAAAGGTAAACTTTTATCTAGTGGTAGTGAGATTTGCGATGCGTTCAATCAATATTTTCATTCCGTTTTTTTATTCAAAAATGATTCTCTTATTAAAAATCATTCCATTAGCTCTTATCCCCTCTCAACGATAGATATAAACTCTGTTAATATAGACTATGATATTGTTCTTAAAGAATTAAAAAATGTCAACGTTCATAAGGGTGCGGGTCTGATAACCTTCATCCTATTTTAATCTCAAATGTTCCAAAGAACTCGCAAAACCTGTAACCATAATTTTTCGTACTTCATTAGCAAACTGATATTTATCCTAGTAAGTGGAAAAAATCTTTAATAACTCTATTCCCAAAAATAACAGAAAAGATATAATTACAAGTATAGACCGATTTCCAAATTATGTGTTTTAGGAAAGGTTGAAAAAATTGTCACATCCTATATTTCGTTTTCAGTTCGTAATTATATGTCAACAACAACATGGTTTCTTTAAGCACCGTAGTGTGGATACCAATATGGTAGCTTTTACTGATTATTTGTCGAAGGCCATGGATAATAACTTACAAGTGGATGTTGTACACAGATTTTCCAGGCTTTCGACAAGTTAAATCACGATCTACTTATTGAGAAGCTTACAAGGGCTGGCATTCACGGCAGCCTTCTCAGGTGGATAAAATCCTATATTAAAAATAGATTTCAAGCAGTTTGTGTGTAAGGGATACTCTTACAATTTCTACCATACCTTCAGGCGTGCCTCAAGGATCACACTTGGGCCCTTTGCTGTTTTCTTTATATATTAATGATATAGGACTCGCACTAAAAATAGTGATTACCTACTTTATGCTGACGACACTAAGTTGTTCAGAGTTATCAAACAGTTGATGACTGTGTAAAGCTGCAAAAGACATAACTTCTCTATGTGATTATTGTTCAAATTACAATTATATCTCAAAATTGATAAATGCCATATTATATCTTATACACGTAAAGTCAACAATATAATATTTGATTATAGCTTGAATGACACCACTATTAAAAAGTAGTAGTATTAGAGATCTGGGTATAATAATGGATTCAAAATTGTCATTCAATCTACATTGATTATATGTTAGGCAATGCATTTCGTAGCTTGGGATTTATTCTTGGGATTAGACCCTTTAATAAAACAATAACGCTAAAAACTCTATACTTTTCCTTTGTTCGTTCAATCTAAGATTTTTGTAGTATTGTATGGGTTCCTGTTATCATATACATAAGAATAGAATTGAAAGAGTACAAGATATTCCTAAGGTCCTTAACTACCGTAATAACATTACTAACGAATCATATGATGAATCTTTGCTTAGATATAAATTGTTATCCCTTTGCAGTAGACGCAAATTGTTTGATATAATCTTTTATATAAAATTTTGAATAATTTAATTGACTTTTCTCTACTTCTCTCAAAAGTATCATTTATTGCTCGTGCTCGTCTTCAGTGCGATCCTCATGTAAAATGCCACTTTGTTCCTCCGCGGTTACATAAAAGATATACTCGTAATTCATTCTTATACCGTTCCACTGACATATAATAAGCAATTTACTAATATCGACCTTTTTAACACATCTCAATACCTTAAAACAGACATTAAAAAGTAATTTAAGTAAGGTTTGCAAGTGAGTTGCATTTTATTTTATTGATATTCTTATATACCTTTATATTTTGTACTTTTGTTATGTAAATAGTCACTATGTAGTGTTACCATGTAACTTTCTTTTAAATTGTGTTTAACTTTTCGGCACTGTAGGTCAATATCTAACAGATAAGTTGTTTGTATTTTATTTTCTTTTGCATACGACTGTTTGTTGCCAAAATATTTTTTTATCGCCCTCTAAATAAAAACATCTGCATATTTTCAAATATTTTGAATACTTTGAAATTCAAAGTCATTTAAATCATTTAATTTTAATAGGAAAATAATCTTTTTACTCGATCTGAACTTTTTTTATGGGATAGGGTGACAAGCACACAGTCCACCTGATGGTAAGTGGTTGCTGTGACCCATAGACATCTACATTTATCCTCAATAAAGAATCAAAATGCAGATGCGTCGTCACCCGTGAGGACTAAGATGGAATGCCTCTTTTCAGTAAAATAGGTCTCCGGTTCTCTACACTCACCACGAAACACAGCAGCGAAGCTGCCATTTTACGCTATATTCTGTGAGCGTGGTCCTTCCCCGGTCGAGCCAACCCATTCGTGCTACAACTATACTACTAATATAGCTGCAGCATCTACCACGTGCGAAAACTATTCTCATTTTCTCAAACTACAAATATTATAATCGTTAAGATCATGAATTTCAGGATTTATTCTGACAATGTTACTGATTTTCGGCAACATTCAAAATTTTTATTGGTTTTTCCCTAATTGGTGTCGCTATTGAGCTAGCCAAACAAACACCATCTTGTAATTCTGTGAACAAATAATGCAATCGGTTTGAAAATCAGTTTGATAATGTATGGATTCACTTCTTGGAGGAATTCCAATACATTAATATTATAATTGTTAGTGAAAGGTAGATAACAAGTGTGGTCTGACCCTAACTTCAAAGATAAAATATTTTTCTCGAAATCTAAACATGCTCCAAATCTATTCAAAAGTCTCTACCTAGAATTCCATTCGACGAAATTGGTAACGAATTAAAAACAGAACTTGTGATTAATAACAGATCCATGAATCATTAATGGAACATAAACATATCCAATTGTTTGCACCTCGCCACCAGGCCGTTTATAATTAGATTCTCTTTATGTAATGAAACACTTAATTCGATAGCATGTTTATATGTTACGGCGGATAGATGCCCGTGTCGATTAAGAAAGAATAAGTTTTATTGCATGATGAAACTGATAAATGAATAAAACAATTGTATTACTACTAGCCAAAATTGAATGATTTTGTTTACTTGAAAAACTAATCTAGTCGAGGTTAATCAGAAGTTGATTCCGGTTTTCATTGATTACATTGACGGTATTTTTTTATCGGCGATAATTACGAAACGTCCCTCGATTATATCGTCCTCGCTGTCCTTGGCCACGTGAGTTCGTGGTTCCATGAACTCGATCGCCGCGAGTTTCCATGGTGTCCTCGCTGGAAAATATTTGCCGATTACGCCCGTTGCCGCGTGGGTATTTAGAGTTATTATGAAATTCCTAGAATAATAAAATTTCTTACTGACATACCCATCACCTCTCCCGGCCGCTGATGATGAAGTCTCTTCATCTTGAGCTGCTTGAAGCATCTTTCAGGGAGCTATAATTTCTAGCAGAAATTATTGTGCTGATTCGATTTCGTAAGCCATCGGAAAATTGCTTGATTTTCATTAATAGTTTTCAAAATATTGTAATATTCGGTATTACCGTGGCTTGCGATATCGTAAGGTCCACAAATAACTCTGTAGTTTGTTTTCCGTAATCAGCAATTGGCATATCATTTTGGCGTATTTCGCAATTTATTTTGAATTGCTGCTGCGCATTTTTGGCAACAACTCTTTCTGCATGTCACTAACCAAGTCTTCAACATTAGAATAATCTTCTTGAAGACGTAATTTAGCAGATTGAGATTATCTACTTTTTAATGTGAATTTAATTAAATTTTTTTGCATTCTGATTTGTTAACAAGGAATTATAATACTGAATATTGTCTACTAATTGTTTTAAGTTTGTCTCGTCATCTGACACAACAGGTAATAAAGTCAAAGCTGTTTTCAAATCGAAAGTATCCATACTGCTCGGATTTTCAGCTTGTACACACAGGCTGACACAATTTTGTAATATCCTGATATAATGATTCAAAATTCTTACAATAGGTTTGATAAGATGGAATATCAGTAGATTTAACGCTATCAAGTCTGCAGACCGAGAAACTCTCTCTCGGACCCCCCCAACTAGCTTTCGGCCGACCTGAACTGCCTCTTGGCGGCTCAGGCCAAGCCATCTTCCAATGTATAGCACGCCTTAATTGGGCGAAACTCTCAGCGGCTAATCGCCGCCTGCGCCCCCTTTTCCTTAAGGGGTCGCATCAAATCTTGGTAGAAAGGCCACTATGGCTAATACCGCTCCCAAGGTGGTGTTTAGTGGGTAGGCACTTAGGTTGTTAGGTTAGGCGCAGTGAGTCCCACATAACCACGCAGCCGGCTGCGTGGTATGCTTAGAGCATTCACCACCTCCCTCCCCCGCTTCCGTACGGTGCCATTGCATTGGGCGCAAAAAAAAATGTACGTTTTTATAATACCACTGTCTCCCGCGCGTTAAGCACGTGTATAGTGAATATTTTTCTAAGTTCTTGTGTATTAGTTAGTGTACAATAGCACGTACTAAGCAGACCGCTCGGAAATCCACCGGTCGTAAAGCGCCGCGTAAACAGCTGGCCACCAAAGCAGCCCTTAAGAGCGCACCAGCAACCGGCGG
>JAGSMP010000866.1:0-149770 GCA_029286625.1 Parnassius orleans
CAGACCGAGAAACTCTCTCGGACCCCCAACTAGCTTTCGGCCGACCTGAACTGCCTCTTGGCGGCTCAGGCCAAGCCATCTTCCAATGTATAGCACGCCTTAATTGGGCGAAACTCTCAGCGGCTAATCGCCGCCTGCGCCCCACCAAGGGGTCGCATCAAATCTTGGTAGAAAGGCCACTATGGCTAATACCGCTCCCAAGGTGGTGTTTAGTGGGTGAGCACTTAGGTTGTTAGGTTAGGCGCAGTGAGTCCCACATAACCACGCAGCCGGCTGCGTGGTATGCTTAGAGCATTCACCACCTCCCTCCCCCGCTTCCGTACGGTGCCATTGCATTGGGCGCAAAAAAAAATGTACGTTTTTATAATACCACTGTCTCCCGCGCGTTAAGCACGTGTTTAGTGAATATTTTTCTAAGTTCTTGTGTATTAGTTAGTGTACAATGGCACGTACTAAGCAGACCGCTCGGAAATCCACCGGTGGTAAAGCGCCGCGTAAACAGCTGGCCACCAAAGCAGCCCTTAAGAGCGCACCAGCAACCGGCGGTGTTGAAACCCCATCGCTTCAGGCCCGGTACCGTCGCTCTCCGTGAGATTCGTCGCTACCAGAAGAGCACCGAGCTCCTCATCCGCAAATTGCCGTTCCAACGTTTGGTGCGTGAAATAGCTCAGGATTTCAAGACCGACCTCCGCTTCCAGAGCTCCGCCGTGATGGCCCTCCAAGAGGCTAGCGAAGCTTACCTAGTCAGGTTGTTCGAGGATACCAACTTATGCGATTCATGCAAAACGCGTAACCATTATGCCGAAAGACATACAGTTGGCGCACAGAATTCGCGGAGAACGAGCTTAATTGCTCTACTTCTCTACCGATTGTGTTGTGAACTACGTTTAATTTTAACATCAATCATCGATTGTTAGTGTGATAGTGGCAATGATTTACTATTAAATATGCCTCATTAACTATGTACGTACGATGATGATTGTGGTTTACTATGTGTTCTTTCACTTTCATAAAGGCCCTTTTAGGGCCGCATATGTTCTACACAATAAACTGTGCGTTTCTTTAGAATATAAAAGAACGTTAAACGAGCAGTATAGATGTATGGTAATATTATGAGACAACAAAGAAAATAAATTACAAAATATATAATAACGAGCTAAAGCTCAACAAATCGAAATGTTATTTAGATACCGTTTAAATAAATGAATCTAGTAGAGACAACAAACTGTATACTATTTAACATTATTATTATTATAATACTAATAAGAAAAATTACATAGCCCACTATTTCATTAATTGAAGTCGGTTAACTCACGATATGAACGCTCAATAGCGTCTCTTACCGCTTTAATCAACGGAGACGTCATTTGACACAGTTCAACGAAATATATATTAATTAATTAATTAATAAACAAACGTATGTGTGTTTGTTTATTAATTAAAATATAATCATATATCTCATGGTCAGAGAGAAGGAAAAATTCGCTAAGATACACAATAGGGTAAAACTTACCTGTCTCACGACGGATGATCATCACCATCATCGCCGATCGCCTCTGACGACGCCTGCGCCGCCGCTGCCGTGGTGTCCACCGCGACGACCACCACCACTATCAACAACATCATCATCATCATCATCATTATTACATCCCTTCACAGGTCCACTGCTGCCTACCCCAAGGAAAGCCTGTATCAGCTATGCTGTCTGTTTATCATAATATACGTTATATATAATATATAATAGTATAACATAATATACGTTCATAATAATATAAACGTTTATAATAATAATAATATTTACTCCGCAACGCCAATACCCCCTCTCCCACTTCATGTCATTTTATTTGTCCGCCATTTTATATTTCCCCCCGCGCCTTCACTTCAACCGTCTCAGACGTCTGTGACTCTAATATAAGGGGAAGGAGGCGGTTTTATCTGTCTGTCGTCGTGCGTTCGTAACGTACGTTAAGTCACTTATATTTATTATTTTGAGTGTTGTCTTTCTTCTTTAAGAGAAAATGACCGGTCGCGGTAAAGGTGGTAAAGGTTTGGGGAAAGGTGGAGCGAAGCGGCACAGAAAGGTTCTTCGTGATAACATCCAGGGTATCACCAAACCGGCTATCAGACGTCTCGCTCGCAGGGGCGGTGTGAAACGTATCTCCGGGTTAATCTACGAGGAGACACGCGGTGTACTCAAGGTGTTCCTTGAGAACGTGATTCGTGACGCTGTTACATACACCGAGCATGCGAAAGAAAACCGTCACCGCCATGGATGTCGTCTACGCCCTGAAATGTCAAGGACGTACCTATATACGGATTCGGCGGCTAATTTCTTCTTATACGAGAGAGACATTGTTCGCCGCAGCGTACTACGGCTCTCTGTTCGCTACTAGATTGTCGATACATGCGCGCAGTGTATGTGTGTATTTACAACTTGGTTATGCGAATATGAGAACAGGACAATGAATCTCGTATAGAAATTTAAAAAGACCCTTTTCAGGGCCGCAAAGGAGACAGTTTCTTTTGTATGCAGAATGGGCCCACCGAATTTTAGAGAAACTCAATGAAATGTATGTCGATTTATTCCTTATAATCTCTAGATTACAAAATTAATATTATTTTTATCACATCTAACGGAATTCTGAGAAATTAAAAATTAAAATATGATTATCACAATAACCTTAAAACAAACTAAAAGCGATTTTCTAGTAGTTTTCACCGATATTATGAGTTAGAATAGTGTATATAGAATAGAATAGCAATAATTAATAGTATTAAACAAACTTATAGCATATATAGATACTTTAAGATTGATAGGAAATCCTTTTAGCAGTTCCGGCAAAACAGTGCACAGACAAACAAACGTGGTGTGGAGACTATGTTTTACAGGTATTAATTGATTAGTGAATATACATCACAATCACCATTTTAATTAAATAAATATGATTAAAGCCAAGATGAATAACGGATAATATGTCTATTTATAATATTAGCTTTAAATGCTATATAGTAAGAAAGTTGTTTTGAACTGGTTGTGTAAGGATAAAACGCAAAGTAAAATGCCACTGCATATATTATTGTAATTATTTCCAAATCAGTCTATTAATAGTGGAATAGACAGACAGAGAGTGCAGTGTGAAGACTTTGTTTTAATATGTTTTGGTTGATTAGTAAAAGTGCAGTGTGTAAACTTTGTTTTAAAATACATATATTAACTGATTAGTTATCATACCCAAAGCACAATAAAAGCCAAAATGACTAGGTAATATCATGTTTATCTATGTTATTTCACACTTATAAATATGAAGTAAGATGTTTTAAACTGGTTGTGTGAGGATAACAAAAACACATGTATAATTTAATTGTATTTTTATTGTCAGTCATTATCATTTCAAAGATATTTTCAAAATAACTTGATAATAACATGAATCAGAAGGATATTTTCAATGTTTATGAGATATGATATAAGACTGTTGTATTCAATATCCGTATATTTTTGTCTCTGCCTACGAGCAGCTCTGCAAGATTTCAGCCTACAAGACATACACATTTATTCGCGATCCACCTGAAAAAGTTAATGAATATTGTATAAGACTACATATATACTATACTGTACTTCAATGTCAATAAACTGCATTTCCATATTTCTGTCAGTATTTTGTTGTCTCTGCTTGATGTTAATAAATAAAAATTATTATAAAATATACTCCATTAATTTGCTCCATATAACCAAATACAAAAATAGTAGTTATGGATTTACATCAACAATATTTGACTTTGTAAAAGTTGTCTGATTTCTTATTTTCACTAGTTTCATGTAGGGGAAAAGGATATTATTTTTATATTAATTATCTGATAGTAGATGACAAAATAATATTCCTTGCTGCAGAGTTAACAACACATCAGTCTAAGGATAATAGAAGCATCTGATCTACAAGGATATAACCATTACACAAGTAAAAATGGCTTAACTAAGTTACAATACTTATGCAAACTGTATATTTGCTTCTAGTACAAGTAATAAGTACTTATTTACACATAAATATATGTACTATCTATACTGTCTATCTACTATCTAAATTCAGGATCCATGTTTGATGCAATTTGGTATTGTCAAGTTTATGGAGCAACTTGCTGAATACATAAGGTATTTATACCTAAATGCAGTTAAATGAATCGCTCTTCAAAGCCGATGAAGCTACATCAAATAGAGAAATCTTTGAATCCCTCGACCCATAGATTCTAATTTTCTTATAATATACAGAAAAACTTCGATTGTTCGAGAACAATTTCGAATGTCATTGGCAATTTTACCATGCGACCACAAAAAAATATAAAGGAAAAAAATATATCATCCATATTATGTTAAACACTTGTGCATCGATGAGACGATATTTATTTAATTGTCTTGAAAACAAACAAGTATAAACTTTTTTGCTATTAACTAATTTTGCTAGTTTGCTACAAAAAAATATTTTAAAGTATATAACAAAACAATTAAGCACATACCTTATTCTTACTGTAGTGATGCAACTCGAAATCTGTTTTCACTCGATTCAATCGAGTGAATCCATGTAACTCGGTACTCGAGTGAAAATAAATTTTACTCGAGTCCGCTTGCACTCGAGTTACGGAGTCAACTCGACGCACCGTGTGGATTCGGAGAGCGCTAGATATATGTCAGTTCACTAATTCATTAATTCTATCATCTAATCAACTAATTCACATAGTATAATCCGCCGCGGGCGTGAAACTTGCATCTGGCATGTTGTAGTCAAATATGAACTTAGTTTGATTTATAATATCGTGATTGTGCTATCATTGTTATTTCTTGTTACTTCGTATAAGTAGTATAACATAAAGGTGATTTAAATATACTTGTTTGTTTAAAGTATGAATGATAACAATGAAACAACATAACAAAAATCGTCAGTGTGGCATTATTTTGAAAAATGGAAGCGATTTGTAAGATATGCGAAAATCAGTTTATAGATTTTGAAATACTACACATGTGTGTAGTAAATAAAAAACATGGAAATACTACAAATAAATAAATAATAAATATTTGTATTTTATTTCATATTGCCACATATTACTTATTTAATAAAGGTACCTATTTAAAAATGCTTTAACTAAGGTAATCGCTATCTTCAACTCGAGTGATAAACTTCGATCGATCGATGCTGTAAATAGTTAATTCGCATAACTCAAAAACTCGATTACAACTACAGTGACATGATAAAACCCGAGTGACTCGAGTCACAAAATTCTACTCAAGTCGCATCTTTATCTTACGGTCAATGCAGTCTCTGTGTACAATTTAGTGATGAACTCGACTTACTAATTCGAACAATTTATTGATATATTATGTAATATCAATAAGCTGATTAAATATAAAACGTGATAGTTAAATTATTAATAACATTAATTATACGCTACGTCATAAAGTTAGAGTGATATTATTTTATTAAAATTGTCTATACGCAAACCAATAAAATATAACTACCTATTCAGTTAAGTAATAATAATTATCTTGGATGGAGGAACAAATATAAAAATAATTTGTAACAAACTGACACAGCTTCGTTCCGCCAATTCGAGTTGCGTAACTCGAGTACTATTCGAGTTACGTGAATTTCAACTCGATTTAACTCGAGTCGAGTTTCTTCTGAGTTGGCACATCTCTACTACAATTTTTTTTAATATTACGTTATCTGAACCAATGACATGAACACAAATATCAAAACAATTCTTTTTTTCAGATTTTTTGATTCCGTTTAGATTTTCATATAATCTTTATGCTATTTACAATAATAAATTGGTATCTTTTTTTTGTATATAATACCATTGAGGGTCGCGAAAATTTCTAGTGGGCCCAAAAACGATTGACTCCTTATCGATATAACTTGTATTTGTTTCGTAGAGTATCGTCACTTAAAATAAATGATGTGTGCACGCATGTATGTTGTATGGATGTGTATAAATGGTATGATTATGTACATAAGTGCGAATGTATGTCTGTTTATAGTCATGTATGTATGTATGTTAGTTTACATTAAAATTAGATGTGTCTATCATGATTCCGACTTATATATTTTTATTATTTTTCTTATATATCTCCTTATTATTTTATACATATTTACATAGTAATATAATATACTACATTTTAATAATATCACACTTCATTTTTTTGTTTTAATTAAATACTTAACGATATCATTGCTTGTTTTTTCTTTTCTTTTTAAATGTAATTGCATACTTGATGCTTTATAAACATAAATTACTTTGAAGCGTGCCCAGCTTTTGTACGTATTTTGAAGGAGTATGGGAACGTGTTGCAACATTCTAGAGATAATGATGATTTATAATAATGATTTAGGATTTCAGTGGAGATATTTTAAAATATTATAGACTATTTTCAAACGCTTTGTATAGGGACTTCGGTCTGTGAGCCTCGAGACCTCTTCGTGTTTTACAACCTTCGACGTATAATCGGTCATTGCATTACGAATAATGCATTACCGGCGTGACCTCTGCCTTCTGACTAACCTCAGGATATTAACTTTAATAGACCGATTTAAATTTAACTCAACTAGTGAGCAAATAGACAAAAATCATTTTAAAGGGTGGCACATGGTACGCTCAGAATATAGTGAACAAAATAAACATCCGTCGCTCGTGTCTCGATCGCTTATTAACGTAGCGGACTGGTCTGTTACATGCACAATAACTTTTTGAATGCGATAATATTTATAAGTCACGGTAAAAAATAAAATTTTATTCGTTTGAAGTGTTCGTACGAGAAAACGTCTCGCAGCACCGCGGTTCTCCTTACGGTTAAGGCTGGGGGTGTAAGGAAGCGATAGCTGCGCCACATATCTTCGTTCCAAGTAGTGTTTTGTGATCAATACCACAGCTATTGTACGCACCTGCCAGCCGACGAACTCCGCCAATCGTTGAGGATTTACTCCGTGAGGCCGAGACGTCGCTGGCCAATCTGGAACCGAGGACAGCTGAGGATTGTGAAGTTTGACACCACCGCTGAGCCCTGCTTCATGAAACGCAACAACACTGAGTCATTCTTCTTGCATAAAAGAATACTAGTGTGCCGCACCTCGTATCACCCAAATCCATCTGAGCTTCACACACCCCTCCCTGCTCGCGGGCGCCTCGCTGGGTCTCCCTCAGGGGTCTCAACCGGTGTGTTTGCACGCGCTGAGGAGAGTAAGGTGTGTGACGGTTCAAGGGTTGAGCAAAATTACACCTAACCAAGATGACGGACAAGGAGGAAACACCCCCACCACCTAGAAGACCACCGGACAGGCGACCAGGGGTAATGGACAGACCTCTCATGGAGCGGAACCTCTTCGCTCCAGAAGTCCCGTATCACCCCCATTGAGCCAGATACCGAGACGCATAGGGCCCACCGCTCACCAGCTCGGCGCCCGTCGCCAGCGGATGAGACGCGTACCAAACCAGTGGCATTAACAAATCGCCAGAATGCGAAGAAAAGAACTCTCCAAGAAGGAACAGACGACATCCAGGAAGAAAAACGACACAAACAAGGATCTCGTACTCCATCATCCGACTCATCATCCGAGTCTTCATCAACTTCACCCTCCAACACCAGAGAAACAACCACAACAAAATGCAGTCAACCTCCTGAATCACCATCTCAATACGTTCCTCGACTGGCCTGCCTGACGAAGAACGAGGCACGGAAGAAGGATAACACGGGACGGCACCGACACCCCACTCACCTCCATACAAGAAATGGACACTGAGCCAATACCAGGACCATCAACAGCGCCGGACTCGTACGCGCAGCCACACCAAGACCGACGCGACCACCACCACCACAACAAGACCACCACCACAACGCGCCGCCAATAATGGCAAAATACCCACCGATCATATTGGGTGTTTCCCAAACTGGACGAAGCACTTCAAAATACTACAACATATACTAGGACACGCCCCAAATGCCCGACCGTTTGGAAAAGGAGTTCGATTTCGACCCCAAACAGAGCAAGAATATAGAAAAATCCAAAGATACCTAGTGGACAAAAGCCAGGAGGACTCCGCCTTCGTGTGGTACTGCTACGCGCCACGCGAGGAACAGCCCACGAAGGTGGGGCTAAGAGGGCTCCCAGCCGACACAGACCCCAATGATATTCAAGAGGCACTCACTCATCGAATTAGGCTTTTTTTCCACCTCAGCTGGCGCCGCCGCCCCCGTGCGGTTGCGTTGGCTGACCGCTCTTCCGTCCCTGTACGGTTGGGTGCCCTCCTACACTCCCGTCCTTGCACGGTCGAGTTTTGCCCTCGCTCGGCTAGCAGCCGCTCCCGTGCGGTTGTGCTTCTGTCTCGCCGTCGCCGTGTCTCCGTGCCCATGAATATGGGTTCGGGCGACGGTGGGAGCCTTCCGTCTCCGCCAGCCGCCCCGTGCGGTTGTGTTGTGCGTCCTGCACTTACCGTTGGACGGTGAGTGCCTTGTGTTGGTTGATCGCGCTTCCGTCCCCGGACGGTTGTGCCCCCTCCCTCTCCCCGAGGAGGTCGTCTCCATTCGACTGTAAAGCCTTCGGGCTAAGTCGCTTCCAGGTGGTGTTTAGTGGGTGGCACTTCTTCAAAGTGAGTCCCACATAACCACGCAGCCGGCTGCGTGGTATGCTAGAACATTCACCACCTCCTCCCGCTTCCGGTGTACCTGGCCGCAGTCATAGAGTACCTCGCCGCTGAAATTCTAGAGTTGGCGGTAACGCTGCTCCGGACAATAAGAAGACCAGAATCATACCGAGGCATCTTCAGCTTGCCATCCGAAACGATGAAGAGTTGAACAAGCTCCTCTCCGGTGTGACGATCGCCCAGGGCGGTGTACTACCCAACATTCAGGCGGTCCTTCTGCCCAAGAAGACCGAGAATAAGGCCTAAACGAGTGTCGCTTTACTACACCACCACTAGGCCCAAGAAAATGGTTGAGAACATTAGACGAGAGAATGCGTCGACGTTGTCGGTCGGTAATGCATTAATTGTACTATATACGTATTGCATATTCTGTTTTACACATAAGTATAATGGTGCATTCGCCGTTGCGTCGACTCTTCTCTATTGCTCTATTGCTATCTACCGCCCGTGGTACCTACGTGATTAAAAGGCCCTTTTGAGGGCCACAAATACGGTCGATAATTTATACATTTAGTCTCTTAGAATACGAACGTTCTTTAAAGCCTCTCCCCCTCAGTTCCTCCCATACATTCTTCCTTTTTGTATGCTATTATTTTCTATTGGTAACGATACGAAGAGAGTCATATTATGAAATAATAATAATATAACATTGTAAAACGGTTCCTCATATCTTTGATTAAAAAAAAATATTTAATTTTCAAAGGTCTTTTCAGGGCCACAAAATATATCGTATTAATATCCGTTTCTCATAATAACGTCAAACATCTCGCTCACTCGTTCGTTCGTTAGTTACACTAAGAGTATTATTTTATAGACCGCACATGCTAATGTACAATTTATAAAATAAGGAAAACTAGTACGAAAATGAATATAACAAAAAAAAATTTAAGGGCTCCGAATATAATTTGAAATTACGTTAAACTAAATTTAGAATAATCCGTTTTAAAAACTAAAAATCTGCTATAAAACGCCTACGAGAGCATAATAACTATAGAAACAATTAAAACCAACAATATAAGGCACACAAACGATAGTTATAATAAGGCGTATATCAATATAATATCGTATCATATTATTATTTAAAACCACCAAAAATATTATTAAAATATAGATGGATTGGTTGGTCAGTATGAACGATAAAGTTAGGGGATGGGGGGGAAAAGAGATGGGTAGAAGTCTTGCCTGTAACCGCACATTGTCGGCTATATAAAAGCGTTGCAAGTTTTGTACGTTTTTGCCGGAGCAAAGACCATCTTCCGAGGTACGCACCGTGTGCGGCCTGTCGAGTGAGTCGAGCCACCCCATAGGCGCGGTTTTCCGGCGCAATGCCACCGCTGCCAACTTGCGGCGGCCAACTGCTCAACCCTCCCAGGTGCGTTAAGTGCCTGACCCACATCACTCGAAAAGTGCCTTCGGCCCAATGACGCCGAATCCCCGCCAGCTTGCGTCCTTTGCGAGCAACCTGGCCACCGGCCAACTATAGGGGATGCCCTCGCTCCTCGGCCCCGTCTAAACAAACCAGCTCCGCCGCCGGTTAATGAAAACACATTCCGACTCTCCCGTCAAGTATAGTGAACAAAATAAACATCCGTCGCTCGTGTCTCGATCGCTTATTAACGTAGCGGATTGGTCTGTTCTCAAATATATACCGTATTAACTTTTTGAATGCGTTAATATTTACAAGTCACGGTAAAAATTAAATTTTATTCGAGACGTTCTAGTGAAATTTTGAAGTGTTCGTACGAGAAAACGTCTCGCAGCACCGCGGTTCTCCTTACGGTTTAGTTTTGACTGGGGGGGTAAGGAGCGATAGTTTCCGCTTCTCGGTTAGTTGGGTTTAGATTTTATGTGGGAGTTCCTCTCTTCGACGCCCGGTAGAGACAGGGTGTTAAGATAGCTGTAATTGCTCATGGATAGTGTTGTTTAGGTGTAGAGCCGCTGTCTCTACGTCTTCATTGGTGTTGATGTTGGCGCCGAGTTTGAGGTCCTCCAGTGCTTTTCGGAAGCGGATCCAGTTGGTCTTCATCCTTAAAGCTCTGGGCATTACAGCATCCGCACTTGTATCAATGGTGAACAACACGGGGAGGTGCTGTGCGTCCAGGTCATACAACACCTCTAGCCGTATCGGATACGGCATTTGATGGCACAGCACTATGTCGAGGACATCGAGCTGGTTTTCGGGTTTAGTGGGGATGTGGGTGGGCTCATCTGGGCCCAGCACCTCGTACCCCCAATCTTCTGCGTCATCGTACAGTTTCTTTCCAGGTGGTGTGATTATCGCGGAGCCCCTAGCAGGATGTTTTGCATTGAGGTCTCCGGCGATAATAGCTGGTGTTCTTGCATCAAAAATTTTCCTTATGTCCTGGGGGGCGAACGAGGTGCTGGGAGGTCTGTAGGCGGCGAAAATCCTGATTTCTCTGGTTCCCACCTTCATCCGTATCCCTTTGGTCCTCGTGGATGTAAAGTTAATCTCTGTCTCTACTTCTTCGTGTATGATGTCTCTAATTAGTGCCGCAGTACCTCTGTACGCGACACCTTCGGGGACACGTCATGTCGATACGAAGAAGTTAGGGAGTTTTAGTTGAGTGGAGGGGCGTAGCTTTGTTTCTCCCAGCAGTACAATCTGGATGTTGTACCGCTGGACCAGCGTTCGGAGTTCTGCGGTCTTCCCAGTGATGCCGTCGGGGTTCCAGTATAATATTTTAAGCTGTCGGTCCTCTGTTTATGGCCGACAGTTGGGCTAGCGCTTAATATCGCCGTTAGTGGATTGGACCCTGTAGTCATAGCTTAAGGACATCTCCTTATCCTTATCACCACCCCACCACTTCTGTGAGGGCTTCTTCGATGGTGGTTGGCACGTGACTGCTTTGTGTTATGGGAGTGGTGACTGCTTCAGTCCTTGTCTGGGGTAGTTCTCGGGGTTGGTTTCTATAGCGTAGCTGTTGCTGCGGTTGTTGTTGTGTGGTGGAGATGAGGGGAGGCAGGTCGGCATTTCTCTCGCTTTCTGATCGGTCGTCTTCTTCTTCTTCCTTCTTTCCTTTTCTTTTAGGAGGTGTAGTGTGTTCTGTAGGGCCATTCGCTGGAGGGGCTGGAGTAGCTCCTGTTGCGACGGACGTTGTTGGTGCCAGGTGCAGGTGTTCTGGTGTGCATTTGTTGTGGTTGTGGCGTCACTTATATTGCTGTTGTAGTTGTAGTTGTTGATGTTGTTGCGTTGTTGTCGCTGTTGTTGTGATGGTTGTTGTTGTTTTGCTACAGTTGCTGCTGCGGTGCTCTTATTGGCTGCGGAGGCATGGTTGGCTGCAGGTTGATGCCCCTTTTTCTAGCAATCCTTTGCAGTACCGGGCGTCGCTAGCCGCGTGAGCCTTAGTGCAATTGGCGCACTTGGGCTGTGCATCACGCGGTGTCTGGCATTCTGATGTGGGGTGGTTACCGCGCAGCGACACATTTGAATGGGCGGTGGCAGTTGACTGATGCGTGTCAAACCCTTGGCACCTATGGCATTGTGCAGGGCCGGTTCTACCCTGCCAGCCCTCTATGGTGATTCCCGGCATGTATAACAGTTCTTCTATTCCATACAGTCGGTTGAGCTCCTCCGGGATGGGTGGTCCATCTTGATATGGAATAGGCACCCTGGCCTCTCCCTTTGGGTGGGATGGCTCTCACGAATGTGACTGGAAAGCCTAATTCGACGAGTGCCTCTTGAATATCGTTGGGGTCTGTGTCGGCTGGGAGCCCTCTTAGCTCCACCTTCGTGGGCTGTTCCTCACGTAGTGCGTAGCAGTACCACACGAAGGCGGAGTCCTCCTGGCTTTTGTCCACTAGATATCTTTGGATTTTTCTATATTCCTGCTCTGTTTGGGGTCGAAATCGAACTCCTTTTCCAAACGGTCGGGCATTTGGTGCGTGTCCTAGTATTTGTTGTAGTATTTTGAAGTGCTTCGTCCAGTTTGGGAAGCACTCCACTATAATCGGTGGGTATTTTGCCATAGTGGGCGCTTCTGTTGGTGGTGATGGTCTTGTTGTAGGTGGTGGTGGTCGCGTCGGTCTTGGTGTGGCCGCTATGCGCGCATACGAGTCCAGCGCTGTTGATGGTTCTGGTATTGGCTCAGTGTCCATTTCTTGTATGGAGGTGAGGGGGGTGTCGGGACCGTCCCGTTCCTCGTCAGGCAAGCCGGTCGAGGAACGTATTGGAGATGGTGATTCAGGAGGTTGACTGTATCTTGTTGTGGTTGTTTCCCTCTCTGGCGTTGGTGAGGGTGAAGTTGATGAAGACTCAGATGATGAGTCGGATGATGGAGTACGAGATCCTTGTTTGTGTCGTTTTCTTCCTGGACGTCGTCTGTTTCCATTCTGGGAGAGTTCTTTCTTCGCATTCTGGCGATTTGTTGCCCACTGGGTTTGGAAGCGCTCTATCCCGCTGGCGACGGGCGCCGAGCTGGTGAGCGGTGGGCTTCCTATGCGTCTCGGTATTTGGCTCAATGGGGTGAATACGGGACTTCTCTGGAGCGAAGAGGTTCCGCTCCATGAGACGTCTGTCCATTACCCCCGGTCGCCTGTCCGGTGGTCTTCTAGGTGGTGGTGGTGGGGGGGGTTCCTCCTTGTCCATCATCTTGGTTAGGTGTAATTTTGCTCAACTCTTGAACTGTCACACCTTACTCCTCAGCGCGTGCAACCGCATCGGGTGAGACCCTGAGAGGAGCAGCGAGGCGCCCGCGAGCAGGGAGGGGTGTGTGAGGCTCAGATGGATTTGGGTGATACGAGGTGCGGCACACTTGTAGTATTCTTCTTGTCAAGAAGTATGACTCACTGTTGTTGCTAAGTTTCATGAAGCAGTGCTCAGCGGTGGTGTCAAACTTCACAATCCTCAGCTGTCCTCGGTTCCAGAGTGGCCAGCGACGTCTCGGCCTCACGGAGTAAATCCTCAACGATTGGCGGAGTTCGTCGGCGGGCAGGTGCGTACAATAGCTATGGTATTGATCACAAAACACTACTTGGAACGAATAGGTGGCGCAAGGTTGTCGTCTGCAGGTGTTAGACACCTGTCGGTATCGGGCCTCGGGGTGTCCCCATTACAGATTTTCCTCGGCCCACTACTATGGGCCGGTCCTGGCGTCTTCTTGGCGTTATCATAAAATTTGGAGCGATCTCGGGTTCGATTCCCCGGTCGCTCCGATGGTCTCAAAATTTTATTTGGTATAATTTGGTATTGTCTTAGTTGGTCTTTCTGTGACTTTGTGGGTTGTTACTCGACTCCTTAATCTATGTAGGAGGTTCTCTTGGTCCAGGTCGCCCGTCCGGGGCGGGCGTGTAGCCCGCAAAGTTATTTAGATGTGGATGTGGCCCGTTGTCGGCGCGGTTGAACATACCGCGTGACAACCGGACCACAAATTCTTCGATGGACTCAATCTTTAGGTTGGCCGCTATGACGTCATTCCGGACGTAGCGACCTGCACCGAAAATGGTTCTTAATGAATAGTTCAGCTGAACCTGCAGCCGCTGCCTCTGCCGTTCGCTTAGTGCGTACCAGGCCGGCGCGGCGGTGATCTTCGGTCTGATGTACATTTTTAAATTTTTAATTTGGTATTGATTGAGAGCTTGGATGCCAGGACTGGACGGAGCACCTTTTTACCCTTACCCGCGGCGGTGCTCTTCTTCACCTTCGCCGACGCCGAGCCAGCGACGGACGCGCCGCTCTTGGCGCCGCCGCTCTTTACCCGTCGATGGTTTCTTAGAGGCGGACGATTTTGATTCGAGCTTAAAGGAACCAGAAGCTCCCTTGCCCTTGATCTGTATAAGCGCACCCCATTCGACTGCGCTCTTCAAGTATTTTCTGATGAACGGAGCCAGTTTTTCGGCATCGACTTTATATTGAGCGGCAATATACTTTTTTATCGCTTGCAAAGATGATCCACTGCGCTCCTTCAGCTCGTTAATTGCGCTGGTGACCATTTCGGACGTCTTCGGATGAGTGGGTTTCGCCTTAGGCTTCTTTGCACCACCTGCTGCAGTAGCGGTGGCCTTCGGTTTTTTCGCCGGAGTCGCCGGAGCGGGAGTTTCGGAAGCTACTGCCGTATCTGCCATTACTTCGTAGTAGTACTCGTAGAAGTATTAGGTCACAAACGAACGAAAGACACTGACTCACTCACAACTCGCGATAGATGAAATAACAAAGGAAAATTGTAAATTGTTGTTATATATCGTACACAAATTGATATTACGTTGGAGAAAACATAGGTGGCGCAGTCTCCTGTCGTCTGCATGTGCTATTTAGCACACAGCAGGTCTCGGGCCTCGGCATCTCCCCTACCCGGAATCTCTCGCGGTGCATCACTATGCACATAAAGTTATAAAGTTTTTTCCCGGAGGTGTTATTAGCGCGAAGCCCCAAGCAGGATGTTTTGCGTTGAGGTCTCCGGCGATAATTGCAGGTGTTGATGCATTTAAGATGGTTCTTATATCCTAAATCCTGTTGGAAGGTCTGTAAGCGGCGAAGATCCTCGTGTCTTTGGTCCCCACCTTCAACCTTATCCCTTAGTCCTCGTTGTTATGAAGTCTGTATTTGTATAAACTTCTTCGTGCATGATGTCTTTCCTCACAAGGGCCGCGGTACCTCTGTACGCGACACCTTCCTGGGAGATCTCGTCGTTGATACACGAAGAAGTTGGAGAGCTTTAGTTGAGCAGAGGGCGCAGCTGTTTCGCCCAACAGCACAACTTGATATTGTGCTGCTGGACTAACGTTCTTAATTCGGCGACTTTCCTGAGAGATGCCGGGGTTCCAGTAGCACTCTAAGTTGATGACCCTCTGTTAATGGTGGTGGATAGTTGGGCTAAGGCGCTGAGAATCGCTGAAAAGGGGTTGGCGCCGGTAGTCATGGCGGTCAGAACTTCGCCCAGAATTTTGATCACCATTCCTACCAGTTGTGAGGCCTCCTCGATGGTGGTTGGTGCCTGGGTCTGTGGTTGGGGTGTGACTATTTCAGTCCTTTTTGTGGGGGTTTTCTCGGGGTTGAATTAGTGGTTTGCTTCTTATATTTGTAATTTATTAAATTATATAATTTAATAAATTACAAATATAAGAGCTTATTATACAGGGTGTCCAGTAAATAGCACGACATACTGCGGGGTGATAGCTAAGGTCACTACCTATCAATACAACACAATATATGTTCAGCAAAATCTTACGGATTTACAGTTTTACAAAATTTTCCGAAATACCGAAAAATCTCTACCTTGAAACAGATTTTAAGCATCTCGTAATGAAAAATCCTTTTCTAGTACTTTTTTTACATCAAATTATTCGTGAATAGTTACTTTACTCATTGATAAGTCTTTTTTCTATCAAAGACAAGAATGTTTTCAAGAAATACTATTTTTTGTTTAAATTTGCACAGAACTATTTTCTTATCACTTAAGTTTAACCTACAGTGGTGAAAAAAAATGTATGTGGCAGTTTTGTACAACAAACTTAAAAATAGCTTGTTTGATGGTGATTTAGGATAGATACTACTAGTTTTCATTAAAAATACAAAAAAATGCTATTTTAGTTCCAGAGAAGCTGATTTTGTTGAAAATGTAATTAACGTAATTTTGACAAAAACCACTATGAGAATAAGTAATAGCTGCTCATTTACGCGAATTATTATAAAACTAGTTGTGACACGTAAAATGCGACATGCACGCGTAATGATTAAAGGTTTTACCTGCTCGCCGACCGACCTGACCCGACCGGTTACTGTCTAACAAAAGAAGCGCATGTGCTATCCCGTTTCTTGCATTGTGATTTTGTGTCTCTCTCAACCTTATTTGCGACACTTGTCAGTACGCTACCTTAAACCGTGCGCAACGCATCTCTGTGTTCACAAATTATTGTTTCGTACTGACGACTGTTTTGTGCCTTGGACCCTGGACTTTGTTTGCCTTACGATTTGATTTTTATTGTGATTACTACGACGACTTGGCGACCACCTGGACTTTTGTGTTTTATAACATGGCCAACCGCCGCGTTTTTCCTGGTTATACGCAGAGAGTATGCTGAGATGCACCTTATTTACGGAGAAGCTGGCCAAAGTTCCCGAGCTGCTGCCACCCCTACAGGAAAGGTTTCCCGATAGGAGACATCCACACCATGAAATGTTTACCAGAGTGCATAACTCCTACAGGAAGGCAGACTCCTGGTCAACGGCGGTGGACGGCCTCAAGTTGTTGACGAAGACATAGTGCTTCAGGAACGAGAACAAGACCCGACAACTTCGGTTAGGGCGATACAACGGCGCACAGGGATACCGAAGTCCACTGTTCATTCAGTACTTAAGAGGTATGGATACCATCCATTTCACGTACGACGCGTGCAAACTCTTTTAACTAGAGACTACCTGCCGAGAGTTCACCCTGCCGCATGCTTGAAATGCATCGGGAGGACCCAAACTTTTTTAATAAGGTGTTATGGAGTGATGAGTCAGCCAGCAGAAAGGACGGCTACTTGAATTTGCATAATTTACATAGTTGGCAATTAGAAAATCCGTATGTGTCAAGTGAAGACAGGTCCCAGTACCAATTCGAAATAAATTTATGGTGTGGGATTTTTAATGGCCAGATTGTGGGTCCCGTCGAGCTTTCACCTACATTAAATGCCAATAATTACTTGGAGTTTTTACGAGAAACCCTACCCACGCTTCTTGAAAATGTTCCGAGTGAGCTAAGAGAGGTGATGGGTCAAATGATGGGTGCCCTGCTCATTATGGCCGGGAAGTAAGAGCCTACTTAGATGAAGCTTATCCAGGCAGGTGGATTGGGCGACTGGGACCGATATTACGGCCACCTATGTCTCCGGACCTAAACCCTCTGGATTTTTTTTATTGGGGTGCCATGAAGGACAAAGTCTATGAAATACCGATCCAAAATGACAATGAATTGAGAGCAAGGGTTACATTGCAGCAAGAAAATATCGGCAATAAGCCTGAGAAGACTCAAAAGCTCATTTTAAGAAGATGCCGAGCGTTTATTAGGCAAAGGGAAGCAATTTGAGCATTTATTGTAATTTATTTAAATAAATGTTTATTAAAGTTAACTCCTCTGTTTTTTACTATCACCTTATCCTTCAAAATGTCATTTACAGACCGATCGGCCGGTCGGCTGCAATTATTATTATGTAATTCGAACCGTAGTACGACCTACAACGATTCGAATTCAAAGTCACATTACTTGCATTTAAAATAAAATGGTCTTATTAACTAAAATAGCTTATTTTTGTATTTTTTTAATGAAAATGCACTAGTATTGTATCTTTCCAAAATCACCATTAAACAAGTTTTTTTAAGTTTGTTGTACAAAACTGCTACATACATTTTTTTTCACCACTGTAGGTTAAACTTAAGATAAGAAAATAGTTCTGTGCAAATTTAAACAAAAAATAGTATTTCTTGAAAACATTCTTGTCTTTGATAGAAAAAGACTTATCAATGAGTAAAGTAACTATTCACAAATAATTTGATGTAAAAAAAAGTACTAGAAAAGGATTTTTTCATTACAAGATGCTTAAAAATCTGTTTCAAGGTAGAGATTTTCCGGTATTTCGGAAAATTTTGTAAAACTGTAAATCCGTAAGATTTTGCTGAACATATATTGTGTTGTATTGATAAGTAGTGACCCTAGCTATCACCCCTGCAGTATGTCGTGCTATTTACTGGACACCCTGTATAATGGGGAAAGTTGTGTGGCGGGTTCTTGCTGCCGCAGTGTGGTGGCAGTGGGTGGGAAGTGGAGTGGACGTACCTCTCACTTGTTCTACTTGGTGGTAGCTTCTTCTTCCTCCTTACGCTTTTGGGGGCTGCGAATGAGGATGCGTGCGTCGGTGCTATTATCACCTGACGCTGCTGTGTGCGGTGCCTGATAGTGGGTTGTTGATGCTGTGGTTGTTGTTGTTGGGGTGGGCATTCTTTGCACTTGTGGTGGTGGTGGTGGGAGTTGCCGATGCGGCGCTCGTGCAGCTTGCGAAGGCATAGGAGGTTGCATGTTAATGCCTCTCTTCCTTGCAATTCTCTGCAACACTGGGCACCGTCTGTCGTTGGCCGAGTGGTCTTTTGCACAGTTTGCGCACTTGGGCTGCGCATCTCGCGGCTTAGGGCATTCTGCCGCGTGGTGGTCGCCCGCACAACGGACGCATTTGTGGGGCCGATATCAGTTTACAGACGCATGCCCGAACCCTTGGCATCTGTGACATTGTGCGGGGCCGATTCTTCCTGTCCAGCCCTCGATGGTAATACCTGGCATGTACAGAAGTTCGTTGATCTGATACAGTCTGTTTAGCTCCTCGGGGTTCAGGTGATCCATCTTTACATGAAGACAGCCAGACCTATCTCTTTTAGGTGGTATGGGACGGACGAAGGTGACAGGAAGCCCTTTTCAATGAGGGCCTCTTATGTCTTTCGGATCGGTGTCGCGGGAGTCTTCTTAACCCCACCTTCGTGGGTTGCTCCTCCTGTGGTGCGTAGCAGTACCACGCGAAGGTGGCGTCTTCCTTGCTGCGGTCTATAAGGTATTTTGTACCTTACGGTATTCAACATCGGATTGGGCCGAAAACGAACCCCTTCCCAAATGGGCGAGCGTTCGGTGCGTGGCCTAGCTGATGGATGGTCTTGAAATGCTTCGCCCAATTTGGGAAGCATTCCACGATTATCGGTGGGTACGGCCGTTTGCCCTTCAGTGGGTTGTTCCGGTTTTTGGGCCGGTGGTGGTGGAGGTGGTGGCGCCGATCTTGGTGCCGCTGCAAACGCGCGTAAGACTGGCGCTGTGGATGGTCCTGTGTAGGCTCAATGTTCGATTGAGCCTCTTCGTGTATGGGGGAAGGTGGCATACGACGTATTGTCCCATTCTTCCTCTCCTCCCTTCTGGGTTCTCACCGTATTCCTGTACGTCGATCATACCGGCCGGAGAAGTAGTTGGTGATGGTGAGTCTAGTGGAGCGTTATGTCTTTTCACGGTTGTTTCTCTGTTTCAGGGTTGGTGATGGTGTCGTCGTAGGGGTGGAAGGCGTTGCCGATTCAGATAGTGAATCTGAGCCGGTCCTCACTCTTTCTTCTTGGAGATGATCTTCATCCAGGTCTGGGGTGTTCTCCTCCTCGAGGCTAGGTTCCGGCGTGGTAGTGGTGCCGGTTTGACGTTGGTGGAGACTCAGCTCACCAGCGCCGAGCTCGACGCCAGTGGCCGGTGGACTACCTTCCGCCTCGGGATCTGGCTGTATAGCACTCTGGACCTTTTGGAGCAAAGAGGTCTCGCCCATAAGAGGTCTGTCTAGCACCTCCTGACGCCTATCTGGTGGTTTTCAGCGTGGTGGGGGTTCCCCTGTCCGACATCTCTGAGTGTTTGTGCTTTGCCTTTAGCTTTCACACACCCACTCCTCGGCGCGTGCAACCACACCAGGTGAGACCCGTGAGGGAGGCCCAGCGAGGCGCCCGCGAGCGGGGAGCGGTGTGCGAGGCTTTATGGGTTTGGCGTAATCTCACACTAGAGTGCGGCACACTGCAATATCCTTTTATTTATAAAAGGAGGGTACAGTTATAAAGTAAGGTAATAACGCAAAGTAGGGCACAGCGATGAAGGTGTCCTTTGCGCTTACCTTAGGTAGTCCATCGCAGGAGAGCGCCAGCGACGCCTCGACGCCTCACGGAGTGATCTCGACGTTCGGCGGAGTCGTCAACTGCCACAACACGTACACACAAAACTAGGAGCGCGATCGACACGTCCGTCTCGTAGCACGGCCCGGAGCGAACTAGGTGGCAGGTGATGTTCTTCTTGACCCTTTCTTGGGATAGAAGGTCTGCGGTGTCGAGGTTGCCCTCATTACCCGGGCGTCTTCGCGGGGGACACGGCCCTCGGTTTTGGGTGCTGTGTTTGGACACAGCTTATAAGTTGTGTTTTACGTACTTCACGCCATCTGATCCGGTGTCGGGACCTCACTCGTCCTCGGCGTCCCTCGCCGGGCGGTGAGCGCAGAAGTTAACGTGGAGTGGTCGTCCGTCAGGTGGGCGCGCAGACGTGCCAGATTTTGTAGGTGTGAGTGTGGCTCGTTATCTGCGCTGTCAGCCGCGAGCGGACGTAGATTTTGTAAATACCTATCTTGGTGTTTATAGGGACTTTGGATACCAGTACGGGATACAATTTCGCTCGCGCGGCTCTGGCCTGCCTCACGGCGTAGTTGACCTGCGGGTTCATTCGCAGCGAGCGATCGATTTGGCATCCGAGGTAGGTGATGGTTGTCCTCCAACCTACGTCCTCCCACGGAGCTGTAGCGTTGGTGGTGTCTTTCTCCGCCTGGTCATGAAGGCGGCGGTCTTCCGACGTTGACCGCCATCCTCCATTTGTCCAGCCACCTGGTAACAGGTTCAGCAGCCGCTGCAACTTCTTTGCAGCGAGTTCTACCTGACGAGATGACGTGAAGTACGCACTGTCGTCTGCATATAGTGCAAGCACGACGTCCTCTTCCACCTCCAGCTGGTCTTGGAGTGGGATATCATTGGTGTAGACCGCGTACAGATGAGGTGATAAGCTGCCCTGTGGCACTCCCGCTTCAATCGGTCGTGCTACCGAAACAGCCCCTCTAGGCTGACTTGAAAGCTCCGCCTCCAGGAACGACGCTATTAGCCGCACTAGTATCGGTGGTAGGTTGTTTGCTCTATTAGCTTATAAATTAGCCCTGCGTGCCACAGCCCGCGTACCAGGCCGGCGCAGCGTATTTTAGTCTTGATCTTATGTAAATTTTATATAGTCTCAGCTTTGTCTTTAGCGGTAGCTTGGATGCCAGGACGGGACGGAGCGCCGCCCGCGCACATCTGGCGTTGCGGACGACGATATCGACGTGCGCGGTCATGCGCAGCATCCGATCTATCCGGCATCCAAGGTAGGTTGCGGCCTTCTCATACTTGATTTCCTGGCCCCTGAGCATCAAAGGTGGTGGGAAGTTCCTGAAGCGGCGAGTGAGCAGAGCGGTCGTCTTGCCAACATTGACGGCCATCCTCCACTCGTCCAGCCATGGTGGCAGCAGGTCCAGCAGGCGCTGCATCCTGGCAGTGGCTATGTGGGTTCTTCAGACGATGTGAAGTAGGCACTATCGTCCGCGTATAGCGCCAGTTCAACATCGTCTTCCCATCGCACAGGTGGTCTGCCAGGTAGGGATGTCATTAGTGTAAGCCGCGCAGGATCGGCGATAGACAGCGCCCTGTGGCACGCCGGCTCTAATTGGTCTCGCAGGACTCGGCGTCTCTCCACAGACGCAGAACTTTCTATCTCTAAGTAATGACGCCACTAGCCGCAACATAGCAGGAGGTACTTGTTTGTGTTTCTAATGTAAAGTAATCCAGAGTTACACTTCGTCGAACGCCTTCTATGTCGAGAAAGACGCCCAACGATGTGCGCCACGGTTGTACTCGGCCGCAAGATAGTGCAGCACCCTGGTCAGCTGCGTTGCTATTGACTGGCCCTTCCTGAATCCGTGCTGTTCCGCCCAGTTGTACGCACGGGAGGAAGCTTCTAGCAGCAATTCACACAGTTTAGCTAAGTGCGGTAGTAGCGTGATCGGCCTATAACTGGCTGCTCTACGCCTGTCCTTCCGGGTTTCGGCAGTACGATCACTTTGCCGATTTTCCAGTCCTCCGGGAAGTGGGATGTCCGCAGTATACCATTGTAGAGTAGACCTAACTCTTTTGTGCCGATAGAGCGCATCGTTACATAAGTTGGTAAGTTCAGTTTTGGTGGACGATGTCTTCTCACTAGAACCGCCGTGCTCTGTAGGCGGTCCCTTGAGGATTGACCTCGTCCCTTCTGTAAATATGGTAGTTTGGCAGCTTAAGATGCGTTGATGGATTAATTTTGTCTCCCAGCAATATCACCTGTATGTCCTGTTGCTGGGCGACTGTGCGGAGTTCATGGATCTTATGTTGTATCCCGTCTGGATTCCAGTATAATAGGCGCAGGTTACTCGCCTCCGTAATGCCGAGCCAGTAGCTGTGCCAATGCCCTCATTATGGCTGTAATTGGGTCGGTCCCGGCTCGGATGTCGGCCAGACCTGTTCCGACTTCTATGGCTATGCCAACCAACCTGTGTATGGCGTCGGCACTTTCCACATTCGCTGATGGTGTTCTTCTGTTTGATTTGTGTGGCTCTGGTCTCGGCTGGACTTGGGTTTCTCTTCAATGTAGAGCGCGCTCTAGTCGTAGAGCGGGGGCTCTATGCTCGGGTAGAGCCCTTTCTGGTGCTCTACCTACAGTGGTTTTCGATTCCTTAGCGGTAACCTGCGCCTTGGAGGCTATCGTGACCGCTAGAGTAGGGTAGAGGTAACGGTTTGAGGAGGTTGATGTGTTTAGCTCTTCTTCCTTCTCCCCGCTTTTCTTTTAGTGCTAGACGCCTGTAGCGTCATTAGCGGGGGCTGGAGAGTCCCGGTGGTTGCTCTAAAATCAACAATTTCCATCTGCTGTTGTTGTTGTTGTTGTGGCTTGTGGTGTGGTGGGGGGCTGTTTGCCCCTCTCATGGTTGCCCACCTCTCATTTAACTCGACAGTCCTCGGCGACTTCTAGGGTCCGCTTCGGAGCTTCCGGAAGCAGACCCGAAGTGTAATCCTTGCTTCCGAGCCTCCTCAATACCGGACATCGGCGGTCGTTGGCCGTATGGTTTTTCGCACAGTTTGCGCATGTAGGTGTTTCGTCCCTACCCCTCGGGCATTGACTTGCGGCGTGTTCCCCAGCGCAACGGACGCATTGAATTGGTCGAAAGCAGTTATATGAGGCGTGTCCGAAAGCCTGGCAGCGGTGGCATTGTGCTGGGCCCACTCGTCCTTGCCATGCTTCTATCGTGACTCCTTTCATATAAAGGAGCTCGTTTGTGTTGTACAGGTCTTTGAGCCTTTCTTGGCTTAGGTGGTCCAGTTGCGCGAAGTACAGGCACCCCGGCCTGCCTCTGCGGGGGGGGATTGCCTTCACGTAGCGGATAGGGAATCCTAGTGCCTGGATAGTCTCCCTATTGCCTTAGTATCCGTGTCAACTGGCGGTTCTCAATGCCCACTTTGTCTCTTCGGGGGTGTAGCAGTACCAGGACATGGCTGGTATTTCTTTGGTAATCTCCATCAGATATTTTTGTATGGCCCGGAATTCTTCCGGGCTCTGGGGGGAGAAGCGCACCCCCTTCCCGAACGGACGAGCATTCGGAGGGTGTCCCAACTTCCTGTTGAGCACCTCGAAGTGCTTCGTCCAGTTCGGGAGGCATTCTGCGACTATGGGAGGATATCTGCCCTTCTCGGCCTCCTTGGTTGGTTTGGGCACTTCAGCCACCTTTGGTACTGCCAGGGCTGCGCTGCCAGTTGCGCGTAGCTAGTTGATGGTCGTTGGCCATCATCCAATGGTAATCCAGACGGGTTTTGTATGTGTTGTCCGTCCGAGGAGGCTAGGGTAGCATACGTGGTGCTATCCCAGCCATATGATTCCTCCCCTCCTTGCTCATACACAGCCGCGTTGCTACGTCGTTACGGTGAGATAGGAGGGTTGGTTTTCGAGATGGCGATTTCGTGGCGATTTATGACTTCTAATTGCCACCGCAGAAGTTGCTCTTCTTCCTCCGAAGATGACGGTAATGATGAGTCGGACTACACAACGCATTGTCTTTTCTCATATATGGATGCCGGTTTCTGGTGGCGTGTGCCTCCTGGCCGATTTTTTCGCCCGCTGCGGTAAAGGCGACAGTTCGCGTTTGCTCGTGCACTCAGGCGCGGTGAGCGTGAGCGCGGCGCACGGTGCGGGCTCCTTTGGCGGCGATGAAGGCTTCCTGGTTGTTTTGGGAATCTGGCTGAACGAGCTCACGGTCCTTGATCGTTCCGGATTCTGCGAGGTCTCTAACCATTAAAGGCCTATCTAGTATCCCCGGACGATCCGGGGTTTCTAACGCGAGGGGCCCCTTCCCTTGCCGGTAATTATAGTTGGTTACTACTGTTTGGTTGTTGTTGTGAGTGTGTCCTGTCTATGACCCGACGCACGACGTTCGGATCGGGTGGGAGCGAATATAATGGTCGCAACACTTGTCACTGCCCACCCTTTCTTTATGAAAGGGTTGGGGAAGTTGGGAGCACTGCGCACGCGACCGACAACAAGGCACGGAACGCGCTTGAGTGCCAAGAATCTGCCTAAGGGCCGGTGATCTCGACGCCCGCGGAGTATACGGACCGACGCTTAGCGGAGTATGTCGTACCGGCGGTTGCTTGGGACCACCTAATCCACAAACAACACACACTTAGGAGATTCTTTTAGGTGGCGCACCAACGTTGTCGTCTGCAGGTGTTAGACACCTGTCAGGTATCGGGCCTCGGAGGTGTCCCCATTACCCGGATGCCTCACGGCCCACTACTAGGCCGGTCCTGGTGCCTTCTCGGCATTATCATAAAATTTGGAGCGATCTCGTTCGGTTCCCCGGTCGTCTGATGGTCTCAAATTTTAAATTGGTATAAGTTAGGTATGTCTTAGTTGGTCATTCTGTGACTTTGTGGGTTGTTACTCGACTCCCTAATCTATGTAGGGAGGAGTTCTCTTGGTCCAGGTCGCCCGTCCGGAGGGCGAGGATTCAATTTTCAGGTTGGCCGCTATGACGTCATTCCGGACGTAGCGACCTGCACCGACAATGGTTCTTAGCGATATGTTCTGCTGGGCCTTTAGTCGCCGCCTCTGTCGGTCGCTCAGAAGGGCGTACCATGCTGGTGCGGCGTGTTAATCTTGGTCTAATGTATAATTTGTATACTTTTTATTTTGTTCTTATCGGTAGCTTGGATGCCAGGACGGACGAAGCGCCGCCCGCGCACCTCTTGCGTTGCGGACAACAAGATCTACGTGCGCGGTCATGCGCAACATCCTGTCGATCCGACATCCAAGATACGTCACGGTTTCTCATATAAAATATTTTGCCCTCTGAGCGTCAGTGGTGGTGGCATGTTTTGGCGAGTGAGCAGAGCGGTCGTCTTACCAACGTTGACGGCCATCCTCCACTCATCCAACCATGGTGGCAACAGGTCCAGCAGTCGTTGCATCCTGGCAGTGGCGATGTGGGCTTCTGGACGACGTGAAATAGGCGCTGTCATCCGCGTATAGTGCCAGCTCAACGTCGTCCTCCTACTCGCAGGTGTCCTGCCAGGGTTGGGATGTCATTGGTGTAAGCCGCGTACAGGACTGGAGCCAGACAGCTGCCCTGTGGCACGCCGGTCTGATGGGTCTTGCTGCGGACACGGCGTCCTCCACACAGACGTAGAACCTCCTGTCTGCGAGAAACGACGCTACTAGCCGCAACATAGCAGGAGGGATACTGGTTTGAGCTTATAGAGTAGTCCAGAGTGCCACACCCGTCGAACGCCTTCTATGTCGAGAAAGACGCTCAACGATGTGCGGCCGCGGTTGTGCTCGGCCGCAAGTTAGTGCAGCACTCTGGCAGCTGTTGTTGAGTGATCCCTCCTGAATCCGTCCTGCTCCGCCCGAAGTTGGATGCACGGGCGGAGGCGTCTTAGCATTATTCTTTCCAGCAGTTTAGCTATGTATGGTAGCGTAATCGGCCTGTAGCTGGCAGCTCCACGCCTGTCCTTCCCGGGTTTTGGCAGCACTATTACCTTGCCAATCTTCCATTCCTCCGGGAAGTGGGATGTCCCAGTACACCATTGTAGAGTCGACCCATCTCTACAAGTATTCTATTGGGCAGCTGTCGGAGTGCAGCGTTGGTAATCCCGTCGTGCCCTGGCGCCTTCCTTTCGGTTCAATTTGTAGAGCTACGCATCTTGCTCTTCCGCTTTCCAGATGCGCCGCTCCCAGGCCTCTCCTCTGTGGGCCTGGATTGCAAGCGACAGTTCGTCCGTAAGTTGGTTAAGTCTGCGTTTTAAGTTTGGGCAGCGAGTACGCGCCCAGAGCTTCCTAAGCGCCCTCTTGCGCTTAATTTGCACGCATATGTTACGCGGTAGTACCTCCTTTTTTGTCGTGGTCGGGACGATCGTAGATGCCGCGTTGAGGGCTTCCTTGATCTTCTTGGTTAAATTAGTCGCAGCGGCCTCTACGTCGTCCGCTGTGTTTATTGGTGTAAATGGTGGAGGTCTCTCCTGCAGGTGTTGGTGGTAGAGCTTCCAGTCTATTTTTTTCTTAAAGGCTCTGGGCAACGTAGTCACCGCCTTGAGGCCAAGGGTAATCAATATCGGGAGGTGCTGTGTGTTCAGGTCGTACAGCACCTCTACCACTATCGGGTAGTTGACGTTCCTAGAGAGCACGATGTCCAGCACGTCCGGACTTTTGCGTGTGTCAGTAGGAACGTGTGTTGGTTCCTCACCTGGTTGGCGTCGTGCCTTCCATTACCGTCCGGACGTCTGAGGAGTAAAATGGAGTCCCTGGCGGGCGGTATGCTGCAAAGATCCTTAGTTCCTCGCCCGCCGCCTCCATTTTTATGCCGATAGAGCGCATCGATTGGTAGTCTGGCAGGTCCAGCTCTTGGTGGATGATGTCTCTCTCACTAGAACCGCCGTGCCCTCATAGGCGGTCCCATGAGGATTGACCTCGTCCCGCCTGTAGATGTGGTAATTTCAGCTTCAGATGCGTCGAAGGTCTTAGTCGTCTCTCCCAGCAAGATCACCTGGATGTCCTGTTGTTGGGCGACTGTGGAGTTCATGGATCCTCTGTTGTATCCCGTCCGGGTTCCAATAGAGGAGGCGCAGGTTATTCTCCCGTAATGCCGAGCCAGTAGTGATGCCAGCGCCTTCATTACGGCGGTATGGATTTGTCCCGGCCCTTATATCGGCCAGGACTTGATCTGCCGACTCGATAGCGATGCCACCAATTTTGGATGGCATCCGCTGTCTCGTGGCCGGCTGGTGGTGGTTGTCTTCATTTGTGTGCGCTGGTACTGGTCTCGGGAAGTTGGTATTCATCTCCTTCCTGGAGGTAGAGCGCGCTCTGTGTAGAGGGCTCTATTTTCCGATAGAGCCCTTTCCGGCGCTCTACCCATATTGGCTCTGTCCTCGTAACCTGCGCCTTGGCGGCTATTTTTACTGACGGTGTCGGGTAGAGGTGACAGCCTGCGGAGGAGGAGGCTGTTCCTTGCTTCTTACGCCTCACCCGCTTCCTCTTCTTAGAGGTTGACGTTCAGTAGCGTCATTAGCGGGTGCTGGAGAGTCGCCCGGTGGTTGCCCTTGTTTCTGTGGGTTCCACCGTTTCCATAGGTGTTATTGTGGGAGGGGGCTGATTGCCCACGCTTGCCTCTTTACGATTGCCCACCCGTCTTCCTGGATGGTGACCGCTCAAGACTCTGGGGATATTCTTAGGGTCCTCTGGCAGAGTCCCGGCAGCGTAATCCCCGCCTCCCAGCCACCCTCCAGGACTGGGCAGCGGCGGTCATTCGCTGTATGGTTTTAGCGCAGTTAGCGCATTTGGGCTCCTCTTTCTACCCTGGGGCAAAGGCTGGCGATATGCTCCCCGCGCAGCGGACACACTTCGGAGGCCTGAAGCAATTTGCCGAGGCATGTCCAAAACCCTGGCAACGTTGGCATTGTGCCGGTCCGGTTTTCCTTTGCCATGCTTCTATGACTACTCCTCTCATAAAGAGGAGTTCGTCGATGGCGTATAGTCTATTTAATTGCTCCAGCCCCAGGTGCTCGAGCTGCGCGAAGTATAGGCATCCAGGTCTTCCTCTCCTGGGCGGAATTGCTTTAATGAACTGTATCGGGAAGCCCTTTGCCTTAATAGCCTCCTCTATTGATTTGATTTCTGTGCCCACTGGCAGCCCCCGGATGCCCACTTTCGTGGGTTTCTCCTCCTCCGGGGTATAGCAGTACCAGGACAGCTGTGGTGATTTCTCCGTGAGTTCCACCAAGTACTTTTGGATCGTACGGAACTCATCGGGACTCTGCGGGGCGAATCTAACGCCTTTTCCGAATGGGCGGGCATTGGGGGCGTGGCCTAACATAGCATTCAATGTTTTGAAATGCCTCGTCCAATCCGGGAGGCATTCCACTACTATGGGCGGGTATCTCGCCTTTTCAACCTCCCTCTCAGGTTGAGGTGCTTCCGCCGCCTTTGTCCTGGGTATTGCAGGTGCAGCTGCCAGCTGGGCGTAACTTGTTGAGGGCCTCTGTCCGTCATCCTGTGGCAGGCCCGATGGGTTAATGTTCGTCGGTGATGACCGTCCGATGGATGCAGCTAGGGTCGCGTAGGTGGTGGACCCCCAGCTGTACGTTTCTTCACCACCTTGCTCCTCTTGGGCCAAATCCATGAGGCTACGCCGGTCCGGTGAGATGCATGTAGGTGGTTGAGGTGGTGATGGCGATTTCGGTGGGGTATTGTGAACCCTCTTCCGCTCCGCAGTTCTTGGAGGTTCATCCTCTTCGGACGACGATGAGGACGAAGATGATGATGATGATGATGATGGTGCTTGATGAGTTGGGGAGCCGATGCATTGCCTCTTCTAGGTGGCGCACGATACGTTGTCATCTGCATGTATGCTATTTAGCACACAGCAGGTCTCGGGCCTCGGGCATATCCCCTTTACCCGGAATTCTCGCGGTGCATCACTATGCACCGGTCGGGAGCCGTTATGGCGTTGTTAGTTGATTTTCAAAGTTCGGGGTTCGGTTCCGGTCACTTTTTGAAGGAGAAAAATTTTTCTCAAATCAGGTCTTTCAGTATGACCTACATAGGAGGCTATGTAGGCCTATACGGTGGTTGAATCGGCCTATTCAGGCAGTTAGGTCGGTCTATAGGCCAATTGGCCTGTGGGGTGTCTGTTGGCCTGTCTGCGGCATTGTGGGTTATTACTCGACTCTAATCGCTATAGAGAGGAGTCTCGAGAGGTCGCCCGTCCGGTGGCCGAGCATGTAGAGGTGCAAAATCTTGTAGGTGTTCATGTGGCCCGTTATCGGCGCGGTCAAACATGCCGCGTGCTAATCGGGCAACAAATTGTTCTATGGTCTCCATCTTCAAGTCGGTTGCGATGACGTCGTTCCGGACGTAGCGACCTGCACCGACGATGGTCCGTAGTGATGTGTTCTGTTGACCTGTAATCGCCGCTTCTGACGATCGCTCAGAGCGTACCTGCGCCGGCGCAGCGTATGTTAGTCTAGATCTTATATATGTTTTGTACAGTCTCAGCTTTGTTTTCAGCGGTAACTTGGATGCCAGGACGGGACGGAGCGCCGCCCGCGCACATCTGGCGTTGCGGACGACGATATCGACGTGCGCGGTCATGCGCAGCATCCGATCTATCCGGCATCAAGGCGGTGCGGCCTTCTCGTACTTGATTTCCTGGCCCCTGAGCATCAATGGTGGTGGGAAGTTCCTGAAGCGGCGAGTGAGCAGAGCGGTCGTCTTGCCAACATTGACGGCCATCCTCCACTCGTCCAGCCATGGTGGCAGCAGGTCCAGCAGGCGCTGCATCCTGGCAGTGGCTATGTAGGTTTTCTAGACGATGGAAGTAGGCACTATCGTCCGCGTATAGCGCCAGTTCAACATCGTCTTCCCATTCGCGCAGGTGGTCTGCCAGGGTAGGGATGTCATTAGTATAAGCCGCGTACAGGATCGGCGATAGACAGCTGCCCTGTGGCACGCCGGCTCTAATTGGTCTCTGCTGGGACTCGGCGTCCTCTACACAGACGTAGAACTTCCTATCTCTAGGAATGACGCCACTAGCCGCAACATAGCAGGAGGGGTACTTGTTTGTGTTTCTAGTTTGTAAAGTAATCCAGAGTGTCACACTTCGTCGAACGCCTTCTATGTCGAGAAAGACGCCAACGATGTGCGGCCACGGTTGTACTCGGCCGCAAGGTAGTGCAGCACCCTGGTCAGCTGCTGTTGAGGCCCTCCTGAATCCGTGCTGTTCCGCCCGAAGTTGTACGCACGGGCGGAAGCTTCAGCAGCAATCTTTCGCACAGTTTAGCTAAGTGCGGTAGTAGCGTGATCGGCCTATAGCTGGCTGCTCTACGCCTGTCCTTCCCGGGTCGGCAATACGATCACTTTACCGATTTTCCAGTCCTGCGGGAAGTGGATGTCCGCAGTATACCGTTGTAGAGTCGACCTATCTCTACAAGTATTCTGTTGGGCAGCTGTCAGTTGCTGCGTTGGTTATCCGTCGTGCCCCGGCGCCCCTGGTTGCAGGCGGCCGTCCTCCGCAGTTCAGCGGGGGTACCACTCTCCTGCAAGCGGTGGCGCGGGCGTCGACAGGAACTCCCCGCGGCTTCCGGGCATGAAGTTCCATGAACCCGCACTTGCTGGTTCGCGGCAATTGCTCCTCGAAGTGCTCTGCTAGGATATCCGCTCTACCTTTGGTCTGTAACAACGTTCGCCCGCGTTGTTGGTCAGCGGGCAAACGGGGATCTGGTTTTGTTAACTGTCGGTTCAGTTTGTAGAGCGACGCGTCTTCCTCTGCTTTTGATATGCGCCGCCCCAGGCCTCTCCTCTGTGGGCCCGGACTGCAACCGACAGTTCATCCGTTAGTGTTCAGTTTCGTTTTTAGTCTAGGGCAGCGAGTACGCGCCCAGAGCTTTCTCAGCGCTCTTTTGCGCTTGAGCTGCGCATATCTCTCGCGGCAGCTCTTCCTCCTTCCTGTTGCTGGGACGATCGTAGAGGCCGCTTGTAGGGCTTCTTGTATCGTGCTAGTGATTTTTGCAGTGACTCTACGTCGTCCGCTGTGTTGATTGGGTATATTGAGGTTTCTCCATTAGGTGTTTCTGGTAGAGCCTCCAATTGATCTTCCTTCTAAGAGCTTGGGCAGCGTAGTCACTGCCTTGAGGCCAAGGGTGATTAGAATCGGAGGTGCTGTGAGTTCAGGTCGTACCGCACCTCTACCACTATTGGCAGTTGACGTTCCTAGAGAGCACGATATCCAATACATCCGAATTATTTCGTGGGTCTGTAGGGACGTGCGTTGGTTCCTCGGGACCTAAAACGTCATAGCTGTTTTTCAGCGTCTTCATAAAGTGCACGACCCGGCGGGTGATCACTCTGGACCCCACGCTGTGTTCGCGTTTAGGTCCCCGCAACGATGGTAGGTGTTACGCCTTCCATTACCGTCCGGATGTCTGAGGAGCAGAATGGAGTCCTGGCGGGCGGTGCTGCGTAGATCTTAGTTCCTCGCCCGCCGCTCCATTTTTATGCCGATAGAGCGCATCGTTTCATATGGTGGTAAATCCAGTTGTTGGTGGACGATGTCTCTCCTCACTAGTACTGCCGTTCCTCTGTAAGCGGTCCCGTGAGGATTGACCCTTCTGTAAATGTGGTAGTTTGGCAGCTTAAGATGCGTTGATGGGTTTAATTTTGTCTCCCAGCAATATCACCTGTATGTCCTGTTGCTGGGCGACTGTGCGGAGTTCATGGATCTTATGTTGTATCCCGTCTGGATTCCAATATAATAGGCGCAGGTTACTAGCCTCCGTAATGCCGAGCCAGTAGTTGCGCCAATGCCCTCATTATAGTTGTTATTGGGTCGGTCCCGGCCGGATGTCGGCCAGGACCTGTGTGCCGACTTCTATGGCTATACCGACCAATCTATGTATAGTCGGCACTTTCCGTATTTGTTGATGGTGTTCTTGATGTTGTATTATATGGCTCTGGTCTCGGCTGGGCTTGGGTCTCTTCGTATTGTAGAGCGCGCTCTAATTGTAGAGCGGCCTATGTTCAGTTTCTGGTGCTCTACTCCACGGTGGTTTTCTGTTCCTTTGCACCCGCCTTGGAGGCTATCGTGACCGCTGGCGTAGGGTAGAGGTGACGGTTTGAGGAGGTTGTTGCGTTTTTTCTTCTTCCTACACCCCGCTTTTTCTTTTTGTGCTAGACGCTCTATAGCGTCATTAGCGGGGGCTGGAGAGTCGCCCGGTGGTTGCTCTAGTGCCGACTTCTACGACATCCATTTGTTGTTGTTGTTGTTGTTGTTGTTGTGGTTGTGGTTGTGGTTGCAGGGGGGGGCCGTCCCCCTCCTCTTATGGTTGCCCACCCTCTTCGTTTACTTCTGACGGTCCTCGGCGACTTTGGGTCCGCTTGAGCCTGAAGCAGACCCGGAAGTGTAATTTCGCTTCCGGGCAATCCTCCTCAAAACCGGACATCGGCGGTCGTTGGCGGTGTGGTTTTTCGCACAGTTTGCGCATGTAGGTGTTTGTCCCTACCCTCGGCATTGACTTGCGGCGTTCCCCGCGCAACGGACGCATTTGATTGGCGTAAACAATTGTATGAGGCGTGTCCGAAAGCCTGGCATCGGTGGCATTGTGCTGGGCCCACTCGTCCTTGCCAGGCTTCTACACAAATCAATCGGACCACAAATTCTTCTATTGTTTCATTTTCAGGTTGGCCGCTGACGTCATTCCGGACGTAGCGACCTGCACCGACGATGGTTCGTAATGTTAAATTTTGCCTGCAGCCGCTGCCTCTGTCTGTTGCTCAAGAGCGCGTACCAGGCCGGAGCGGCGCATGTTAACTTCGGTCTTATGTATAATTTATAGGTCTTGATTTTCGCTTTTGTTGGTAATTTGGATGCCAGGACTGGACGGAGCATCGCCCGCGCACATCTGGCATTGCGGACGGGATGTCGACTTTCAGGGCCCCTACTGGCCATCTCAGGCCCCTGGGCCCTTATGGTCCCCCAGGCCCCTTATGGGCCCTAGGCCCTTATGGGCCCCATCCAGCCCCTCCGGGCTTTTCTCGGCCACGCAGCCACCAATTCTCCCTGGGGCCCCAAAGGCCGACCCACCGCGGACTTCCTCCGCTCCTCAACAGGCGCAACCCTCAATGGTTTAGCCTGAATACGGTTTATACCGCTATTCAGAGCATCGACATTGGCGAGATCGCCATACTAGCGCGTAAACTGCGTGCTGCTAGGTCCCCTCAGGACCGTCTCCTCGCTCTAGCGGGCACCACAATCTTCTGTGTTCGTTGTAAGTTAAGTTAATTTAACTTAACGCTGACAGAATCACTCTGCCCTCCAAAGTCCCACGGACGTATTAAGCCTAAGGGCTTATCGCATTTCATTCAATACTCGCGGGTTGCGAAATAACCTCCCGAGCTTAAGCTCTTTCTTCGAGATCGCAAAGACCTCCTCCTCCTACAGGAGATCCACCGACCCCAAAACCTCAAAGGTTTCTCCATCAAAGTATTCTCTTCTTCATGTGACAGAACTGCCCGCAAAGGCGGCGGTACTGCCATTTACAAAGATACTACATTGCTCTCACATTCCCTCCGCCGCTTACCAATATGGACCACGGTATGCAGGCTGGCCTTGACTGGACATCCGTCCATCGCCGCCTCTGCTATATATCCCTAGAGGAACTCTCCCCTCAAAAAGATTTTGAGGCCATCCTTGAGTTAGGCAATTCAGTTATTATGTTTGGAGATTTCAACTCCAAGCATACTGATTGGACTTGTCTTACTACTACTCAGAGTGGCAAGAAACTGCTTGATATCACGCAGTCTCTCGACCTCACTGTTCTCAGTCCCCTCGGTGTCACTCACTATCCCGACAACACCGACCACGCTCCTGACGTATTAGACTTTGCAATAGCAAAAGAAGTCTCTCTCAACCTCAGGTCAATCGAGACCCTTGACGATCTTGGATCCGACCACCGCCCTGTCTCCTTCATACTTGGCCATCAGCCACCTCCCCATCCCCTCCACGAAAACCTTCACTAACTGGAAGGGCTTCAAAAGTCCCTAGCCACAGCTTTGACCTCCGGACTCCCTATCTCCTTTCTTAGACTTATTCGACAGTGTACAAAAAATCGACACCGCGGTCGATTCACTCTCCACTCTTATAACATCCTCCCCAGGAGAATGAAAGGTTCGTCCCGGTTGCTAATAACAATGGTCTTCCACATATTAGCAACCTAATAAAGCAAGAGAGCTGCCTCCGGAGAGCAGCACTCACTCCAACCCTGAATATAGACGTACGGCCAATCGTCTTCAACGAGAAGTCCGTTCACGCCTTACCGAATTTCGAGACCTCGAAAAGAGTAATCTCATGGAGGATATCTTCCTCTCACAGCGTACTATCAGATGGCAAGAGCCCTCCGCATAGACGCTATCACCATACGCCTCCTCCTCTCGCCCCGACGGTACTATTGCCTTCGAGGACAAGGAAAAAGCTGAGTTTGCAGACAGCATGCTCAATGCTCTCCCAGCTCTCAACACACAGACCTCCCACATCCAGACAGTGGAGGATGACGTCCGCCGCCGGAACTCACTCCCACAATCTCTGACCTATCACTGTGTCCAACGATGAGATCTCATCCTCATCAAAGGACTGAACTAAAAGGTCCAGGCGCGGATGGCATCTCCAACCAAGCCCTTAAACATTTTCCTGAGCAGGTGTTAACCCTTTTAGCTATTATCTTCAATGCCTGCTTCAACCTTAGTTACTTCCCACCACGTGGAAAGAGGCAACTGTCATTGGTATCCCAAGCCAGGAAAGCCTCACAATCTCCCTAGTTATCGTCCCATCAGCCTCCTCAAGGCCATGGGCAAACTATTTGAACGAGAAATCCAAACTGCATGAGGCGCCATCTGTTTCCCACAGACGGTGACCCTCTTGTCATCCCTCACCAATTTGGTTTCCGAGCGAAACACTCTTGTCCCCAACAAGTCCACTTTATTGTGGAATATATCCTCAGCGGTTTTTATCCTCGCCGTCATAAGACCATCGCGGTCTTCTTTGACATAGCGAAAGCGTTTGATAGAGTCTGGCACGTAGGCCTTATCTACAAACTATACAAATAGGTCTCCTGATCGTCTTGTTCGTCTCGTGGCCTCCTACTTGAAAGACCGTACCTTTCGTTACAGACACGAAGGCACGCTTCCTCTTCGCGTCCAATCAAAGCCGGTGTCCCACTGAGCTCGATACTTGCTCCTCTTCTATATATCCTGTACACCAACGACATTCCCATACCGTCGAATGGTGTTCGGCTCTCCTCTTGCAGACGACACTGCCTCTACTGCAAAGGCACGTCACTACTTTTATACGGAACAAGATCCAAAAGTCAGTTAATGACTTAGGAGCTTGGTTCCAAAATGGCGTATCGATGTGAACCGGAGAAGAGCTCCGCCGTTCACTGCGAACATAAACGACGCCGCTTCTACTATTCCGCCAATCCGTATGTTAGGGACCCTGTCCCCTGGCATACGTCCGCCAAATACTTAGGTGTCACCTTGACACGAGGCTCACTTTCGAGCCCCATGTCAAGAGAAAGTAACTCGAAACGCACGTTTTTATCTGGGTAGGCTCAACAGTATGTTGGGCCGACACAGTAAAATGTCCCTCCGCAATAAGCGAACTCTTTATAAGGTCTGTATACGACCAGTAATGACATACGCAGCCACATAAGTTTTGCTCATGCAAAACTAAAACCCTGTACAAACTCCAAGTTGTACAAAACTATTTCTGTCGTCGGGCTACGAACGCACCCTGGTATGTCCGTAACGCCGACCTCCACCGAGACTTATAGCTCCCCACAATACAACAGTCCTAAAACACTCTCTGAGAACTTCTTCAAAGCCTCAGAATCTCACGCTAATCACCTTATTCGTGAGGCAGCTTCCTGCAGCCCCACTCCCTCTCGCTATCGAGTCCGCAGACCGAGAAACAACTCTCGGACCCCCAACCAGCTTTCGGCCGACCTGAACTGCCTCTTGCGGCCAGGTCGAGCCTTCCAATGTTTAATATGCCTTAGTAGGTTTGTTCTCAGCGGCCTTCCGCCGCCTGCGCCCTCTTCCCCAAAGAGGGTCGCGTCCGATTCGGCAGAAAGGCCACTATGGCCAAGCCGTCCCCAAGGTGGTGTTTAGTGGTAGGCACTTGGTTAGTAAGGTTAGTCAGTGAGTTCACATAACCACGCAGCCGGCTGCGTGGTATGCTTAGAGCATTCACCACCTCCTCCCCGCTTCGGAGGGTGCCTTTGCATTGCAAAAAAGTACGTTTTATAATACCACTGTCTCCCGCGCGATAAGCACGTGTATAGTGAATATTTTCTAAGTTCTTGTGTATTAATTAGTGTACAATGGCACGTACCAAGCAGACCGCTCGGAAATCAGCAGATCAGAAACAGCTGGCCACCAAAGCAGCCCGTAAGAGCGCACCAGCAACCGGCGGTGTTAAGAACCCCGTCGCTACAGCCCGGTACGCTCCGTGAGATTCGTCGCTACCAGAAGAGCAACGAGCTCTTCATCCGCAAATTGCCGTTCCAACGTTTGGTGTGAGATAGCTCAGGATTTCAAGACCGACCTCCGCTTCCAGAGCTCCGCCGTGATGGCTCTCCAAGAGGCTAGCGAAGCTACCTAGTCGGGTTGTTCGAGGATACCAACTTATGCGCGATTCATGCAAAACGCGTAACCATTATGCCGAAAGACATACAGTTGGCCCGCAGAATTTGCGGAGAACGAGCTTAATTAAGCTTCTACTTCTACCGATTGTGTTGTGAACTACGTTTAATTTTAACATCAATCATCGATTGTTAGTGTGATAGTGGCAATGATTTACTATTAAATATGCCTCATTAACAACTACGAGTATGTACACGTACGATGATGATTGTGTTGGTTTTACCGTATGTTCTTTCACTTTCATAAAAGGCCCTTTTCAAGGCCGCATATGTTTCTACACAATAAACTATGCGTTTCTCTAGAATATAAAAAAACGTTAAACGAGCGAGTATAGATGTATGGTAATATTATGAGATAACAAAGAAAATAAATTAATATATAATAACGAGCTAAGGCTCAACAAATCGAAATATTTAGATACCGTTTAAATAAATGAATCTAGTAGAGACAACAAACTGTATACTATTTAACATTATTATTATTATAATAACACTTAATAAGAAAAAAAATTACATAGCCCACTCTTTCATTCATTGAAGTCGGTTAACTCACGATATGAACGCTCAATAACGTCTCTTACCACTTCAATCAACGGAGACGTCATTCGACACAGTTCAACGATATATATATATATATATTAATTAATAATTAATCAAACGTATGTGTGTTTGTTTATGTGTTATTGTGTATATCTCATGGTCAGAGAGAAGGAAAAATTCGCTAATATACACAGTAGGGTAAAACTTACCTGTCTCACGACGGATGATCATCACCTTCATCGCCGATCGCCTCTGACGACGCCTGCGCCGCCGCTGCCGTGGTGTCCACCGCGAAGACCACCACCCAACTATCAACAACATCATCATCATCATCATTATTACATCCCTTCACAGGTCCATTGCTGAAAATAGCCCTACCCCAAGGAAAGCCTGTAACAGCTAGCTGGCTGTTTATCATAATATACGTTATATATAATATATAATAGTATAACATAATATACGTTCATAATATAATTCTAATATAATATAATTCTAATATAAAGAGGGAGAACTTTAGGTGCGGATTTTATGTGTTTGTCGTCGTGCGTTCGTAACGTACGTTAAGTCACTTATATTTATTATTTTGAGTGTTGTCTTTCTTCTTTAAGAGAAAATGACCGGTCGCGGTAAAGGTGGTAAAGGTTTGGGGAAAGGTGGAGCGAAGCGGCACAGAAAGGTTCTTTGTGATAACATCCAGGGTATCACCAAACCGGCTGTCAGACGTCTCGCTCGCAGGGGCGGTGTGAAACGTATCTCCGGGTTAATCTACGAGGAGACACGCGGTGTACTCAAGGTGTTCCTTGAGAACGTGATACGTGACGCTTTTGCATACATACTGCTACATACTGGAGTATGTACTACCTGCACTTACTCTCATTATTAACTTTTCGCTGGATTCAGGTCAGTACCCAAATATCTGGAAAAAGGCTTTCATACGCCCTATTCCCAAAATATCGAATCCCACATTCCTAATCACCTTCGTCCTGTATCTACATTGCCCTTTTTATCCAAGATTCTGGAAGGCTGCGTACATAAGCAAGTCTCCAATTTTGTATTTAAAAATAATCTACTCAGCGATTATCAGTCTGGGTTTCGTCTCGGTCACAGCACCAATACAGCATTACTCAAAGTTACGGAAGACATCAGAAAAGGTATGGAAAAGAAGAAAGTTATTGTAATGGTGCTTGTTGACTTTTCTAATGCTTTTAACGTAGTGGACCATGATATCCTTTTATCTATCCTGTCCTATTTAAGATTCGCACCCTCAGTCTTGGATTGGTTCTCTTCATATTTTCGCGGGCGTCAGCAGTCTGTCCATTTGGGACAGAAGAGTTCCAAGTGGGCTAGTCTTGATGCTGGCGTCCCGCAAGGCGTGTCACTTTCTCCATTAATTTTCTCAGTTTTATAAACTTGATCATCTATTCTGAACTGTTCGTATCATCTGTATGCTGCCGACCTCAAATTTACTTGCACTCATCTATTGAAGAGCTCCATGACGCTATAAGAATGATAAATCTGAACTTGGAAGCTGTAAAAGAATGGTCTAGGCGTTTTGAATATCAGTTAATCCAACGAAGTATCAAGCTATAATCGTAGGTAGCTCGAGAATGTTGTCCAAAATTGATGTGGCAAGCCTACCTGCTGTCCATTACGGTGATATACTGATACTGTTCTCTTCCTCTGTAAAAATCTTGGCCTGTATGGATAACACAATGAACTGGTGTACGCATGTCACCGAAATTAGCCGCAAAGTCTTTGCCTTACGATCCCTCTATCGCCTGAAGAACTTTCTTCCAATCAAGACTAAGCTAACAACGCACTTACTTATAATGCCCATAATTGATTACGCAGATGTGTGCTACCCAGATTTGAACCAAAATCTTCTTAACAAGCTAGAGCGTCTCAATAACTGTATTAGATATATATTTAGTCTCCGAAAATATGATCACATCTCTCATTATCGTGAACGCCTGAAATGGCTTACTATCCGACAAAGACGAAACTCTAGAATTCTGCTTGTTCTTTTCTCAATTTTGAATAATCCAACTTCTCCAACATATCTCAAGGACAAATTCCAATATCTCTTTTCAACTCATGATAAGGTTCTTCGCTCCTCATCTAATCATAAGATCAGTATTCCATCTCATATCACTGGATTCACCAACAATTCCTTTACTATTCAGGCAACACTACTCTGGAACTCCTTGCCATAAGAAGAGCGCCAAGTAAGGACTGTTTTAAAAGTTGGTACATGGCTTTCTTTTGAAACAGTGATGTTATATGTTAAGAATGATGATGATATATTTTGATACATTTAGATGTTTTATTATTTGCAATTTCAATATATGTATTTTATTATTATATGTAACGTATATATTATATCTATGCATGATACATATTTTGTTCATATATTTACATACACTATATGTAAAGTTTTTGTATATTATATGTATATCTTAGTATGTATGTATATATATATATGTATTTGCACCTGCCACAAAATCTCGTCACTCCACGGGTTGACTGGCAGAGAATGCCGTTAGGCATTAAGTTCGCCCTTTGCCCTTGTTGTTAAGGTGTCAACAAACAAGATTAAATAAATAAATAAATAAATACACCGAGCATGCGAAAAGGAAAACCGTCACCGCCATGGATGTCGTCTACGCCCTGAAACGTCAAGGACGTACCCTATACGTGTTCGGCGGCTAATTTCTTCTATACGAGAGGACATTGTCCGCCGCAGCGTACTACGGTACTCTGTCCGCTCCTAGATTGTCTATACATGCGCAGTGTATGTGTGTACCTAACTTGGTTATGCGAATATGAGAACAGGACAATGAATCTCGTATAGAGGAACAATTTCTTTGTATGGAGAATGGGCCCTACAAATTTTAGGGATACTTAATGAAATGTATGTCGATTTATTCCTTATAATCTATAGATTGCAAAATTAATATTAGTTTTACCGCATCTAAAGGGAATTCAGAGAAATTAAAATATGAATATCACAATAACCTAAAAAAACTAAACGCTATTTTTTTTTAATCTGGCTTTACGGCTCTGGGTTCTAGCCCTTCTGAGCCGAACTAAAAGGTGTTTTCTATTAGTATTGTGAGTTAGAATAGTGTATATAGAATAGAATAGGACAGCTAAATAATTAATAGCATAAAACAAATTTGCAGGTACATTTAACATTTATAGGTACTTTTAGACTGATGGAAAATCCTTTTAGTAGTTCCGGCAAAAAATAGTACACTGACCAAGAAACATGGTGTGGAGGCTATTTTACATGTATTCATTGATTAGTGAATATACATCACAAACACCATTACAGTAATTAAATAAATATGATTAAAGCCAAAATGAATAAAAGATAATATGTTCATTTATAATATTACCTTTATGCTATATAGTAAGAAAGATGTTTTAATCTGGTTGTAAAGGATAAAACACAAAGTAAAATACCACTGTATTTATTACTGTAATCATTTCAAAAGTAGTCTATTAATAGTGGAAGGAACAGACAGGCGCAGGTGTGACTTTATTTTGATATATCTTTGTTGGTTAGTAAAGGTGCAGTGTGTAAACTTTGCTTTAAAATATATTAACTGATTAGTTATTATAAAACACCATTAAAAAAAAACTTAGGTAATATCATGTTTATTTATGTTGATAGAAGTGAGATGTTTTAAACTAGTTGTGTAAGGATTACAAAACACATGTATAATTTAATTGTATTTATTGTCAGTCATTATCATTCCAAAGATTTTTCAAAATAACTTGATAATAACATGTCCATTTAAAAATTGTTAGGAATCATAAGGATATTTTATGTGATATAAGACTGTTGTCTTCAATATCCATATACTTTTTTCTCTCTGCACAGCTCTGCAAGATTTCAGCCTACAAGATACACATTTATTCTAAGCAACCCACCTGAAAAAGTTAATGAATATTGAAACAAGCACACATGTACTTATTTATCTAATATCATTTTAACACGGTTTTGGAGTGCATGTGTGCGTCTAACAGTGAACTATTAAGGGTGTTTGAGTTTACCCTCTACAGCGATTGAAAATAAATAGCACGTAAGATGTTTTGAACTGGTCGTGTAAGGATAAAAAAACTCTATATTGTCACTGTATTTGTTATTGTAAAATCATCACATTCTTAAAGTATTTTGTGCCACCAGGTGCAGTGTCAGGACATTGTTATTAATTTGTATTAATTGAATAACATGTTTACATTCCAAGCACCATTAAAACCAAAATGACTGGATAGTAACATATCCGATTTTGATATTAACCACCACGTAAGGTGTTTTGAGTGTGTTTGAACTATTGTTGTTAGGATAAAAAACACTGTATTGTCACTGCATTTTTATTTGTTATTGTAAAATCATCATATTCTTAAAGCAGTCTATTATAAGTATCACAGGCCGCGAGGTGCAGTGCCAGGACATTCCTTTAATATGTGTTCATTGATTAGCATGTTTACCTCAACTGCAATTAAAGCTAAAATGTAAAATTCTCAGTAGCAGTCTCGTACCGTAAGCTCAGTGTGGGACGGCTACCTTCTAGTTAGGTGACCCTGGTAAGATATTCAAAAGTCTATATGGATGCAGGTGGCTCAGGACCGTGCTTTGTATAATTCCTTGGGGAGGCTATAGGCTTATGATGAAGAGTTTTAAAATAGTTGTGTACGGATACGGCTAGACCGGGGTAGGACACGCTCACGAAAAACGCTACCAGCGTAAAATAGTAACAATGATCCTGTGTTTCGTATGGTGAGTGTAGAGAACCGAGGTCCTTTTTACTGGAAATGACACTCTATCTTAGTCCTCAGGGTGACAATGCATCTGCATTTTGATTCTTAAACGAGGATAAATGTAGATGTCTATGAGACCACAGCACCTACTTACCATCAGGTGGATCGTGCGCTCGTTTGTCACACTTATTCTATAAAAAAAAACAAAGGAAATTGTCAATTGAAAGAGATACGAAAAGGTACCAGAGCATCTATTCAACTTGCTCGGCGTTTATTTATAAATTAGGCGCTTTATTTATAATAAGGCACATAGTAACAGGTCAAGTAAGCAACAATAATTACAAGTTTTATTGATTATTTCGTCATCATAACAACAATTCGCTGCTGAACATAGGTCTTCCTAAATTAAATATATAATGTAAAATATTGTATAGCCCTTCGTCAACTGCCATTTTCGTCCCGTATGGTGTCGTAAAAGTCGTAACAGAGTAAAATAAAGATACCAGGAGATGAGCAGCAACATCTCCTGAATACAGCTTTGGTTGCCACAAGCATAGCAACTGTAACAAAACTACATATAGTAATGATGCATATTTATATTACTATATAAATATGCATCATTCTCTATATACCAATCATTGTGAGGTTCATTTAAGTGGTATTCACAAATACAGGCACAGTGCACATAAAATGAGTTATCAATCAGCAATCTCTCTTAGGTTTAGGTTCTTTTTAGTTTATGTATTAAGAATCTAGATAAATGATTACATAACTTAAAAATACAGTGTCAGGGTAGAAGCAGCACGCTTATAACTAGCACAGAATAGAATAGAATCATTTTATTCAATATAGATTACAATACATAATACTTATTAAAAGTCATTTTACTTTTACCACTGGTTCTAAAAAAACCTCTGTCCTGGGAAGAATCAGCGAAACCAAGCGAGACTTTTTAAAAAACACATTTTATATAATTTTTAATACAATTGTTTTGAAAACATTTAGCATAGTGAGCGATCACCTCATTCCCAGGGTTATTATCAGTCATTTACTCTCTAGTAGTATAATAACCCTTACTAGACAATTATTGCAAGAAATAATTTAAACCTTTTGATAGAAAAGGTCTGCATATTATAGTAATTGTTGATGCCGCTCTGGAAATGGCAGGAGTTACAGTTACAGGCATAAGGGTGTTTGTTGGATGTTACCGATGTCTTCAATATTCATGAATTGTAATTCCATATCCTGTTATCATTTGTGTCTCCATACAGTTGTAGAAGCTCTCGGCCGACAAGATTGCAGACTCATTCTAAATGATTCACCTGAAAAGTGTTTTTCATCAACTAACCGAACAGACTATAGTTTTATAGTGTCTTCCACCTAAATAATGATATTTATTAATATTTTATAATAATTTTGTAGTAAACCAGATTCCACTAAGGTAAAGAAATAAAAATACATCAAATCAGAAAGGTAAAAAGTGAAGTAGTTATTTTAGAATTATAACATTATTTGACTAAGTACAAGTTCCTAGACGTTTTACATTTACACTAATTTCATTTAAGGTAAAAAATATTACTTGTGTATTAAGTACAAAGGCAGACAAATATGGGGTAAGGTAAGGAAGCAACTGAAGAAAAAAAACTGTGGTTATCGAATATCTCCCTATAAGGCAATCTGTGGGGAGGTCTGTTCAGCAGTAGACTTTTGATAGGCTGTAAGTTAAAGATAACCTGGTGGTGAATAGCCAAATTGTTTGTAGTGCGAGGTGTATGATACTACAAACATCAATCTGTGTGCCAAAGCGATTATGCCAACTCCTCCAGGCAAGCCTATTTCAGGCAGGGATCACTTACAGGCTGTTAAAGTAGTAAGTACCTGGTGTGATGGTATCCTGCAAAATAATATCTCTTTCTGCTGAGTTCTTAAAATGAGCTCTTAAATTGAAGATCCACATGGAATACAAATCTTCTAATGGAATGAGCAGCTTCAATACTTTTCAATATATCTTAGGCAGTTACAACAAACTGCATCAAGTAGATGTAACTGAAAAATTGGGAATGCAAATAAAAATAAAGTAAAAAATATTAAATTCAAGAAAGAATGTACATACCTACAATCAACAAAATAACATAAAAATAATGTAAACAAAATTCTTGCTTCCTGATGGAGTTTAAATATAATAAACATAAATAGTTGATGTATTTAATTAAATATTAACACTAATATGTATTCCGTAATAACATCCATTTATTTTATGTTATCTATATCTATAATATTAAATTCAGAAGGAATGTGTACATTCCTTCTGAATTCTATCTTCTATTAACAACTACCAATAAAAACTGTGGTTGCCGACTCGTCTACTAAGCATGAACTATATAGTATCCTCCTTTGAAATCTGAGGAAGGTCTATGTTCAGCAATGGGCTTTTGATAGGATGTAACGGTTGTGGATATAGTTACTCTGACAGACACTTTTAACATAGATTTGTGTATATTTTGTGTGATTTTATTTTCTCTATTAATTAAATTAGATTTTACCAATAACATAACACTTCAATACTTTGACACTTTTAACATACTAATAAAAATTGTGTTTGTCATATGTTTTGGTAATTCAACATAAATTATAGATTTTCCAAAATTCTAGAAGCAAAAAAATTGTATTATACACTCACATACTTTTAATTAAACTCGTCAGTTTTCATTTTCGAATGTCATTGTGAATTAAATACATGTGGAATATTTGGCTAACCTGTATAATATAATCCAACACTTGTTGCATTGATTGAACATTGACATATTAATTTGTTAGTAATATGAAGGATATTTATTAGTATTTTACAAACTTAATTAAGTACTAAAACATGTATAGATCGTTAAGTGTCTGTGGGTGTGGGTCGTTTATTTTATTTCTAAAAAATCGTACCATATCTCAATATTCAGTAAAATAAAATAAAATGTAATACATTATAAACGAAACTTAGTAGTTTTCGTTTCCGTAGTATAATATTTTGGACTAGAACTTCGAGAGTGACAAAATAAGATATTTCACATAAAAGTTTGAAACTTTAAATCAATTGTAGGTTTTGTACAGTTGAATTCTTCATTCCATAAGATAAGATACTCACCTCTTGAAAATCCAAATATAAAAGTTGGCGCACATCTGCTCCTGTCTCGGCTAGTTATTGTCTTCGCACAGTGCGTTGAAATCCACAAATATTATTTAATTGTTTTCAGTGTATGCTGATCTTCCAGATAAGTAGTAAGTACAAAAAAAACAGCAGCCTGACGAATGTCAATGCCGTAAAGTAATACCGCCCGCCGGCACAGACATAGATATGATGCTTATATTATGATAATATGGCCGTCGGTTTTTCCCAGCACGGAAGTCAATGACAAAATAGCGTTTCGTTCCACGGTGTCTTTGAACCATGTTATATGATATAAGCTAACACTTTTTAGAAATAGGATAAAATCTCAGTGGTATCCCTTTTAGTAATAAATATATAATATACAATAAGTACAAATATAATATGTATATAATAAGTTATCTTTAAAAAAAATACATTTTTCTTTTAATAGAAACTGCAAAATGATTCATTACACGCATTTTCCCATGTTACATTAACAGAACACGGAATATCAAAACCACTCATTTTTTTAGATTTCTTGATTCCGTTTAGATATTCATAAATGTATAGGCCATTTATTATAATAAATTGGTAACTTTTTTTTGTATGTAATACCATTAAGGGTCGTTAAAATTTCTAGTGGGCCCAAAAACGACTGACTCCTTTAAAAAAAAGGCCCATTTTAGGGCCGCAAATTTATCGATATAACCTGTATTTGTTTCGTAGAGTATCGTCACTTAAAAATAAATGATGTGTGCACGCATGTATGTTGTATGGATGTGTATAAATGGTATGATTATGTACATAAGTGCGAATGTATGTGTATGTTTATAGTCATGTATGTATGTATGTATCGTAGTTTACATTAGAATTAGATGTGTCTACTAAGTTATGTTATTTAAAAGATATAAAGGCATCACATAAGATGTACCTATATACCAATTAAACGCGGAACAACATTCGATTATTTGATTAGGTATCAGCTAAAAGGTAATCTGAATAAAAGAACGACAATTCATGCACACACGTTTAAATGACTATACTCTTCCTATGTTTGGCGATACCTACTGAACAAGTACAAGATATCGCCATATTGAAATATGTTCGTACAAATATATTATCATGATTCCTTGATGACTTATTTTTTTTTTCTTATTTATCTCCTTATTATATTATACATATATACATAATAATATAATATACTACATTTTAATAATATCACACTTCATTTTTTTTGTTTTAATTAAATATTTAAATATTTTTTTGCTTTTTTTCTTTTCTTTTAAATGTAATTGCATACTTGATGCTTTATAAACATACATTACTTTGAAGCGTGCCCAGCTTTTGTACGTATTTTGAAGTATGGAACGTGTTGCAACATTCTAGAGATAATGATGATTTATAATAATGATTTAGGATTTCAGTGGAGATATTTTAAAATATTATAGACTATTTTCAAAGGTCGTACGCTTTGTGTAGGGACTTCGGTCTGTGAGCCTCGAGACCTCTTCGTGTTTGACCTTCGACGTATAATCGGTCGTTGCATTACGAATAATGCATTACCGGCGTGACCTCTGCCTTCTGTCTAACCTCAGGATATTAACTTTTAATGAATACGATTTAAATTTAACTCAACTAGTGAGCAAATAGAAAAATCATTTTAAAAGGCGGCACATGGTACGCTCAGAATATAGTGAACAAAATAAACATCCGTCGCTCGTGTCTCGATCGCTTATTAACGTAGCGGATTGGTCTGTTACATGCAATCTCAAATATAAATACAACGTACGCGCCACCAAAGACCAAAATCAAGCTGTAAATTATACATTGAGCCCAGACTAACATACGCCGCACAGCGTGGTACGCCCTTCTGAGCGACCGACAGAGGCGGCGACTGCAGGCCAGCAGAACATATCGCTAAGAACCATTGTCGGTGCAGGTCGCTACGTCCGGAATGACGTCATAGCGGCCAACCTGAAAATTGAATCCATCGAAGAATTTGTGGTCCGGTTGTCACGTGGCATGTTTAACCGCGCCGACAACGGGCCGCCACACCCTAAACAACTTCGCGCCGCCATACGCCCGCCCCGGACGGGCGACCTGAATCAAGAACTCCTCCCATAGATTAGGGAGTCGGTAACAACCCACAAAGTCACAGAATGACCAACAAAGACATACCCAATTTATACCAATTAAAATTTGAGACCATCGGAGCGACCGGGAACCGAACCGAGATCGCTCAAATTTTTATATTAATGCCGAGAAGGCGCAGGACCAGCCATAGTAGTGGGCCGTGAGGCGATCCGGGTAATGGGGACACCTCCGAGGCCCGATACCTGACAGGTGTCTAACACCTGCAGACGACAACTTGTTGTTGTTGCGCCACCAAAATCCTCATCTATCTATCTATCTTCGTTCCAAGTAGTATTTTGTGATCAATACCACAGCTATTGTACACACCTGCCAGCCGACGAATTCCGCCAATCGTTGAGGATTTACTCCGTGAGGCCGGACGTCGCTGCCACTCTGGAACCGAAGACAGCTGAGGTTGTGATTTAGACACCACCGCTGAGCCTGCTTCATGAAACAGCAACAACACTTCAGTCCTCTTGCACAAGAAGAATACTACAAGTGTGCCGCACCTCATGTCACCCAAATCCATCTGAGCCTCACACACCCTCCCTGCTCATGGGCGCCTCAGCTGGGCCTCCTCCTCAGGGGTCTCACCCGGGTGTGGCTGCACACACTGAGGGTAAGGTGTGTGACAGTTCAAGGTTAAGCAAATTACACCTAACCATATGACGGACAAGGGCCCCACCACCACCTAGAAGACCACCGGACAGGCGGCCGGGGTAATGGACGAACCTCTCATGGGCGGAACCTCTTCGCTCCAGAGAAGTCCTGTATCTTACCCCATTGAGCAGATACCGAGACGCATATAGCTATAGCTCAGCGCCCGTCGCCAGCGGGATGAGCGCGTACCAAGCCCAGTGGCATTAACAAATCAGCAGAATGCGAAGAAAAGAACTCTCCTCCTCACCTCCATACAAGAGTGGACACTGAGCCAATACCAGGACCATCACAGCAGCGCCAGACTCTCTGCTGCGCCTAGCAGCCACACAAGACTGACGCGACCACCACCACCTCACAAGACCACCACCACTCCAGGCGCCAATGGCAAAATACCTGATTATAGTGGGTGCTTCCCAAACTGGACGAAACGCCCAAAATCTACTAACAAATACTAGGACATGCCCCAAATGCCCGACCGTTTGGAAAAGGAGTTCGATTTCGACCCAAACAGAGCAGGAATATAGAAAATCCAAAGATACCTAATGGACAAAATCCAGGGGACTCCGCCTTCGTGTGGTACTACTACGCACCATGTGAGGAACAGCCCACGAAGGTGGGGCTAAGAGGGCTCCCGGCCGACACAGAAACCAACGATATTCAAGAGGCACTCATCGAATTAGGCTTTCCAGTCACATTCGTGAGAAATCCCATAAAGGAGGAGGCTAGGGTGCCTATTCCATATCAAGATGGACCACCTATCCCCGGAGGAGCTCAACCGACTGTATGGAATAGAAGAACTGTTATACATGCCGGGAATCACCATAGAGGGCTGGCAGGGTAGAACCGGCCCTGCACAATGCCATAGGTGCCAAGGGTTTGGACATGCATCAGTCAACTGCCGCCCATTCAAATGTGTTCGCTGCGCGGGTAACCACCCCACATCAGAATGCCAGACACCACGTGATGCACAGCCCAAGTGCGCCAATTGCACTAAGGCTCACGCGGCCAGCGACCGACGGTGCCCGGTACTGCAAAGGATTGCTAGAAAAAGAGGCATCAACCTGCAGCCAACCATGCCTCCGCAGCCAATAAGAGCACCGCAGCAGTAACTGCAGCAACCACAACAACAACCATCACAACAACAGCGACAACAACCGCAACAACATCAACAACTACAACTACAACAGCAATACCAAGTGACGCCACAACCACAACAAATGCACACAGAACACTGCTGCCGGCACCAACAACGTCCGTCGGGAGCTACTCCAGCCCCTCCAGCGAATGGCCTACAGAACGCACTACACCTCCTAAAAGAAAAGAAAAGGGAAGAAGAAGACGGCCGCTCAAGCACAGAAAGCGAGAGAAATGCTGACCTCGCTTCCTCCCCTCATCTCCACCACACAACAACAACCGCAGCAACAGCTACGCTATAGAAACCAACCGCGAGAACTACCCCAGACAAGGACTGAAGCAGTCACCACTCCCATAACACAAAGCAGTCACGTGCCAACCACCATCGAAGAAGCCCTCACAGAAGTGGTGGGAGTGGTGATAAGGATATTAGGAGATGTCCTTAAAGCTATGACTACAGGGTCCAATCCACTAACGGCGATATTAAGCGCCCTAGCCCAACTGTCGGCCATAAACAGAGGACCGACAGCTTAAAATAATATATTGGAACCCCGGCGGCATCACTGGGAAGACCGCCGAACTCCGAACGCTGGTCCAGCGGTACAACATCCAGATTGTACTGCTGGGAGAAACAAAACTACGCCCCTCCGCTCAACTAAAACTCCCTAACTTCTTCGTGTATCGACATGACGAAGTGTCCCCCGAAGGTGTCGCGTACAGAGGTACTGCGGCACTAGTTAGAAGAGACATCATACACGAAGAAGTAGAGACAGAGATTAACTTCACATCCACGAGGACCAAAGTGATACGGATGAAGGTGGGATTCAGAGAAATCAGGATTTTCGCCGCCTACAGACCTCCCAGCACCTCGCTCGCCCCCCAGGACATAAGGAACATTTTTGATGCAAGAACACCAGCTATTATCGCCAGAGACCTCAATGCAAAACATCCTGCTTGGGGCTCCGCGATAATAACACCACCTGGAAAGAAACTGTACAATGACGCAGAAGATTGGGGGTACGAGGTGCTTGGCCCAGATGAGCCCACCCACATTCCCACTAAACCCGAAAACCAGCCCGATGTCCTCGACATACTGCTGTGCCATCAAATGCCGTATCCGATACGGTTAGAGGTGCTGTATGACCTGGACGCACAGCACCTCCCCGTGTTGTTCACCATTGATACAAGTGCGGACGCTGTAATGCCCAGAGCTTTAAGGATGAAGACAAACTGGATCCGCTTCCGAAAAGCACTAGAGGACCTCAAACTCGGCGCCAACATCAACACCAATGAAGACGTAGAGACAGCGGCTCTACACCTAAACAACACCATCCAAGAGCAACTACAGCTATCTTCACACCCTGTCTCTACCAGGCGTCGAAGAGAGGAACTCCCACATAAAATCCAAACCCAACTAACCGAGAAGCGGAAACTGCGTAAGCTCTGGGCACGAACACGATGCCCACTTATCAAGAGGAAGTTAAACACCCTAACGGAAGAGCTGTCGGAAGCAGTGAGAGCACATAGGGGGAAAGCATGGGAGAGACGGGTCGACGAAGCATCGGAGACACCCGCTTCCTGCATCTCCTTAACCGACAGCTCTCGAAGACACCAACACCTGTCTGCCCACTAGTGGACAACACGGGAAAACGCATCTACGATGCCCAAAAGAGGGCAGAGATGATGGCAAAGCTCCTGGAAACACAATTCACCCCAAACAGCATAGCGGAGGGGTACGCTGAGTATGCAGAAGGCATAACAGACCACGTACAGGAATATCTATCGAATCCAGCACTCCCTACGGGGCGATTATTTTATCTCACCCGCGGAATTAGGCGCGCTGTCATGCGCCTTCTCGCCCGCAAAGCGCTGGGTTTCGATGGAATTACAACCATGGCAATAAGCAGCTGCCCAGAAGAGGATTGTGGAACTCCAGACTTTTAACGGCATTTTAAGAACTGGCCACTTCCCGAACATCTGGAAGAAAGGAAAATCATCGTGCTACCAAAGCCGGGGAAGGGACAGAGGCACCCGGCTAGCTACCGCCCTATAACGCTATTACCGCACATAGCGAAACTATTTGAAAAACTAATATTGAAAAGATTCCGGCCGCACGCTGCTCTACGAAAAAGAGCACTAGTTCGTAGAGCACACTACAACATCACAACTGGTCCGCGTGTTCCACTATCTTGCGACCGAATATAACCTCGGCCGCATCTGTGTGGGGGTCCTCCTAGATATGGAGAAGGCCTTCGACAGAGTGTGGCACGCAGGGCTGGTTTACAAGCTAATAGAACACACCACCCTACCGCCGATGCTTGTGCGGTTAATAGCGTCATACCTAGAAGGGCGGAGCTTCTTCATCAGCCTAGAAGAGGCAGCTTCGGTAGCACGATCGATCGCAGCGGGAGTACCACAAGGCAGCTGCTTATCACCTCATCTGTACGCGGTCTACACCAACGATATCCCCACACTCCAAGACCAGCTGGAGGAGTGGGAAGAGGACGTCGTTGATGCAGACGACAGTGCGTTCTTCACGTCATCTCGTCGGGCAGAATTAGCTGTAAAGAAGTTGCAGCGGCTGCTGGACCTGTTACCAGAGTGGCTGTATCTACAAGACCCACGTCCGCTCGCGGCTGACATACGCAGCACCAGCCTGGTATGCGTTGACCTCAGCCACTCAGCGCAGGAAGATGCAGGCCAGCAGAATCTTGCACTACGAGTGATCGGAGCCGGCCGTTACGTCAGAAATGACGTCATAGCGCGTGACATCAAAATAGAATCCGTTCAGAAATTGTGGTCCGTACTGCGAGACGGTTATGTCGACCGCGCAGATAACGGACCACACGAACATTCACGTAAGTTAGCACACACTGCACGCGCGCCCACCTGACGGGCGACCACCTCACGTGAACTTCTGCGCTCACCGCCCGGCGAGGGGACGCCGACGACGAGTGAGAGTCTGACACTGAACAGATGGCGTGAAGTACGCAAAACATCAACTTATAAGCTGTGTCCAACACAGCACCCAATACCGGGGGGGCGTGCCCCGCGAAGACGCCCTGCATGAGGGCAGCCTCGACACACCCACAGACCTTCTATCTCAAGAAAGGGTCAAGAAGAAGAATATCACCGCCACCTATAAGAATCTCCTAAGTGTTTGTTGTTTGTGGATTAGCAGTGGTCCCAAGCAACCGCCGGTGACATACTACCGCCGATCGTCGAGTCCGCATACCCGTGAGGCGTCGAGGTCACCGGCCCTTAGGTAAATTCTTAGGCACCCTAGAGCGTTCTCGTGCCCCTGGGTGTCTAGTCGCGCCCTAGTGTTCCAATAAGCACTTCCTCAACCCTTTCTTTGAAAGGGTAGGCAGTGCCCAAGTGTTGCAGCCAACCATTCATCACCCACAACCACCATCCGCGCCGCGCTTCATTGTCGGCTCGTAGGTGTTACCAGATAGGACACACTGCATTGCATATCATTACAAGTAGGGGCTTGTTAGACAGCATGACTGGCAGGAAGGGGGAGCCCCCACCCCCGCGTTAGAAACCCCGGACAGACCGGGTATTGATCGTCCATTATTGGTGAGGGACCCATCGAACCCGGAGCGTTCCAGGGTCGTAGGCGCCTTCAGCAAATATCAACCAGGAAACCTGTGTCGCCGACCAAGGAACCCGCAACGAGCGCCGCGCTCACGCCCACCGTGCCTGAGCGCGCACGAGTGATCAAACCGCCTCTACCACAGCAGGGCAAGAAACCGCGCGCAGGCATACTCCGCCGGAAACCGACGCATTTCGCTTTCGGAACAGTGTGTCGGAAATTCATCATCTTCGTCATCGTCATCCTCCTCGTCCGGGTCGGAGGACGACAGCCCAACCGGGGAAGGACTTAAACCCTACACTCACAGCTAAGTCGCCGTCCCTCTGAAGCCAACCCCTCTCCTCACCCGGCCGCAGGATCAATATGGACGCAGCCGAGTTCGAGTTTGAGCAGGGAGGAGAGGGTCCCACGGATGGGACACAACATCTTACGCAACGATTGCCACCCGCTGGACAATCTCGTCAAATCCATCAGGCCTACCACGTGACGATGGACAAACGCCTTCAACCAGTTATGCCCAACTGGCAGCGATGCCAGCAGTACCCAGGACTAAGACTCCAGAAGCGCCGCAACCTCAACAGGAGGAAGAAAAGGCGCGCCACCGCCCATCATAGTAGAGTGCCTCCCAGATTGGACGAGGCACTTCGATCTGAATAAGCTTGGACAGCCTCTAACGCCCGTCCGTTCGGGAAGGGGTCGATTTACCCACAGAGCGGAAGAATTCCGGGCAATGCGAAAATACCTAACCGAACTCACTGAAAAGGTACCAGGGTGTCCTGGTACTGCTACCCGGCAGAGGAGAAGCCCACTAAGGTGGGCATCCGGGGCTGCCAGTGGGCACGGATACCGTCAAAATAAAGAGGCTATCAGGGCCAGAGGATTCCCATCAAGTATGTGAGGCAATTCCACCCCATGGGGCAGACCTGGATGCTTTACTACGCGCAGCTGGACCACCTAAGTTTGGAACAGCTTAACATGCTTTATAAGATCGACGAACTCCTGTACATGAGGGGGTCGTCATCGACCTGAATACGGTTTATACCGCTATTGAGCATCGACGATGGCGAGATCACCATACTGGCGCGTAAACTGCGTGCTGCTAGGTCCCCTCAGGACCGTCTCTCGCTCTAGCGGAGCACCACAATCTTCTGTGTTCGTTGTAAGTTAAGTTAATTTAACTTAACACTATGACAGATCACTCTGCCCTCCAAAGTCCCACGGACGTATTAAGCCTAACGGCTTATCGCGTTTCGTTTAATACTCGCGGTTTGCGAAATAACCTCCCGAGCGAGAGGGAGGTTCCCCGAGCAACTCTTTCTTCGAGATCGCGAAGCCGACCTCCTCCTCCACAGGAGACCCACCTCAGACCCCAGAATCTCAAGGTTTCTCCATCAAAAGTATTCTCTTCTTCGTAATGACAGACCTGACCGCAAAGGCGGCGGTACTGCCATTTACTGAAAGATACTACACTGCTCTCACATTCCCACTCCGCCGCTTACCAATATGGAAGCCACGGTATGCAGGCTGGCCTTGACCGGACATCCGTCCATCGTCATAGCCTCCTGCTATATCCTGTGGAACTCTCCCCTCAAAAGATTTTGAGGCCATCCTTGCGTTAGCAATTCAGTTATTATGTTTGGAGATTTTAACTCCAAGCATACTGATTGGACTTGTCTTACTACTACTCAGAGTGGCAAGAAACTGCTTGATATCACGCAGTCTCTCGACCTCACTGTCCTCAGTCCCCTCGGTGTCACTCACTATCCGATAACACCGACCACGCTCCAGACGTATTAGACTTTAATAGCAAAAGTCTCCTCAACCTCAGGTCAATCGAGACCCTCGACGATCTTGGGTCCGACCACCGCCCTGTCTCCCTTATACTTGGCCATCAGCCACCTCCCCAACTCCCTCCACGAAAACCTTCACTAACTGGAAGGGCTTCAAGACGTCCTAGCTGCTGGACTCTCCGGACTCCCCTATCCCCTTTCTTCGGACTTATTCGACAGTACCGAAAAATCGACACCGCGGTCGATTTACTCTCACCTTATAACATCTCCTTAAGGAGAATGAAAGGTCGTCCCGGTTGCTAATAATAATGGTCTTCCTTACATATTAGCAACCTAATAAAGTAAAGAGCTGCTCTCCGAGAGCAGCACTCTATCAACCCCGAATATAGACGTACGAGAAGTCAGTCCGTTCACGCCTTTCCGATTTCGAGACCTCGAAAAGAGTAATCTCATGGAGAATATCTCTCCTCTCATACAGCGTACTATCAGATGGCAAGAGCTCTCCGCATAGACGCTATCACTCACTTTCCTCCTCTTTCTCGCCCCGACGGTACTATTGCCTTCGAGGATGAGGAAAAAGCTGAGTGCTTTGCAGACAGCATCGCTGCTCAATGCTCTCCCAGCTCTCAACCCACAGAGCCCTCCCACATCCAGACAGTGGAGGATGACGTCCGTCGCCGGAACGCACTCCTGATCTCTGACCCTATCTGTGTCCAATGATGAGATCATCCCTCATCAAAGAACTGAAGCCCAAAAGGCTGGGCGCGGATGGCATCTCCAACCAAGCCCTTAAACATTTTCCTGAGCAGGTGTTAACCCTTTTAGCTATTATCTTCAACGCCTGCTTCAACCTTAGTTACTTTCCCACCACGTGGAAGAGGCAACTATCATTGGTATCCCAAGCCAGGAAAGCCTCACAATCTCCCCTCAGTTATCGTCCCATCAGCCTCCTCAAGGCCATGGGCGAACTATTTGAACGAGTTATCCAAACTCGCATGAGGCGCCATCTGTTTCCCACAGACGGTGACCCTCTTGTCATCCTCACCAATTTGGTTTCCAGGCGAAACACTCTTGTCTAACAAGTTCACCGTATTGTGGAATACATCCTCAGTGGTTTTATCCTCGCCGTCATAAGACCATCGCGGTCTTCTTTGACATAGCGAAAGCGTTTGATAGAGTCTGGCACGAAGGCCTTATCTACTAACTACACATATAGGTCTCCTGATCGTCTTGTTCGTCTCGTGGCCTCCTACTTGAAAGACCGTACCTTCCGTTACAGACACGAAGGCACGCTCTCTCTTCGCGTCCAATCAAAGCCGGTGTCCCTCAGGGCTCGGTACTTGCCCCACTTCTATATATCCTGTACACCAACGACATTCCCATACCGACGAATGGTGTTCAGATCTCCCTCTTGCAGACGACACTGCCCTCTACTGCAAGGCACGTCACTACCTTTTATACGGAACAAGATCAAAGTCAGTTAATGACTTGGGAGTTGGTTGCTATACAAACTCAAGTTGTACTAAAACTATTTCTGTCGTCGGGCTACGAACGCACCCTGGTACGTCCGTAACGCCGACCTCCACCGAACTTAGAGCTCCCCCACAGTCCAGCAATTTCTAAAAACTCTCTGAAAACTTCTTCAAAGCTTCAGAGTCCCACTCTAATCATTTCATTCTTGAGGCAGCTTCCTATGCAGCCCCACTTCCCTCTCGCTATCGAGTCCGCAGACCGAGAAACGCTCTCTCGGACCCCCCCAACAAGCTTTCGGCCGACCTGGACTGCCTCTTGGCGGCTCAGGCAAAGCCTTCTTCTTCCAATATTTAATATGCCTTAGTAGGCACGTCTCTCAGCGGCAACTCGCCGCCTGCGCCCTCTTTTCCCTAAAGAGGGTCGCGTCCGACTCGGCAGTAAGGCCACTATGGCCAAAGCCGTCCCCAAGGTGGTGTTTAGTGGGTAGGCACTTAGGTAGTTAGGTTAGTCAGTGAGTCCCACATAACCACGCAGCCGGGTGCGTGGTATGCTTAGAGCATTCACCACCTCCCTCCCCCGCTTCCTGAGGATGCCTTTGCATTGGGCGCAAAAAAAAAGTACGTTTTTATAATACCACTGTCTCCCGCGCGTTAAGCACGTTTATAGTGAATATTTCTTCTCTAAGTTCTTCTTTCTAAGTTCTTGTGTATTAGTTAGTGTACAACAATGGCACGTACTAAGCCGACCGCTCGGAAATCCACCGGTGGTAAAGCGCCGCGTAAACAGCTGGCCACCAAAGCAGCCCGTAAGAGCGCACCAGCAACCGGCGGTGTTAAGAAACCCCATCGCTACAGGCCCGGTACCGTCGCTCTCCGTGAGATTCGTCGCTACCTGAAGAGCACCGAGCCTCATCCGCAAATTGCCGTTCCAACGTTTGGTGCGTGAGATAGCTCAGGATTTCAAGACCGACCTCCGCTTCCAGAGCTCCGCCGTGATGGCCCTCCAAAAAAGGCAGCGAAGCTTACCTAGTCGGGTTGTTCGAGGATTACCAACTTATGCGCGATTCATGCAAAACGCGTAACCATTATGCCGAAAGACATACAGTTGGCGCTCAGAATTCGCGGAGAACTAGCTTAATTAAGCTCTACTTCTCTACCGATTGTGTTGTGAACTACGTTTAATTTTAACATCAATCATCGATTGTTAGTGTGATAGTGGCAATGATTTACTATTAAATATGCCTCATTAACAACTATGTACACGTACGATGATGATTGTGTTGGTTTTACCGTATGTTCTTTCACTTTCATAAAAGGCCCTTTTCAGGGCCGCATATGTTTCTACACAATAAACTGTGCGTTTCTTTAGAATATAAAAGAACGTTAAACGAGCGAGTATAGATGTATGGTAATATTATGAGATAACGAAGAAAATAAATTACAAAAATATATAATAACGAGCTAAGGCTCAACAAATCGAAATGTTATTTAGATACCTTTTAAATAAATGAATCTAGTAGAGACAACAAACTGTATACTATTTAACATTATTATTATTACTCTTTCATTCATTGAAGTCGGTTAACTAACGATATGTGGTCTCTTACCGCTTCAATCAACGGAGACGTCATTCGACACAGTTCAACGTAATGTGTGTTTGTTTATTAATTAAAATATAATCATATATCTCATGGTCAGAGAGAAGGAAAAATTCGCTAAAATATACAGTAGGGTAAAACTTACCTGTCTCACGACGGATGATCATCACCATCATCGCCGATCGCCTCTGACGACGCCTGCGCCGTCGCTGCCGTGGTGTCCACCGCGACAACCACCACCACCATATCAACAACATCATCATCATCATCATTATTACATCCCTTCACAGGTCCACTGCTGAAAATAGCCCTACCACCCCAAGGAAAGCCTGTAACAGCTAGCTGGCTGTTTATCATAATATACGTTATATATAATATATAATAGTATAACATATTTATCTGTTCGTCGTCGCGTTCGTAACGCACGTTAAGTCACTTATATTTATTATTTTGAGTGTTGTCTTTCTTCTTTAAGAGAAATGACCGGTCGGTAAAGGTGGTAAAGGTTTGGGGAAAGGTGGAGCGAAGCGGCACAGAAAGGTTCTTCGTGATAACATCCAGGGTATCACCAAACCGGCTATCAGACGTCTCGCTCGCAGGGGCGGTGTGAAACGTATCTCCGGGTTAATCTACGAGGAGACACGCGGTGTACTCAAGGTGTTCCTTGAGAACGTGATTCGTGACGCTGTTACATACACCGAGCATGCGAAGAGGAAAACCGTCACCGCCATGGATGTCGTCTACGCCCTGAAACGTCAAGGACGTACCCTATACGGATTCGGCGGCTAATTTCTTCTTATACGAGAGGGACATTGTCCGCCGCAGTGTACTACGGTTCTCTGTCCGCTCCTAGATTGTCGATACATGCAGTGTATGTGTGTATTTACAACTTGGTTATGCGAATATGAGAACAGGACAATGAATCTCGTATAGAAATTTAAAAAAAAGGCCCTTTTCAGGGCCGCAAATTTATCGATATAACTTGTATTTGTTTCGTAGAGTATCGTCACTTAAAAAGAAATGATGTATGCACACATGTATGTTGTATGGATGTGTATAAATGGTATGATTATGTACATAAGTGCGAATGTATGTGTGTGTTTATAGTCATGTATGTATGTATGTTAGTTTACATTAGAATTAGATGTGTCTACTAAGTTATGTTATTTAAAAGATATAAAGGCATCACATAAGATGTACCTACATATACCAATTAAACGCGGAACAACATTCGATTATTTGGTTAGGTATTAGCTAAAAGGTAATCTGAATAAAAGAAACGACAATTTATGTGTGCACACACGTTTAAATGATTATACTCTTCTTATGTTTGGCGATACCTACTGAACAAGTACAAGATATCGCCATATTGAAATATGTTCGTAAAAATATATTATCATGATTCCGACTTAATTTTTTTTTTCTTATTTATCTCCTTTATTATATTATACATATATACATAATAATATAATATACTACATTTTAATAATATCACACTTCTTTTTTTTTTGTTTTAATTAAATACTTAACGATATTATTGCTTGTTTTTTCTTTTCTTTTAAAATGTAATTGCATACTTGATGCTTTATAAACATACATTACTTTGAAGTGTGCAGCTTTTGTACGTATTTTGAAGGATTATGGGAACGTGTTGCAACATTCTAGAGATAATGATGATTTATAATAATGATTTAGGATTTCAGTGGAGATATTTTAAAATATTATAGACTATTTTCAAAGGTCGTACGCTTTGTATAGGGACTTCGGTCTGTGAGCCTCGAGACCTCTTCGTGTTTTACGACCTTCGACGTATAATCGGTCGTTGCTTTACGAATAATGCATTACCGGCGTGACCTCTGCCTTCTGTCTAACCTCAGGATATTAACTTTTAATAGACCGATTTAAATTTAACTCAACTAGTGAGCAAATAGAGAAAAATCAATTTAAAAGGCGGCACATGGTACGCTCAGAATATAGTGAACAAAATAAACATCCGTCGCTCGTGTGTCGATCGCTTATTAACGTAGCGGATTGGTCTGTTACATGCACAATCTCAAATATATACCGTATTAACTTTTTGAATGCGATAATATTTATAAGTCACGGTAAAAATTAAATTTTATTCGAGACGTTCTAGTGAAAAGTTTGAAGTGTTCGTACGAGCAAACGTCTTGCAGCACCGCGGTTCTCCTTACGGTTAAGCTTTGGCTGGGGGGGTAAGGAGCGATAGCCGCGCCACCTAAGGATATCCTAAGTGTGTGTTGTTTGTGGATTAGCAGTGGTCCCAAGCAACTGCCGGTACGACATACTCCGCCGATCGTTGAGTCCGCATACTCCGTGAGGCGTATGGGTAAGGGGAAGGGGGAGCCCCCCCACCCCCTCGCGTTAGGAAACCCTCGGATCGCCCGGGTATTTTGGATCGTCCGTTGTTGTTGAGGGACCTACAATATCCGGAGCGGTCTGTAGCAGTGGCTTCGTACAGCCAGATTCCCACCAGGAAGCCTTCTTCGCCGAAAGGACCCGCTACGAGCGCCGTGCTCACGCCCTCCGCACCTGAGCGTACGATTGGGCAGGAACCGACGCCCCTACCTCAGCGGGGTAAGAAAACTGCGCGAAGGCACACGCCACCTGAAACCAACGCATCGCGATTCGAGAAAAAACAATGCGTCGGTATTTCATCATCGTCGTCATCGTCATCCCCCTCGTCCGGGTCGGAGGACGAAGACAGCCCAATCCGAGAAGGACCTAAAAATTACGTATCACCACCGAAGTCGCCTAGTCCGCGAAAACAATCCCCCCCCGTCTCATCAGGCTGCAGAAGCATAGGCGATACGGCCGACTTCGAAGATGGAGGAGAAGAGTCGTATGGATGGGGGTCTACAAAATCGACCACATACGCCACCCTAGCCCCGTTTGCCGGAGGATCCCCCCCCCGCGCCTACCACCAACCCCTCTGGCCCACCAGTGGACGATGGCCAGAGGCCGTCTACAAGTTATGCCCAACTGGTAGCTGCCCCGGCAGTACCACGGATCAAATCACCAGAGGTACCAACGACGCAACAACAGCAAGCGGAAACCGATAAGGAGGATAAGGCACGATACCCACCCATAGTGTTCGAGTGCCTCCCGGACTGGACGAAGCATTTTGCGGTGCTAAACAGAAAGTTGGGACACCCCCTCCGAATGCTCGTCCGTTCGGGAAGGGGGTGAGATTTACCCCACAAAGTCCGGAAGAATTCCGGACAATCCAAAAATACCTTATCGAAATCTCAGAGAACCTACCAACCATGTCGTATTGTTACACCCCGGAAGAGGATAAGCCCACTCAAAGTGGGCATCAGGGCTACCAGTGGGCACGGACGCAACCCAGATAGAGAGGCTATCAGGGCAATGGGACTGAAGTACGTAAAGGAAATCCCACCCGTAGGGGCAGACCAGGATGCCTACCGCCCAGCTGGACCACCTGAGCCTGGAACAGCTAAAGGACTATATGCTATCGACGAGCTACTCTTCATGAAGGAGTAGTCATTGAAGCCTGGCAGAGACGAGTGGGCCCGGCACAATGCCACTGCCAGGCCTTCGGACACGCTTCAGCGAACTGTTTCAGGCCAGTGAAGTGTGTCCGCTGTGGAGGAAACCACCAAGCAAAAGACTGCCCAAGGGTAGAGACGAAGAACCCAATGCGCTAATTGTGGCCAAAGCCACACAGCCAACGATCGCCGCTGCCCTGTCCTGAGGAGGATTGCCAGGAAACAAGGATCATCGGGCTATTACGGAAGCCCCAAGAGGTCCCTCAGAGTCGCCCAGTAATAACACAGAGGACGGGTGGCTACAGTCAGAGGGAGGGAAGACAAGCGCCCCCACCCCTGTGCCCACCGCACCGCAACCGCAACCAATACAAATACAAACAGCGGAGCCCGCTCCGACTAAGGCTACTACCGGGGCGACTCAACTGCCACCCGCCAACGATGCCACAGAAAGGCAACCTTCCCAAAAGAGGAAGAGGGTGCGCAGTAGGAAGAAGAAAGAACAACCTCCTCAGCCGGTGACCTCTACCCCTACCCCAGCGTTAACGATAGCCCAGGCGCAGGTTACCGAGAAGAAGACCAGCATGGGTAGAGCTCCAGGAAGGGCTCTATCAGAAAATAGAGCCCGCTCTACACAGAGAGCACGCTCTACCCAGAGGAGAATGGAAGTACCGACACCACACCCGAGAACAGTACCTCATCAACAAGACCACCACAGATGACCTGGATACGACAGATGCCATCCAGAGACTGGTTGGCATAGCCATAGAATTGCAGCCAAGTCCTGGCAGATATCAGAGCCGGACTGATCCGATAACCGCTATCATGAAGGCATTGGACAGCTACTCTTGGCTATCCGGATAACCTGCGCCTCCTATACTGGAATCCAAACGGAATCCAGCAGAAGCTACACCTCCGCACTATCGCTCAACAGCAAGACACATGTCATACTGTTGGGCGAAACGAAGCCACCATCTACGCGCATAAAGCTGCCAAATTACCACATTTTTGAGGGATCTGCAGCCCCGCTAGCGACGCAACGGAGCGTCAGCCTCCAAGAAGAGGGAAAAAGAAGAAGAAGGAGCCTCCTCCTCAGGCTGCAACCTCAACCCCTACCCCAATGGTAACGATAGCCTCGCAGGCGCAGGCTGCCAGGAGAGAAGTAGAAATCCACCGATTGTAGAGCGCCAGAAAGGGCTCTATTCAAAACAGAGCCTGCTCTACTCATAGAGCGCTCTACCATAAGAAGAAATAAAACCCAGCCGAGACCAGTACCAACTACAACATCTAGACAGCCAACCGCCAACACAGACACCATGGATGCTATCCAGAGGCTGGTTGGCATCGCCATTGAGGTCGGTAGGTTCTGGTCGACATCAGAGCCGGCGCCGACCCCATAACCACAGTGATGAGGGCACTGGCGCAGCTACTGGCTCGGCACTACGGTGGCGGCGAATAATACGAACCTGCGCTGCTCTACTGGAACCCGGACGGTATCCAGCAGAAGCTCCATGAACTCCGTACTGTCGCTCAACATCAAGACATTCACATAATCTTGCTGGGAGAGACAAAGTTGAGGCCATCTACGCACATCAAGATGCCCAACTACCAAATTTACAGGAGGGACGAAGTCAACGCTCAGGGAACCGCCTATAGAGGCACGGCGGTTCTAGTGAGAAAGGACATCGTCCACCCAGAGCTTGAATTACCGTCATACCAATCGACGCGCTTTATCGGCATAAAAATGGAGGCGGCGGGCGAGGAACTAGGATCTTCGCAGCATACCGCCCGCCAGGGACCCATTTTAGTCCTCAGACATCCGGACGATCATGAAGGCAAGACAGCACCATCATCGCGGGGACCTAAATGCAAAACACCCGGCCTGGGGATCTAGAATGATCACCCCGCCGGGTCGTGAACTCTACGAAGACGCAGATCGTAACAACTACGACGTATTAGGTCCCGAGGAGCCCACACACGTTCCGGCTGACCACAGAAAACGTCCGGATGTACTGGACATCGTGCTCGCTAGGAACGTCAACTGCCCGATAGTGGTAGAGGTGCTGTATGACCTGAGTTCTCAGCACCTCCCGATACTGATTACCCTTGGCCTCAAGGCAGTGACGACGCTGCCCAGAGCCTTTAACACCAAGATCAACTGGAGGCTCTACCAGCAACACCTGCAGGAGAGACCTCCAGCATACACAGAGATCAACTCAGCGGACGACGTAGAGGCCGCTGCAACCAGAATCACAAAATCAATACAAGAAGCCCTCAACGCGGCCTCTACGATCGTCCTCTGACGAATCGCAGAGACGAGCGCCACGAGCAGCTGTGTGCAGCTCAACCGAAAACGCGCGCTGAGGAAGCTCTGGGCACGTTCTCGCTGCCCACAAACAAAACGAGATTAAATAAACTGACGGATGAGCTGTCGGTTGCAATCCAGGCCCACCGTGGAAAGGCCTGGAGCGGGGACGCATATGGAAAGCCGAAGATCAGGAAGCGTCGCTCTACAAATTGAACCGACAGCTAACTAAGACTAGACCCCCGTCTGCCCGCTGACCAACAATGCGGGCGGGCGTTGTTACAGGCCAAAGGTAGAGCGGATATCCTAGCCGAGCACTTCGAGGAGCAATTTATGCCGAACCCAGCAAGGTGGAGTACATGGAGCTTCACGCCCAAAGGAGAGCCGCGTACAGGTGTTCCTGTCGTCGCCCGCGCCACCGCTTGCAGGAGGGTGGTTCATCTCCCCCGCTGAACTGCGGAGGACAGTAACCAGCCTGCAACTGAGGAAGGCGCCGGGGCACGACCGGGTCACGAACGCTGCACTTCGACAGCTGCCCCATAGAGCCATTGTAGAGCTAGGACGACTCTACAATGGCATACGTGACTTCACACTTCCCGGAGGACTGGAAAATCGGCAAGGTCATAGTTCTGCCGAAACCGGAAGGACAGGCGTAGAGCAGCTAGTTATAGACCTATAACGCTGCTGTCGCACATAGCCAAACTATTCGAAAGAATCACATTAGAAGAATCCGCCCAACTTCGCGGAGCAACACGGTTTTAGGAGCGGACACTCCACAGCAACACAGCTGTCCAGAGTGCTGCACCTGGCGGCCGAACACAATCGGGATCGCACATCGTTGGGCGTCTTCCTCGATATTGAGAAGGCGTTCGAAAGGGTGTGGCACTCTGGCCTACTTACAAGATGATACACCAGACGAGTGTCCCTCCGGCGCTGCGGCTAGTGGCGCCATTTCTAGCCGACCGGAGCTTCTACGTCTGTGTCGAAGATGCCGAATCCGCAGTAAAACCCATAAGAGCTGGCGTACCACAGGGCAGCTGTCTTTCGCCGATCCTGTACGCGGCGTATACAAATGATATCCCTACACTGGCAGGACACTTACGCGAATGGGAGGACGATGTAGACCTGGCGCTATATGCGGACGATAGCGCCTACTTCACCTCGACCAGAAGAGCCCATCTCGCCGCCGCCAAAATGCAGCGCCTGCTGGACCTGTTACCGTGGCTGGATGAGTGGAGGATGGCCGCAATGTTGGGAAGACGGCCGCCTCCTCACCCGCCGATATAGAAACTTTCCGCCCCTTGACGCTAAGAGGCCAGGAGATTGCGTACGAAAAGGCCGTGACCTACCTTGGATGCCGGATAGATAGGAGCTGCGCATGACCGCGCGTCGACATCGTCGTCCGCAATGCCAGAAGTGCGCGGCGATGCCCGTCCAGTCCTGGCATCCAAGCTCTCAATCAAGACCAAAATAAAATATACAAGATGTACATAAGACCTAAGATCACCTACGCCGCTCCGGCCTGGTACGCACCCAAGCGAACGGCAGAGGCAGCGGCTGCAGGTTCAGCAGAATTACTCATTACGAACTATCGTCGGTGCAGGTCGCTACGTCCGGAATAACGTCATCGCGGCCAACCCAAGGATAGAAAGCGCGGGAATTCGTGGTCTGGTCGCGCGCGGTTTACCGCGCAGACAACGCCACATGAACATCTAAACAACCTAGCACCTCTACATGCTCGGCCCCGGACGGGCGACCTTATCAAGAGAACCTCTCTATAACGATTAGAGAGTCGAGTAACAACCCACAATGCCGCAGATAGGCCACCCTAGACATAACACTTGATATCAACAAAAATTGACACCAACTCGCAGCGACCGGGGAACCGAACCCCGGTCCGCCGACAAAAACCAACAATGCCATAACGGTTTCACGACCGGTGCATAGTGATGCACCGCGAGGAGATTCCGGTAAAGGGATATGCCTGAGGTTCGAGACCTGCTGTGTGCTAAATAGCACACATGCAGACGACAATGTATCGTGCGCCACCTATGTTTTCTCCAACGTAATATCAATTTGTGTACGATATATAACAACAATTTACAATTTTCCTTTGTTATTATCATCTATCGCGAGTTGTGAGTGAGTCAGTGTCTTTCGTTCGTTTGTGACCTAATACTTCTACGAGTACTACTACGAAGTAATGGCAGATACGGCAGTAGCTTCCGAAACTCCCGCTCCGGCGACTCCGGCGAAAAAACCGAAGGCCGCCGCTACTGCAGCAGGCGGTGCAAAGAAGCCTAAGGCGAAACCCACTCATCCGAAGACGTCCGAAATGGTCACCAGCGCAATTAAAGAGCTGAAGGAGCGCAGGATCATCTTTGCAAGCGATAAAAAGTATATTGCACAATATAAAGTCGATGAAAACTGGTCCGTTCATCAGAAAGTACTTGAAGAGCGCAGTCGAATCGGGTGCGCTTATACAGACCAAGGGCAAGGGAGCTTCTGGTTCCTTTAAGCTCGAATCAAAATCGTCCGCCTCTAAGAAACCATCGACGGGTAAGAGCAGCGGCGGCGCCAAGAGCGGCGCGTCCGTCGCTGGCTCGGCGTCGGCGAAGGTGAAGAAGAGCACCGCCGCGGGTAAGGGTAAAAAGGCAACATCGGCGGCGACCGCATCACCGTCCAAGGCAAAACCGTCTGCAGCTACCAAGGACAAGAAGGCGGCCGCCGCGAAAAAGAAGCCGGCAGCCGCAAGGAAATCCGCAGCCGGTGGCCAAAGCGGCGTTTCTAAGGCGAAAGGCGCCGCTTCAAAAGCGAAAAAGAGCGCCAAACCACCGACAAAAAAACCTAAAGCGCCAAAACCGAAGAAGGCGGCAACACCAAATCGAAGCCTTCCGCGGCGGCATCGAAGAAGGCAGCAGCCGCTGCTAAAAAGTAAGGTCCGCTGTCACCGCCTTCCGTCGTCATAACCGCCGCCGCCGTACCTACGTACTCGTACGAAATTGCCGCCGCGCAAGTGTAATGTGTCACTACATGCAGTGTGATGTGACATTCAACGATGTGCCGACGAGCCGACAGACAGAGGTAGGTTGACAGCAAGCAAGACGAGACGGGGGGAGAAGGATCCTCGCGGGTGAACGCGAGCGCCTCGTAGCGCCGCGGCATCGGGCCCGTTTATTTTTATAATACAAAAATAATACCTATAAAATAAATGGTGTACGTGTGTCGCGTCGTATGCGAATATGCAAGCGACCGCAATGCTAAAAGCCCTTTTCAGGGCTAACAAAAATTTCCTATGAGTTTCTTATATGTCACGTCAATCATAATGATTGCCTAATTATTACCTACCATAATACTTATACATCATAATATTATATTATATATATTGTACCGCCAGTCAGTCCTATATAATATAATATAAAATATTATGTACTTATGTAGTAAACATAGCAACGAAAGAACGAACGCACGATTTAACTAAGTAGGTACGGTACCTATATAAGTTCGAATGAGTAAGCTAAATACACGTACATTAAAAACAAACAATAAACGCAGGTCAATGCGTTAAACAATTTACGAAACACTAAATACCTCTATATACCTACACCGCCTACTCAACAAATTCAACGTACGTTCACAGATTTAAAATTGTTAATACCTAGGTTAGGTAAAAAAACAAAATAAATAGATAGATAACACAACCGACCCTACGCACGCAGCACAGCACGTATATTATGTATATAGTATTATCACTTTCACACTCTCTAATTTTCTTATTATTTTAGTATTTCTTTCTCTTCGATATATACTACTATTCTAACGTTATTATATCCACTGGTAGATAGGTAGGCACCTAGTATTCATTTTCTTTCTTCTTTATTATACATTCGTTTCGCCCTCGCCCGACTGCCCGACTCCCCATACTTGTGACGCTACCCCCACCTAGCGGCGAACCGATGCTTACTATATAAAAGGCAAACGCCTGTTTAAAAAACATTCCGCTTACCGCACCGCTCTCGAGCGGTCGTGCTAAGTTGTCAGCGCTCACGTCCCCGTACGTTGAGTGCCTCTCGCTCTCGCGCCTCCGCCCTCCTGCTCACGCAGTCTGGGCAGCCGCCTTGTGAGTTTTTTCCTTTACTTACCGCTCTTGCCCCCTGCCGCCTGGCAGAGGTTTTAACCGCTTGTTATTGTTTTTGTTTTGTTTTTGTTGTGTTACTTTGTTACTTTTCTGTTATTTTGCTTTTGTTTTTATATTATACTGTATATACTGTTTCTTGGGATAGTCACGTCTCTTGTTCTTTTCAGAACAAGCCCTGTTCTTTGAGAACAGGACAGTCCCCTCCTTACTGTTCTAGAAATTGATCGCCCCCAACATGTCCACCATAACGGAAACCCAAATCAGGCCGTCCTCAATCTGTTCGCTCCGAACATCGATGGACGACTCGCTCTCCTCGCTGCCCTGCCCCTGCCCCTGGGCATGTGCCCCTCCGGCCACCGCCGCGACTGCCCCGGCTGCCCCCAGACCGACTCGAACTCGATGGAGCACTCGGACTCCTCCTCTATTGCATCGTCCTCCCGGAAGAGGACCGCCACCCCAACCGGATTTACGTCCAGCGACAGTTCCGCCGACTCTGACGGACCATGTGACGAAACCCACTTCACAGTGAAGTCTAAACGCGCCCAAAGCGCGCCGCTAAGAACCGCTCCCGTCGGCAGCCCCTGCCGCTGCCTCACAGCCCCGCCGCCGCTGCACCCCCCGTAGCTCCCACCGCTGCCTCCACCGCAGCCCCGCCGCTGCCGCAGTACCCTTACTGCCGCGCAACCTCCCCGCTCTCTAAACCAGCAGCTCGCTGCGAACAAACTCGCCAAAATCAGGTCCGCCCCTGTCTTCCTGAGACAAGACGAATACACTAGACTGTCGAAAATTTGCTACGACAGCAAAATCGGCATCGACCAGGCCACTAATCTCAGTGAGGCCATTAAAATTCACACGTCTTCAATAGAAGACTTCCGTCGCCTTACAAGGCTATTTACAGCACAACGTGTGTCGTACCACATTCGCTCTCCCCGAGCGAAAGGTCAAAACAGTCATCAGGGGAGTTCCGTTCGAACTCTCCAATGACGAAATCCTGGAGGACCTTAAGTCCCAAGGCTTCCCCGTCGAAGCTGTGCATAAGATGCACAGCAGCAAAGGCAAGGGTTCCGCTTGCTCTTGCCATCCTCACTAACGTGCCGGGCAAGACCATCTTCCGGCAGGTACGCACTGTGTGCGGCCTGTCGAGGTGGTCGAGCCCCACATAGGCGCGGTTTTCCGGCGCAGTGCCACCGCTGCCAGCTATACGGGCATGCGGCGGCCAACTGCTCAGCCCCCAGGTGCGTTAAGTGCCTAGACCACCACTCGAAGAGTGTCCTCAGCCACTGACGCCGAAACCCCCTGCTTGCGTCCTGTGCGAGCAATCTGGTCACCGGCCAATTACAGGGATGCCCTCGCTCCTCGGCCCCGTCTTTAGACCTCCACCGCCGGTGAATGACACCATGGCACTCCCGGTCAAGGATGCCCCGTCAGGGCCTTCCCAGCCCCTCAGGGCCCTACGCCTCACAGGGCCCCAAGGCCTCTTATGGGCCCCTATGCCCCTGGGCTCCCTAGGCCCTTATGGGCCCTCTAGTATGGGCCCATTCAGCCCTCCAGGCTTTTCTCAGCCCTCGCAGCCACCAATTCTCCCTGGGGCCCCAAAAAGGCCGACCCCCCGCGGACTTCCTCCGCTCCTCAACAGGCGCAACCCTCAATGGTTGATGACCTGAATACGGTTTACTCCGCTATTCAGAGCATCGACATTGGCGAGATCGCCATACTAGCGCGCAAACTGCGTGCTGCCAGGTCCCCTCAGGACCGTCTCCTCGCTCTAGGAGCACCACAATCTTGAGCTCGTTGTAAGTTAAGTTAATTTAACTTAACGCTATGACGACTCACTCTGCCCTCCCAAAGTCCCACGGACGTATTAAGCCTAAGGGCTTATCACTCATCTCCTTCAATACTCGCGGTTTGCGAAATAACCTCCCCGAGCTTAAGCTCTTCCTTCGAGATCATGAAGCCACTCCTCCTCCTACAGGAGACCCACCTCAGACCCCACAATCTCAAGGTTTCTCCATCAAAAATATTCTCTTCTTCGTGACGACAGACCTGACCGCAGAGGCGGCGGTACCATTTACTTCAAGAAGACACTTCACTGCTCTCACATTCCCACTCCGCCGCTTACAATATGGAAGCCACGGTATGCAGGCTGGCCTTGACCGGACATCCGTCCATCGTCATAGCCTCCTGCTATATCCCCAGTGGAACTCTCCCCTCAAAAGATTTTGAGGCCATCCTTGCGTTAGGCAATTCAGTTATTATGTTTGGAGATTTTAACTCTAAGCATACTGATTGGACTTGTCTTACCACTACTCAGAGCGGCAAGATACTGCTGATATCACGCAGTCTCTCGACCTCACTGTCCTCAGTCCCTCGGTGTCACTCACTATCCCGACAACACCGACCACGCTCCTGACGTATTAGACTTTGCGATAGCAAAAAGTCTGTCTCAACCTCAGGTCAATCGAGACCCTTGACGATCTTGGTTCCGACCACCGCCCTGTCTCCCTTATACTTGGCCATCAGCCACCTCCCCAACTCCCTCCGAAAACCTTCACTAACTGGAAGGGCTTCAAGACGTCCCTAGCCACAGCTTTGGACTCTCCGGACTCCCCTATCCCCTTTCTTCGGACTTATTCGACAGTACCGAAAAATCGACACCGGTCGATTCACTCTCCACCCTTATAACATCCTCCTTAAGGAGAATGAAAGGTCGTCCCAGTTGCTAATAATGGTCTTCCCATATTAGCAACCTAATAAAAAGCAAGAGGCTGCTCTCCGGAGGCAGCACTCTATCCTACCCCGAATAGACGTACGGCCAATCGTCTTCAACGAGAAGTCCGTTCACGCCTTACCAATTTCGAGACCTCGAAAAGTAATCTCATGGAGAATATCTCTCCCTCATACAGCGTACTACCGGATGGCAGAGCCCTCCGCATAGACGCTATCACTCATATCCTCCTCTCTCTCGCCCCGACAGTACTATTGCCTTCGAGGACGAGGAAAAAGCCAGTGCTTTGCAGACAGCATCGCTGCTCAATGCTCTCCCAGCTCTCAACCCACAGAGCCTCCCACATCCAGACAGTGGAGGAGAGGTCCGCCGCCGGAACTCACTCCCAGTCTCTGACCCTATCACTGTATCCAATGATGAGATCTCTTCCCTCATCAAAGGACTGAAGCCCAAAAGGCTCCGGGCGCGGATGGCATCTCAACCAAGCCCTTAAACATTTCCTGAGCAGGTGTTAACCCTTTTGGCTATTATCTTCAACGCCTGCTTTAACCTTAGTTACTTTCCACCACGTGGAAAGAGGCAACTGTCATTGGTATCCCCAAGCCAGGAAAGCCTCACAATCTCCCCTCTAGTTATCGTCCCATCAGCCTCCTCAAGGCCATGGGCAAACTATTTGAACAGGTAATCCAAACTCGCATGAGGCGCCATCTGTTTCCCACAGACGGTGACCTCTTGTCATCCCCACCAATTTGGTTTCCGAGCAGAAACACTCTTGTCCCAAACAAGTTCACCGTATTGTGGAATACATCCTCAGCGGTTTTATCCTCGCCGTCATAAGACCATCGCGGTCTTCTTTGACATAGCGAAAGCATTTGATGAGTCTGGCGAAGGCCTTATCTACAAACTGCATTATAGGTCTCCTGATCGTCTTGTTCGTCTCGTGGCCTCCTACTTGAAAGACCGTACCTTCCGTTACAGACACGAAGGCACGCTCTCCTCGCGTCCAATCAAAGCCGGTGTCCCTGGGCTCGGTACTCGCCCTCTTCTATATATCCTGTACACCAACGACATTCCCATACCGTCGAATGGTGTTCAGATCTCCCTCTTGCAGACGACACCTCTGCAAAGGCACGTCCCTACCTTTTATACGGAACAAGATCAGTTAATGACTTGGGAGCTTGGTTCCAAAAATAGCGTATCGATGAACCCGGAAAGAGCTCCGCCGTTCACTTCGAACACAAACGACGCGCTTCACTTCTATTCCGCCAATCCGTATGTTGGGACCCCGGTCCCTGGCATACGTCCGCCATCTCTTAGGTGTCACCCTTGACACGAGGCTCACTTTCGAGCCCCATGTCAAGAAAGTGACTCGTAACGCGCGATTTTATCTGGGTAGGCTCAACGGTATGTTGGGCCGACACAGTAAATGTCCCTCCATAATAAACGGACCCTTTATAAGGTCTGCCGACCCGTAATGTCTTACGCGGCCCCATTTTGCTCACGCTAAGCCCAAAACCTTGAACAAACTTCAAGTTGTTCAAACCTTTTCTGTCGTCGGGCTACGGCACCTTGGCGTGTAACGCCGACCTCCACCGAACTTAGAGCTCCCCACAGTCCAGCAATTTCTTAAAAACTCTCAAAACTTCTTCAAAGCTTCAGGTCCCACAATCATTTCATTCGTGAGGCAGCTTCCTGCAGCCCACTTCTCGCTATCGAGTCCGCAGACCGAGAAACGCTCTCGGACCCCCAGCTTTCGGCCGACCTGGACTGCCTCTTGGCGGCTCAGCGCCCTTCTTCCAATAATTAATATGCCTTAGGGCACGTCTCAGCGGCACTCGCCGCCTGCGCCTCTTTTCCTAAAAGGGTCGCATCAATTCTCGGTAGAAAGGCCACTATGGCCATACCGCTCCCAAGGTGGTGTTTAGTGGGTAGGCACTTAGGTTTGTTAGGTTAGTCAGTGAGTCCCTAACCACGCAGCCGGCTGCGTGGTATGCCGAAACATTCACCACCTCCTCCCCGCTTCCGGAGGTGCCTTTTGCATTGGGCGCAAAAAAAAAAGTTTAAAAATATGGTTTATATCGGTGTTACCGTCGATATAGAGACAGTGTTTAATTTTCTAGATTTCTAGTATTTTATTACGTATTAACGACAATGTCTGGACGTGGTAAAGGCGGTAAAGAGTGAAGGGAAGGCAAAGTCCCGTTCGAATCGTGCTGGTCTACAATTCCCCGTTTGACGTATTCTGAGCTGCGAGGGAAATTACGCAGAGCGTGTGGTGCCGACGCTCCGGTGTACCTGGCCGCAGTCATGGAGTACCTCGCCGCTGAAGTTCTAGAGTTGGCGGTAACGCTGCTCGAAATGACGGTGTGACGATCGCCCAGGGCGGTGTACTACCCAACATTCAGGCGGTCCTTCTGCCCAAGAAGACCGAGAAGAAGGCCTAAACAGTGTCGCTACTACACCACCACTAGGCCGAAAATGGTTGAGAACATTAGACGAGAGAAGGCGTCGACGTTGTCGGTCGGTAATGCGTTAATTGTACTATATACGTATTGCATATTCTGTTTTACACATTAGTATAATGGTGCATTCGCCGTCCGTCCGTCGACTCGTCTCTATTGCTCTATTGCTATCTACCGCTCGTGATACCTACGTGATTAAAAGGCCCTTTTGAGGGCCACAAATACGATCGATAATTTATAAATTTAGTCTCTTAGAATGCGAACGTTCTTTAAGCCTCTCCCCTCAGTTTCTCCTCCTATACATTCTTCCTTTTTGTATATTATTTTCTATTGGTAACGATACGACGAGAGCCATATTACATAATAAATAATAAAATAATATAACATAATAAACGGTTCCTTCCTCATATCTTTGAACATATGAATTTCACCGTTGTCGTTTATAAATTTACATGCAATATTATCAGTCATAACAACATTATCATCAGTCTTAATTTTATTGTTATAAAATATACGATAATGATTTATTTTATTATAGTAGTTGGATATTAGTATAATAATATATTATTTTATTAGACTGTTAAAAAAAAATGCGTTCTTTCTAAACCACCGCCCGTCTCCCCCTACCCTACCCTACCCTACCCCTTCCATTCGTCCGGACAAACTAGTCGTTGATTGGTTGATATACTCTCGGTACGCTCGTTTGACCACTAGCTAGTTGAGTCACCATAATAATGGTTATTAAAGAAATTGAAAATTTTTGTGTTCAGTGATAATTTAGTATTATCTGTGATCACATCAAACATTAAATATTCTTCAAGATGCCGCCGAAAACCAGTGGTAAAGCTGCCAAGAAGTCTGGCAAAGCTCAGAAAAACATCTCCAAGTCCGATAAGAAGAAGAAGAAGCACAAGAGGAAGGAGAGTTACGCCATCTACATCTACAAGGTGCTCAAGCAGGTGCATCCCGATACTGGTATATCCAGTAAAGCAATGTCCATAATGAACTCGTTCGTTAACGATCTTCGAACGCATAGCTGCAGAGGCCTCGCGTTTGGCCCATTACAACAAGCGTTCGACTATTACTTCACGGAAGTGCAGACTCGGTGAGACTGCTGTTGCCCGGTGAACTCGCAAGCACGCCGTCTCCTGAGGGCACTAAGGAATACTAACACACCAGCTCCAAATAAGCTGGTGTATTTAGGTGTACCAAAATTATTTAATTTTCAAAGGCCCTTTTCAGGGCCACAAAATATATCCGTTTCTCATAATAACGTCACACATCTCACTCACTCGTCCGTTCGTTAGTTACACTAAGAGTATTATTTTATAGACCGCGTATGCAAATGTACAATTTAAAAAATAAAGAAAACTAGTACGAAAATGAATATAAAAAAAAAACAAAGGGCTCCGAATATAATTTGAAATTACGTTAAACTAAATTTAGAAGAATCCGTTTTAAAAACTAAAAATCTGCTATAAAACGCCTACGAGAGCATAATAACTATTAGAAACAATTAAAACCAACACACAAACGATAGTTATAATAAGGCGTATATCAATATAATATCGTGTCATATTATTATTTAAAACCACCAAAAATATTATTAAAATATAGATGGATTGGTTGGTCAGTATGAACGATAAAGTTAGGGGATTGGGAAGAGATGGGTAGAGAAGTCTTGCCTGTAACTGCACATTGTCGGCTATAAAAGCGTTGCAACTTTTGTCCGTTTCTTTTCACATTCCGCTTAGCCCACCGCCTCGAGCGGTCGTGTTAAGTAGTTAGCGCTCTCGTCCCCGAACGTTGAGTGCCTCTGCTCGCGCCTTCGCTATCCTTCCTCACGCTGTGCAGCGCAGCCCGGTGAGTCTGCTTGCCACTACTACCGCTATTGCCCCTGCCGCCAGGGAGGTTTTGACCATTTTTGTTACTTCTGTTTACTTGTTATTTGTTATTTTATTGTTATTTTATTGTTATTTTCTGTTACTATTTTTATATTGTGTTATTGTTTCTTGAACAAAGTCACTTGTTCTTTTCAGAACAAGCCCCTTTCTTTGAGAACAGGGACCCCTCCCTTACCTTACTGTTTCAGAACAGAACGTCGTCCCTTCCCCAACATGTCCACACTGGACCTATTTAGGACCTTTATAGCCGCCCTAAACCAATCTCTTGGTCTGGGCATCAATCTGGATGAGTCAGCCCTCGCCGCAACCGCGTCCGTTGCCCTCGGCATGCACCCCCGGCCCTGTCGCCCCACGGCTGCCCCAGACCGACTCCACCCGCGTCCCACGACGCCATGTCAACGGAGAGCTCGTGTCTGACTCCTCCGCGTCCTCCCGGAAGAGGTCCATCACCCCAACCGGCTACATTTAGTAGCAGTTCCGCGACCTGGACGGAACTATGACAGAAGAGACCCCTTCACAGTAGTGAAATCAAACGCGGCCCAAAGCGCGCTGCTAAAACTGCCCCAGTCCCAGCAGCCCTGCCGCCACCTCCGCAGCCCCTGCCGCTGCACTCACCCCTGCAGCTCCCACCGCTGCCCACCTCCGCAGCCCTGCCGCTGCGCCCTCCTTACTGCCGCTCAACCTCCCCCCCCTCCAAGCCAGCAGCTCGCTGCGCCCCTGACCTCGCCAAGAATCAGGTGCCGCCCCTGTCTTCCTTAGAGACAAGGAAAATATACTAGACTGTCGAAAATCTGTTACGACAGTAAAATCAGTATCGGTCAGGCCACCAATCTAGGAGAAGCCATTAAAATTATCTGGACGACTTTCGCCGACTCACCAGGCTTTTCACAGCCGAGCGTGTGTCATCACGTACGCTCTCCCAGAGAGCGCAAAGTCAGGGCCGTAATCCGCGGTGTCCCATTCGAGCTCGCCAACGAGGACATCCGGGACCTCAAGTCCCAAGGCTTCCCCGTCGAAGCAGTGCATAAGATGCACAGCAGCAAGAAGGGTTCCCGCGCCTAGCCATCTTGACAAACGTGCCGGGCAAAGACCATCTTCCGGGGTACGCACCGTGTGCGGCCTGTCGAGAGTGATCGAGCCCCATAGCAGTGCCACCGTTGCCAGCTTTACGGGCATGCGGCGGCTAACTGCTCAGCCCCAGGTGCGTTAAGTGCCTGAACCCCATCACTCGAAAGAGTGCCTCGGCCCACTCCGCCGAATAACCGCCAGCTTGCGTCCTTTGCGAGCAACCTGGCCACCGGCCAACTACAGGGTTCCCTCGCGCTCCTCGGCCCCGTCTTACTAGACCTCCACCGCCTGTTAATGAAAACACATTCCAGCACTTCCGTCAAGAATGCGTCAGAACTTCCCAGCCCCTCAGGGCCCTACTGCCCTCACAGGCCCCCTAGGCCTCTTTGGGCCCCTGGGCCTCTTAGGCCTTCATGCCCCTTCTAGGCCCTGTTTATCCAGCCTCCGGGCTTCTCTCAGCCCACAGCCACCAATTCTCCCTGGGGCCCAAAAAGACGACCCCCCGCGGACCCTCCACTCCTCAACAGGCGCAACCCTCAATGGTTGATGGACCTGAATACAGTTGCCGCTATTCAGAGCATCGACATGGCGAGATCGCCATACTAAGCGCGTAAACTGCGTGCTGCTAGGTCCCCTCAGGACCGTCTCCTCGCTCTAGCGGGCACCACAATCTTCTGAGCTCGTTGTAAGTTAAGTTAATTTAACTTCACTATTACAGATCACTCTGCCCTCCCAAAGTCCCACGGACGTATTAAGCCCTGGGCTTATCACTCGTGTCTTTCAATACCGCGGTTTGCGAAATAACCTCCCGAGCTTAGCTCTTCCTTCGAGATCTGAAACCGACCTCCTCCTCCTACAGAGACCACCTCGGACCCCAGAATCTCAAAGTTTTTCCATCAAAAGTATTCTCTTCTTCGTAATGACAGACCTGACCGCAAAGGCGGCGGTACTGCCATTTACTTTAGAAGATACTACACTGCTCCATTCCCACTCTGCCGCTTACAAATATGGAAGCACGGTATGCAGGCTGGCCTTGACCGGACATCCGTCCATCGTCATAGCCTCCTGCTATATCCCCAGTGGAACTCCTCAAAAAGATTTTGAATTTCAGTGGAGATATTTTAAAATATTATAGACTATTTTCAAAGGTCGTACCTTTGTATAGTGACTTCGGTCTGTGAGCCTCGAGACCTCTTCGTGTTTTACGACCTTCGACGTATAATCGGTCGTTGCTTTACGAATAATGCATTGGCGTGACCTCTGCCTTCTGTCTAACCTCAGGATATTAACTTTTAATAGACCGATTTAAATTTAACTCAACTAGTGAGCAAATAGAGAAAATCAATTTAAAGGCACATGGTACGCTCAGAATATAGTGAACAAAATAAACATCCATCGCTCGTGTGTCGATCGCTTATTAACGTAGCGGATTGGTCTGTTACATACAATCTCAAATATATACCGTATTAACTTTTGAATGCGATAATATTTATAAGTCACGTAAAATTAAATTTTATTCGAGACATTCTAGTGAAAAGTTTGAAGTGTTCGTACGAGCAAACGTCTTGCAGCACCGCGGTTCTCCTTACGGTTAAGCTTTGGCTGGGGGTGAGCGATAGCCGCCACCTAGGATATCCTAAGTTGTGTTGTTTGTGGATTAGCAGTGGTCCCAAGCAACTGCCGGTACGACATACTCCGCCGATCGTTGAGTCCGCATACTCCAGGCGTATGGGTAAGGAAGGGCCCCACCCTCGCGTTAGAAACCTCGGATCCTTGGTATTTTGGATCGTCCGTTGTTGTTGAGGACCTACAATATCCGGGCGGTCTGTAACAGTGGCTTCGTACAGCCAGATTCACCAGGAAGCCTTCTTCGCCGAAAGGACCCGCATGCGCGCCGTGCTCACGCCTCCGCACCTGAGCGTACGATTGGGCGGGAACCGACGCCCCTACCTCAGCGGGGTAAGAAAACTGCGCGAAGGCACACCTGAAACCAACGCATCGCGATTCGAGAAAAAACAATGCGTCGGTATTTCATCATCGTCGTCATCGTCATCCCCCTCGTCCGGGTCGGAGGACGAAGACAGCCCAATCCGAGAAGGACCTAAAAATTACGTATCACCACCGAAGTCGCCTAGTCCGCGAAAACAATCCCCCCCCGTCTCATCAGGCTGCAGAAGCATAGGCGATACGGCCGACTTCGAAGATGGAGGAGAAGAGTCGTATGGATGGGGGTCTACAAAATCGACGCCGCCACTAGCCCGTTTGCCGGAGGATCCCCGCGCTACCATAACCCTCTGGCCCACCAGTGGACGATGGCCAGAGGCCGTCTACAAGTTATGCCCAACTGGTAGCTGCCCCGGCAGTACCACGGATCAAATCACCAGAGGTACCAACGACGCAACAACAGCAGCGGAAACCGATAAGGAGGATAAGGCACGATACCACCCATAGTGTTCAGTGCCTCCCGGACTGGACGAAGCATTTTGCGGTGCTAAACGAAAGTTGGGACACCTCCGAATGCTCGTCCGTTCGGGAAGGGGTGAGATTTACCCAAAGTCCGGAAGAATTCCGGACAATCAAAAATACCTTATCGAAATCTCAGAGAACCTACCAACCATGTCGTGGTATTGTTACACCCAAGAGGATAAGCCCACTAAAAGTGGGCATCAGGGCTACCAGTGGGCACGGACGCAACCCAGATAGGAGGGCTATCAGGGCAATGGGATTTCCTCTGAAGTACGTAAAGAAATCCCACCTCGTAGGGGCAGACCAGGATGCCTCTACTTCGCCCAGCTGGACACCTGAGCCTGGAACAGCTAAAGGACCTATATGCTATCGACGAGGCTACTCTTCATAGAGGGTAGTCATTGAAGCCTGAGACAGTGGGCCCGGCACAATGCCACCGCTGCCAGGCCTTCGGACACGCTTCAGCGAACTGTTTTCAGGCCAGTGAAGTGTGTCCGCTGTGGAGGAAACCACCAAGCAGACTGCCCAAGGGGTGAGACGAAGAACCTAAATGCGCTAATTGTGGCCAAAGCCCACAGCCAACGATCGCCATGCCCCGTCCTGAGGAGGATTGCCAGAAACAAGGGATCACTTACCGGGGCTATTACAGGCCCCAAGAGGGTCCTCAGGTCGCCCACAGTAATAACACAAGAGGACGGGTGGGCTACAGTCAGAGGGAGGGAAGACAAGCGCCCCACCCCTGTGCCCACCGCACCGCAACCGCAACCAATACAAATACAAACAGCGGGCCCGCTCCGACTAAGGCTACTACCGGGGCGACTCAACTGCCACCCGCCAACGATGCCACAGAAAGGCAACCTTCCCAAAAGAGGAGAGGGTGCGCAGTAGGAAGAAAGAAAACCTCCTCAGCCGGTGACCTCACTACCCCAGCGTTAACGATGGCCCAGGCGCAGGTTACCGAGAAGAAGACCAGCATGGGTAGAGCTCCAGGAAGGGCTCTATCAGAAAATAGAGCCCGCTCTACACAGAAGCACGCTCTACCCAGAGGAGAAGGAAGACCACACACCCGAGAACAGTACCTTCATCAACAAGACCACCTACAGATGACGGATACGACAGATGCCATCCAGAGACTGGTTGGCATAGCCATAAATTGGGCAGGCAGTCCTGGCAGATATCAGAGCCGGGACTGATCCGATAACCGCTATCATGAAGTGGCACAGCTACTGGCGGCTATCCGGATAACCTGCGCCTCCTATACTGGAATCAAACGGAATCCAGCAGAAGCTACATGATCGCACTATCGCTCAACGCAAGACATACATGTCGCTGTTGGGCGAAACAACTAAGACCATCTACGCGCATAAGCTGCAAATTACCACATTTACAGGAGGGACTGCAGCCCCGCTAGCGACGCAACGGAGCGTCAGCCCTCCAAGAGAAGCGGGAAAAAGAAGAAAGGAGCCTCCTCCTCAGGCTGCAACCTCCCTACCCCAATGGTAACGATAGCTCGCAGGCGCAGGTTGCCAGGAGAGAAGTAAAGAAATCCACCGATTGTAGAGCGAAAGGGCTCTATCTGAAAATAGAGCCCGCTCTACTCATAGAGCGCGCTCTACCATAAGAAAAGAAATAAAAACCAGCCGAGACCAGTACCAACTACAACATCTAGACAGCCAACCGCCAACACAGACACCATGGATGCTATCCAGAGGCTGGTTGGCATCGCCGATTGAGGTCGGTAGCCAGGTTCTGGTCGACATCAAACCGGCGCCGACCCTATAACCACAGTGATGAGGCACTGGCGCAGCTGGCTCGGCACTACGGTGGCGGCGAATAATACGAAACCTCGCCTGCTCTACTGGAACCCGGACGGTATCAGCAGAAGCTCCATGAACTCCGTACTGTCGCTCAACATCAAGACATTCACATAATCTTGCTGGGAGACAAAGTTGAGACCATCTACGCACATCAAGATGCCCAACTACCAAATTTACAGAGGACGAAGTCAACGCTCAGGGAACCGCCTATAGAGGCACGGCGGTTCTAGTGAGAAAGGACATCGTCCACCTAAAACTGAATTACCGTCATACCAATCGACGCGCTCTATCGGCATAAAAATGGAGGCGGCGGGCGAGGAACTGAGGATCTTCGCAGCATACCGCCCGCCAGGGACTCCATTTTACTCCTCAGACATCCGGACGATCATGGAAGGCACAGCACCTACCATCATCGCGGGGGACCTAAATGCAAAACACCCGGCCTGGGGATCAAGAATGATCACCCCGCCGGGTCGTGAACTCTACGAAGACGCAGATCGTAACAACTACGACGTATTAGGTCCCGAGGAGCCCACACACGTTCCGGCTGACCACAGAAAACGTCCGGATGTACTGGACATCGTGCTCGCTAGGAACGTCAACTGCCCGATAGTGGTAGAGGTGCTGTATGACCTGAGTTCTCAGCACCTCCCGATACTGATTACCCTTGGCCTCAAGGCAGTGACGACCTGCCCAGAGCCTTTAACACCAAGATCAACTGGATCTACCAGCAACGCAGGAGAGACCTCCAGCATACAGAGATCAACTCAGCGGACGACGTAGAGGCCGCTGCAACCAGAATCACAAAATCAATACAAGAAGCCCTCAACGCGGCCTCTACGATCGTCCCTCTGACGAATCGCGAGACGAGCTGCCACGAGGCTATGTGCAGCTCAACCGAAAACGCGCGCTGAGGAAGCTCTGGGCGTTCTCGCTGCCCACAAATAAAAAACGAGATTAAATAAACTGACGGATGAGCTGTCGGTTGCAATCCAGGCCCACCGTGGAAAGGCCTGGGAGCGACGCATATGGAAAGCCGAAGATCAGGAAGCGTCGCTCTACAAATTGAACCGACAGCTAACTAAGACTAGACCCCCGTCTGCCCGCTGACCAACAATGCGGGCGGGCGTTGTTCAGAGCCAAAGGTAGAGCGGATATCCTAGCCGAGCACTTCGAGGAGCAATTTATGCCGAACCCAGCAAGTGCGGAGTACATGGGCTTCACGCCCAAAGAGCCGCGTACAGGTGTTCCTGTCGTCGCCCGCGCCACCGCTTGCAGGAGGTTCATCTCCCCGCTGAACTGCGGAGGACGTAACCAGCCTGCAACTGAGGAAGGCGCCGGGGCGACCGGGTCACGAACGCTGCACTTCGACAGCTGCCCCGAGAGCCATTGTAGAGCTAGGACGACTCTACAATGGCATACTGCAGACTTCACACTTCCCGGAGGACTGGAAAATCGGCAAGGTCATAGTTCTGCCGAAACCCGGGAAGGACAGGCGTGAGAGCAGCTAGTTATGGACCTATAACGCTGCTGTCGCACATAGCCAAACTATTCGAAAGAATCACATTAAGAAGAATCCGCCCGTGCATACAACTTCGGGCGGAGCAACACGGTTTTAGGAGCGGACACTCCACAGCAACACAGCTGTCCAGGTGCTGCACACAACGGCCGAACACAATCGGATCCGCACATCGTTGGGCGTCTTCCTCGATATTGAAGGCGTTCGAAAGGTGTACTCTGGCCTCTCTGAATGATACACCAGACGAGTGTCCCTCCGGCTATGCTGCGGCTGGCGGCATTTCTAGCCGACGGGCTTCTACGTCTGTGTCGAAGATGCCGAATCCGCAGTAAAACCCATAGAGCTGGCGTACCACAGGGCGGCTGTCTTTCGCCGATCCTGTACGCGGCGTATACAAATGATATCCCTACACTGGCAGGACACTTACGCGAATGGGAGGACGATGTAGACCTGGCGCTATATGCGGACGATGCGCTTCACCTCGACCAGAAGAGCCCATCGCCGCCGCCAAATGCAGCGCCTGCTGGACCTGCTGCCACCGTGGCTGGATGAGTGGAGGATGGCCGTAAATGTTGGGAAGACGGCCGCTCTCTCACCCGCCGATATAAAACTTTCCGCCCCGTTGACGCTAAGGGCCAGGGATTGCGTACGAAAGGCCGTGACCTACCGGATGCCGGATAGATAGGATGCTGCGCATGACCGCGCACGTCGACATCGTCGTCCGCAATGCCAGAAGTGCGCGGGCGATGCTCCGTCCAGTCCTGGCATCCAAGCTCTCAATCAAGACCAAAATAAATATACAAGATGTACATAAGACCTAAGATCACCTACGCCGCTCCGGCCTGGTACGCCTCCTAAGCGAACGGCAGAGGCAGCGGCTGCAGGTTCAGCAAATTACTCATTACGAACTATCGTCGGTGCAGGTCGCTACGTCCGGAATAACGTCATCGCGGCCAACCTAAGGATAGAAAGCATGCGGGAATTCGTGGCCCGTCTGGCGCGCGGTTTATTTGACCGCGCAGACAACGGGCCACATGAACATCTAAACAACCTAGCACCTCTACATGCTCGGCCTCCGGACGGGCGACCTTTACCAAGAGAACTCCTCTCTATAACGATTAGAGAGTCGAGTAACAACCCACAATGCCGCAGATAGGCCACCTAGACATACCAACACTTGATATCAACAAAATTGACACCAACTCGCAGCGACCGGGACGAACCCCGGTCCGCCGACAAAACAACAATGCCATAACGGCTCCCGACCGGTGCATAGTGATGCACCGCGAGGAGATTCCGGGTAAAGGGATATGCCGGGCCCGAGACCTGCTGTGTGCTAAATAGCACACATGCAGACGACAATGTATCGTGCGCCACCTATGTTTTCTCCAACGTAATATCAATTTGTGTACGATATATAACAACAATTTACAATTTTCCTTTGTTATTATCATCTATCGCGAGTTGTGAGTGAGTCAGTGTATTTCGTTCGTTTGTGACCTAATACTTCTACGAGTACTACTACGAGTAATGGCAGATTCGGCAGTAGCTTCCGAAACTCCCGCTCCGGCGACTCCGGCGAAAAAACCGAAGGCCGCCGCTACTGCAGCAGGCGGTGCAAAGAAGCCTAAGGCGAAACCCACTCATCCGAAGACGTCCGAAATGGTCACCAGCGCAATTAAAGAGCTGAAGGCGCAGTGGATCATCTTTGCAAGCGATAAAAAGTATATTGCCGCACAATATAAAGTCGATGCCGAAAAACGCTCCGTTCATCAGAAAGTACTTGAAGCGCAGTCGAATCGGGTGCGCTTATACAGACCAAGGGCAAGGGGCTTCTGGTTCCTTTAGCTCGAATCAAAATCGTCCGCCTCTAAGAAACCATCGACGGGTAAGAGCAGCGGCGGCGGGCAGTGCGTCCGTCGCTGGCTCGGCGTCGGCGAAGGTGAAGAAGAGCACCGCCGCGGGTAAGGGTAAAAAGGCAGCATCGGCGGCGACCGCATCACCGTCCAAGGCAAAACCGTCTGCAGCTACCAAGGACAAGAAGGCGGCCGCCGCGAAAAAGAAGCCGGCAGCCGCAAAATCCGCAGCCGGTGGCCAAAGCGGCGTTTCTAAGGCAAGCGCCGCTTCAAAAGCGAAAAGAGCGCCAAACCACCGACAAAAAACCTAAAGCGCCAAAACCGAAGAAGGCGGCAACACCCAAATCGAAGCCTTCCGCGGCGGCATCGAAGAAGGCAGCCGCTGCTAAAAAGTAAGGTCCGCTGTCACCGCCTTCCGTCGTCATAACCGCCGCCGCCGTACCTACGTACTCGTACGAAATTGCCGCCGCGCAAGTGTAATGTGTCACTACATGCAGTGTGATGTGACATTCAACGATGTGCCGACGAGCCGACAGACAGAGGTAGGTTGACAGCAAGACGAGACGGGGGGGGGGGAGAAGGATCCTCGCGGGTGAACGCGAGCGCCTCGTAGCGCCGCGGCATCGGGCCCGTTTATTTTTATAATATAAAAATAATACCTATAAAATAAATGGTGTACGTGTGTCGCGTCGTATGCGAATATGCGCAAGCGACCGCAATGCTAAAAAGCCCTTTTCAGGGCTAACAAAAATTTCCTATGAGTTTCTTATATGTCACGTCAATCATAATGATTGCCTAATTATTACCTGCCATAATACTTATACATCATAATATTATATTATATTATATATTGTACCGTCAGTCAGTCCTATATAATATAATATAAAATATTAATAATAACTGTAGTAGTAAACATAGCAACGAAAGAACGAACGCACGATTTAACTAAGTAGGTACGGTACCTATATAAGTTCGAATGAGTAAGCTAAATACACGTACATTAAAAACAAACAATAAACGCAGGTCAATGCGTTAAACAATTTACGAAACACTAAATACCTCTATATACCTACACCGCCTACTCAACAAATTCAACGTACGTTCACAGATTTAAAATTGTTAATACCTAGGTTAGGTAAAAAAACAAAATAAATAGATAGATAACACAACCGACCCTACGCACGCAGCACAGCACGTATATTATGTATATAGTATTATCACTTTCACACTCTCTAATTTTCTTATTATTTTAGTATTTCTTTCTCTTCGATATATACTACTATTCTAACGTTATTATATCCACTGGTAGATAGGTAGGCACCTAGTATTCATTTTCTTTCTTCTTTATTATACATTCGTTTCGCCCTCGCCCGACTGCCCGACTCCCCATACTTGTGACGTTACCCCCACCTAGCGGCGAACCGATGCTTATTATATATAAGGCAAACGCCTGTTTTAAAAAAAAAAACACACTCCGCTTACCGCACCGCTCTCGAGCGGTCGTGCTAAGTTGTCAGCGCTCACGTCCCCGTACGTTGAGTGCCTCTCGCTCTCGCGCCTCCGCCCTCCTGCTCACGCAGTCTGGGCAGCCGCCTTGTGAGTTTTTTCCTTTACTTACCGCTCTTGCCCCCTGCCGCCTGGCAGAGGTTTTAACCGCTTGTTATTGTTTTGTTTTGTTTTTGTTGTGTTACTTTGTTACTTTTCTGTTATTTTGCTTTTGTTTTTATATTATACTGTATATACTGTTTCTTGGGATAGTCACGTCTCTTGTTCTTTTCAGAACAAGCCCTGTTCTTTGAGAACAGGACAGTCCCCTCCTTACTGTTCTAGAAATTGATCGCCCCCAACATGTCCACCATAACGGAAACCCAAATCAGGCCGTCCTCAATCTGTTCGCTCCGAACATCGATGGACGACTCGCTCTCCTCGCTGCCCTGCCCCTGCCCCTGGGCATGTGCCCCTCCGGCCACCGCCGCGACTGCCCCGGCTGCCCCCAGACCGACTCGAACTCGATGGAGCACTCGGACTCCTCCTCTATTGCATCGTCCTCCCGGAAGAGGACCGCCACCCCAACCGGATTTACGTCCAGCGACAGTTCCGCCGACTCTGACGGACCATGTGACGAAACCCACTTCACAGTGAAGTCTAAACGCGCCCAAAGCGCGCCGCTAAGAACCGCTCCCGTCGGCAGCCCCTGCCGCTGCCTCACAGCCCCGCCGCCGCTGCACCCCCCGTAGCTCCCACCGCTGCCTCCACCGCAGCCCCGCCGCTGCCGCAGTACCCTTACTGCCGCGCAACCTCCCCGCTCTCTAAACCAGCAGCTCGCTGCGAACAAACTCGCCAAAATCAGGTCCGCCCCTGTCTTCCTGAGACAAGACGAATACACTAGACTGTCGAAAATTTGCTACGACAGCAAATCGGCATCGACCAGGCCACTAATCTCAGTGAGGCCATTAAAATTCACACGTCTTCAATAGAAGACTTCCGTCGCCTACAAGGCTATTTACAGCACAACGTGTGTCGTACCACATTCGCTCTCCCCGAGCGAAAGGTCAAAACAGTCATCAGGGGAGTTCCGTTCGAACTCTCCAATGACGAAATCCTGGAGGACCTTAAGTCCCAAGGCTTCCCCGTCGAAGCTGTGCATAAGATGCACAGCAGCAAAGGCAAGGGTTCCGCTTGCTCTTGCCATCCTCACTAACGTGCCGGGCAAGACCATCTTCCGGCAGGTACGCACTGTGTGCGGCCTGTCGAGGTGGTCGAGCCCCACATAGGCGCGGTTTTCCGGCGCAGTGCCACCGCTGCCAGCTATACGGGCATGCGGCGGCCAACTGCTCAGCCCCCAGGTGCGTTAAGTGCCTAGACCACCACTCGAAGAGTGTCCTCAGCCACTGACGCCGAAACCCCCTGCTTGCGTCCTGTGCGAGCAATCTGGTCACCGGCCAATTACAGGGATGCCCTCGCTCCTCGGCCCCGTCTTTAGACCTCCACCGCCGGTGAATGACACCATGGCACTCCCGGTCAAGGATGCCCCGTCAGGGCCTTCCCAGCCCCTCAGGGCCCTACGCCTCACAGGGCCCCAAGGCCTCTTATGGGCCCCTATGCCCCTGGGCTCCCTAGGCCCCTTATGGGCCCTCTAGTATGGGCCCATTCAGCCCTCCAGGCTTTTCTCAGCCCTCGCAGCCACCAATTCTCCCTGGGGCCCCAAAAGCCGACCCCGCGGACTTCCTCCGCTCCTCAACAGGCGCAACCCTCAATGGTTGATGACCTGAATACGGTTTACTCCGCTATTCAGAGCATCGACATTGGCGAGATCGCCATACTAGCGCGCAAACTGCGTGCTGCCAGGTCCCCTCAGGACCGTCTCCTCGCTCTAGGAGCACCACAATCTTTTGAGCTCGTTGTAAGTTAAGTTAATTTAACTTAACGCTATGACGACTCACTCTGCCCTCCCAAAGTCCCACGGACGTATTAAGCCTAAGGGCTTATCACTCATCTCCTTCAATACTCGCGGTTTGCGAAATAACCCCCGAGCTTAAGCTCTTCCTTCGAGATCATGAAGCCACTCCTCCTCCTACAGGAGACCCACCTCAGACCCCACAATCTCAAGGTTTCTCCATCAAAAATATTCTCTTCTTCGTGACGACAGACCTGACCGCAGAGGCGGCGGTACCATTTACTTCAAGAAGACACTTCACTGCTCTCACATTCCCACTCCGCCGCTTACAATATGGAAGCCACGGTATGCAGGCTGGCCTTGACCGGACATCCGTCCATCGTCATAGCCTCCTGCTATATCCCCAGTGGAACTCTCCCCTCAAAAGATTTTGAGGCCATCCTTGCGTTAGGCAATTCAGTTATTATGTTTGGAGATTTTAACTCTAAGCATACTGATTGGACTTGTCTTACCACTACTCAGAGCGGCAAGATACTGCTGATATCACGCAGTCTCTCGACCTCACTGTCCTCAGTCCCTCGGTGTCACTCACTATCCCGACAACACCGACCACGCTCCTGACGTATTAGACTTTGCGATAGCAAAAAGTCTGTCTCAACCTCAGGTCAATCGAGACCCTTGACGATCTTGGTTCCGACCACCGCCCTGTCTCCCTTATACTTGGCCATCAGCCACCTCCCCAACTCCCTCCGAAAACCTTCACTAACTGGAAGGGCTTCAAGACGTCCCTAGCCACAGCTTTGGACTCTCCGGACTCCCCTATCCCCTTTCTTCGGACTTATTCGACAGTACCGAAAAATCGACACCGGTCGATTCACTCTCCACCCTTATAACATCCTCCTTAAGGAGAATGAAAGGTCGTCCCAGTTGCTAATAATGGTCTTCCCATATTAGCAACCTAATAAAAAGCAAGAGGCTGCTCTCCGGAGGCAGCACTCTATCCTACCCCGAATAGACGTACGGCCAATCGTCTTCAACGAGAAGTCCGTTCACGCCTTACCAATTTCGAGACCTCGAAAAGTAATCTCATGGAGAATATCTCTCCCTCATACAGCGTACTACCGGATGGCAGAGCCCTCCGCATAGACGCTATCACTCATATCCTCCTCTCTCTCGCCCCGACAGTACTATTGCCTTCGAGGACGAGGAAAAAGCCAGTGCTTTGCAGACAGCATCGCTGCTCAATGCTCTCCCAGCTCTCAACCCACAGAGCCTCCCACATCCAGACAGTGGAGGAGAGGTCCGCCGCCGGAACTCACTCCCAGTCTCTGACCCTATCACTGTATCCAATGATGAGATCTCTTCCCTCATCAAAGGACTGAAGCCCAAAAGGCTCCGGGCGCGGATGGCATCTCAACCAAGCCCTTAAACATTTCCTGAGCAGGTGTTAACCCTTTTGGCTATTATCTTCAACGCCTGCTTTAACCTTAGTTACTTTCCACCACGTGGAAAGAGGCAACTGTCATTGGTATCCCCAAGCCAGGAAAGCCTCACAATCTCCCCTCTAGTTATCGTCCCATCAGCCTCCTCAAGGCCATGGGCAAACTATTTGAACAGGTAATCCAAACTCGCATGAGGCGCCATCTGTTTCCCACAGACGGTGACCTCTTGTCATCCCCACCAATTTGGTTTCCGAGCAGAAACACTCTTGTCCCAAACAAGTTCACCGTATTGTGGAATACATCCTCAGCGGTTTTTATCCTCGCCGTCATAAGACCATCGCGGTCTTCTTTGACATAGCGAAAGCATTTGATGAGTCTGGCGAAGGCCTTATCTACAAACTGCATTATAGGTCTCCTGATCGTCTTGTTCGTCTCGTGGCCTCCTACTTGAAAGACCGTACCTTCCGTTACAGACACGAAGGCACGCTCTCCTCGCGTCCAATCAAAGCCGGTGTCCCTGGGCTCGGTACTCGCCCTCTTCTATATATCCTGTACACCAACGACATTCCCATACCGTCGAATGGTGTTCAGATCTCCCTCTTGCAGACGACACCTCTGCAAAGGCACGTCCCTACCTTTTATACGGAACAAGATCAGTTAATGACTTGGGAGCTTGGTTCCAAAAATAGCGTATCGATGAACCCGGAAAGAGCTCCGCCGTTCACTTCGAACACAAACGACGCGCTTCACTTCTATTCCGCCAATCCGTATGTTGGGACCCCGGTCCCTGGCATACGTCCGCCATCTCTTAGGTGTCACCCTTGACACGAGGCTCACTTTCGAGCCCCATGTCAAGAAAGTGACTCGTAACGCGCGATTTTATCTGGGTAGGCTCAACGGTATGTTGGGCCGACACAGTAAATGTCCCTCCATAATAAACGGACCCTTTATAAGGTCTGCCGACCCGTAATGTCTTACGCGGCCCCATTTTTGCTCACGCTAAGCCCAAAACCTTGAACAAACTTCAAGTTGTTCAAACCTTTTCTGTCGTCGGGCTACGGCACCTTGGCGTGTAACGCCGACCTCCACCGAACTTAGAGCTCCCCACAGTCCAGCAATTTCTTAAAAACTCTCAAAACTTCTTCAAAGCTTCAGGTCCCACAATCATTTCATTCGTGAGGCAGCTTCCTGCAGCCCACTTCTCGCTATCGAGTCCGCAGACCGAGAAACGCTCTCGGACCCCCAGCTTTCGGCCGACCTGGACTGCCTCTTGGCGGCTCAGCGCCCTTCTTCCAATAATTAATATGCCTTAGGGCACGTCTCAGCGGCACTCGCCGCCTGCGCCTCTTTTCCTAAAAGGGTCGCATCAATTCTCGGTAGAAAGGCCACTATGGCCATACCGCTCCCAAGGTGGTGTTTAGTGGGTAGGCACTTAGGTTTGTTAGGTTAGTCAGTGAGTCCCTAACCACGCAGCCGGCTGCGTGGTATGCCGAAACATTCACCACCTCCTCCCCGCTTCCGGAGGTGCCTTTTGCATTGGGCGCAAAAAAAAAAGTTTAAAAATATGGTTTATATCGGTGTTACCGTCGATATAGAGACAGTGTTTAATTTTCTAGATTTCTAGTATTTTATTACGTATTAACGACAATGTCTGGACGTGGTAAAGGCGGTAAAGAGTGAAGGGAAGGCAAAGTCCCGTTCGAATCGTGCTGGTCTACAATTCCCCGTTTGACGTATTCTGAGCTGCGAGGGAAATTACGCAGAGCGTGTGGTGCCGACGCTCCGGTGTACCTGGCCGCAGTCATGGAGTACCTCGCCGCTGAAGTTCTAGAGTTGGCGGTAACGCTGCTCGAAATGACGGTGTGACGATCGCCCAGGGCGGTGTACTACCCAACATTCAGGCGGTCCTTCTGCCCAAGAAGACCGAGAAGAAGGCCTAAACAGTGTCGCTACTACACCACCACTAGGCCGAAAATGGTTGAGAACATTAGACGAGAGAAGGCGTCGACGTTGTCGGTCGGTAATGCGTTAATTGTACTATATACGTATTGCATATTCTGTTTTACACATTAGTATAATGGTGCATTCGCCGTCCGTCCGTCGACTCGTCTCTATTGCTCTATTGCTATCTACCGCTCGTGATACCTACGTGATTAAAAGGCCCTTTTGAGGGCCACAAATACGATCGATAATTTATAAATTTAGTCTCTTAGAATGCGAACGTTCTTTAAGCCTCTCCCCTCAGTTTCTCCTCCTATACATTCTTCCTTTTTGTATATTATTTTCTATTGGTAACGATACGACGAGAGCCATATTACATAATAAATAATAAAATAATATAACATAATAAAACGGTTCCTTCCTCATATCTTTGAACATATGAATTTCACCGTTCTCGTTTATAAATTTACATGCAATATTATCAGTCATAACAACATTATCATCAGTCTTAATTTTATTGTTATAAAATATACGATAATGATTTATTTTATTATAGTAGTAGTTAGTTGGATATTAGTATAATAATATATTATTTTATTAGACTGTTAAAAAAAAAAAATGCGTTCTTTCTAAACCACCGCCCGTCTCCCCCTACCCTACCCTACCCTACCCCTTCCATTCGTCCGGACAAACTAGTCGTTGATTGGTTGATATACTCTCGGTACGCTCGTTTGACCACTAGCTAGTTGAGTCACCTTAATAATGGTTATTAAAGAAATTGAAAATTTTTGTGTTCAGTGATAATTTAGTATTATCTGTGATCACATCAAACATTAAATATTCTTCAAGATGCCGCCGAAAACCAGTGGTAAAGCTGCCAAGAAGTCTGGCAAAGCTCAGAAAAACATCTCAAGTCCGATAAGAAGAGAAGAAGCACAAGAGGAAGGAGGTTACGCCATCTACATCTACAAGGTGCTCAAGCAGGTGCATCCCGATACTGGTATATCCAGTAAAGCAATGTCCATAATGAACTCGTTCGTTAACGACATCTTCGAACGCATAGCTGCAGAGGCCTCGCGTTTGGCTCATTACAACAAGCGTTCGACTATTACTTCACGGGAAGTGCAGACCTCGGTGAGACTGCTGTTGCCCGGTGAACTCGCCAAGCACGCCGTCTCCGAGGGCACCAAGGCAGTCACCAATACACCAGCTCCAAATAAGCTGGTGTATTTTAGGTGTACCAAAAATTATTTAAATTTTCAAAGGCCCTTTTCAGGGCCACAAAATATATCCGTTTCTCATAATAACGTCACACATCTCACTCACTCGTCCGTTCGTTAGTTACACTAAGAGTATTATTTTATAGACCGCGTATGCAAATGTACAATTTAAAAATAAAGAAAACTAGTACGAAAATGAATATAAAAAAAAAACAAAGGGCTCCGAATATAATTTGAAATACGTTAAACTAAATTTAGAAGAATCCGTTTTAAAACTAAAATCTGCTATAAAACGCCTACAGGGTGCATAATAACTATAGAAACAATTAAAACCAACACACAAACGATAGTTATAATAGGCGTATATCAATATAATATCGTGTCATATTATTTAAAACCACCAAAAATATTATTAAAATATAGATGGATTGGTTGGTCAGTATGAACGATAAAGTTAGGGGATTGGGGGGAAGAGATGGGTAGAAGTCTTGCCTGTAACTGCACATTGTCGGCTATATAAAAGCGTTGCAACTTTTGTCCGTTTCTTTTTTTCACATTCCGCTTAGCCCACCGCTCTCGAGCGGTCGTGTGTTAAGTAGTTAGCGCTCTCGTCCCCGAACGTTGAGTGCCTCGCTCTCGCGCCTTCGCTATCCTGCTCACGCTGTACAGCGCCAGTCGCTCGGTGAGTTCGCTTGCCACTACCACCGCTATGCCCCTGCCGCCTGGCAGGAGGTTTTGACCGCTTATTTTTATTACTTGTTTTTACTTGTTATTTGTTATTTTTATTGTTATTTTATTGTTATTTTTCTGTTACTATTTTTATATTGTGTTATTGTTTCTTGGAACAAAGTCACTTGTTCTTTTCAGAACAAGCCCCTGTTCTTTTGAGAACAGGGACCCCCTCCCTTACCCTTACTGTTTCAGAACAGAACGTCGTCCCCTTCCCCCAACATGTCCACACTGGACCTATTTAGGACCTTTATAGCCGCCCTAAACCAATCTCTTGGTCTGGGCATCAATCTGGATGAGTCGGCCCTCGCCGCAATCCTCGCGTCCGTTGCCCCTCGGGCATGCACCCCCGGCCCCGTCGCCTTCCACGGCTGCCCGCAGACCGACTCACCCGCGTCCCGACGCCATGCCAATCAACGGAGGCTCGTGTCGCTCCTCCGCGTCCTCCCGGAAGAGGTCCATCACCCCAACCGGCTACACATTCAGTAGCAGTTCCGCGGACTCGACGGAACTATGACAGAAGAGACCCCGTTCTGTAGTGAAATCAAACGCGGCCCAAAGCGCGCCGCTAAAACCATCCCCAGTCCAGCAGCCCCTGCCGCCACCTCCGCAGCCCCGCCGCTGCACTCACCCCGCAGCTCCCACCGCCTCCCTCCGCAGCCCCCGCTGCCGCCGCAGTGCTACCGCTCAACTCCCCGCCTCCAAGCCAGCGGCTCGCTGCGCCCGACCCTCGCCAAGAATCAGGTGCCGCCCTGTCTTTTAGAGACAAGGAAAATATACTAGACTGTCGAAAATCTGTTACGACAGTAAAATCAGTATCGGTCAGGCCACCAATCTAGGAGAAGCCATTAAAATTATCTGGACGACTTTCGCCGACTCACCAGGCTTTTCACAGCCGAGCGTGTGTCATCACGTACGCTCTCCCAGAGAGCGCAAAGTCAGGGCCGTAATCCGCGGTGTCCCATTCGAGCTCGCCAACGAGGACATCCGGGACCTCAAGTCCCAAGGCTTCCCCGTCGAAGCAGTGCATAAGATGCACAGCAGCAAGAAGGGTTCCCGCGCCTAGCCATCTTGACAAACGTGCCGGGCAAAGACCATCTTCCGGGGTACGCACCGTGTGCGGCCTGTCGAGAGTGATCGAGCCCCATAGCAGTGCCACCGTTGCCAGCTTTACGGGCATGCGGCGGCTAACTGCTCAGCCCCAGGTGCGTTAAGTGCCTGAACCCCATCACTCGAAAGAGTGCCTCGGCCCACTCCGCCGAATAACCGCCAGCTTGCGTCCTTTGCGAGCAACCTGGCCACCGGCCAACTACAGGGTTCCCTCGCGCTCCTCGGCCCCGTCTTACTAGACCTCCACCGCCTGTTAATGAAAACACATTCCAGCACTTCCGTCAAGAATGCGTCAGAACTTCCCAGCCCCTCAGGGCCCTACTGCCCTCACAGGCCCCCTAGGCCTCTTTGGGCCCCTGGGCCTCTTAGGCCTTCATGCCCCTTCTAGGCCCTGTTTATCCAGCCTCCGGGCTTCTCTCAGCCCACAGCCACCAATTCTCCCTGGGGCCCAAAAAGACGACCCCCCGCGGACCCTCCACTCCTCAACAGGCGCAACCCTCAATGGTTGATGGACCTGAATACAGTTGCCGCTATTCAGAGCATCGACATGGCGAGATCGCCATACTAAGCGCGTAAACTGCGTGCTGCTAGGTCCCCTCAGGACCGTCTCCTCGCTCTAGCGGGCACCACAATCTTCTGAGCTCGTTGTAAGTTAAGTTAATTTAACTTCACTATTACAGATCACTCTGCCCTCCCAAAGTCCCACGGACGTATTAAGCCCTGGGCTTATCACTCGTGTCTTTCAATACCGCGGTTTGCGAAATAACCTCCCGAGCTTAGCTCTTCCTTCGAGATCTGAAACCGACCTCCTCCTCCTACAGAGACCACCTCGGACCCCAGAATCTCAAAGTTTTTCCATCAAAAGTATTCTCTTCTTCGTAATGACAGACCTGACCGCAAAGGCGGCGGTACTGCCATTTACTTTAGAAGATACTACACTGCTCCATTCCCACTCTGCCGCTTACAAATATGGAAGCACGGTATGCAGGCTGGCCTTGACCGGACATCCGTCCATCGTCATAGCCTCCTGCTATATCCCCAGTGGAACTCCTCAAAAAGATTTTGAGGCCATCCTTGCGTTAGGCAATTCAGTTATTATGTTTGGAGATTTAACTCCAAGCATACTGATTGGACTTGTCTTACCACTACTCAAGTGGCAGAAACTGCGATATCACGCAGTCTCTCGATCTCACTGTCCTCATTCCCTCGGTGTCACTCACTATCCACAACACCGACCACGCTCCTGACGTATAAGACTTTGCAATAGCAAAAGAAGTCTCCCTCAACCTCAGGTCAATCAGACCCTTGACGATCTTGGGTCCGACCACCGCCCTGTCTCCTATACTTGGCTTCAGCCACCTCCCAACTCCTCCACGAAAACCTTCACTAACTGGAAGGGCTTCAAGACGTCCCTAGCCACAGCTTTGGACTCTCGGACTATCCCCTTTTTCGGACTTATTCGACAGTACCGAAAAATCGACACCGCGGTCGATTCCTCCTGCCTATAACATCCTCCTTAAGGAGAATGAAAGGGTCGTCGGTTGCTAATAATGTGGTCTTCCCTTACATATTAGCAACCTAATAAAGCAAAGAGCTGCTCTCCGGAGAGCAGCACTCTATCCAACCGTATAGACGTACGTCGTCTTCAACGAGAAGTCCGTTCGCCTTACCGAATTTCGAGACCTCGAGTAATCTCATGGAGAATATCTCTCCTCTCATACAGCGTACTATCAGATGGCAGAGCTCTCCGCATAGACGCTATCACTCACACTCCTCCTCTCTCTCGCCCCGAAGGTACTATTGCCTTCGAGGACGAGGAAAAAGCTGAGTGCTTTGCAGACAGCATCACTGCTCAATGCTCTCCCAGCTCTCAACCCACAGAGCCCTCCCGCATCCAGACAGTGGAGGATGACGTCCGCCGCCGGAACGCACTCCCCACAGTCTCTGACCCTATCACTGTGTCCAATGATGAGATCTCATCCCTCATCAAAGGACTGAAGCCCAAAAAGGCTCCGGGCGCGGATGGCATCTCCAACCAAGCCCTTAAACATTTTCCTGAGCAGGTGTTAACCCTTTTAGCTATCATCTTCAATACCTGCTTCAACCTTAGTTACTTTCCACCACGTGGAAAGAGGCAACTATCATTGGTATCCCCAACCAGGAAAGCCTCACAATCTCCCTCTAGTTATCGTCCCATCAGCCTCCTCAAGGCCATGGGCAAACTATTTGAACGAGTTATCCAAACTCGCATGAGGCGCCATCTGTTTACAGACGGTGACCCTCTTGTCATCCCTCACCAATTTGGTTTCCAGCAAACACTCTTGTCCCCAACAAGTTCACCGTATTATGGAATACATCCTCAGCGGTTTTATCCTCGCCGTCATAAGACCATCGCGGTCTTCTTTGACATGCGAAAGCGTTTGATAGAGTCTGGCACGAAGGCCTTATCTACAAACACAATATAGTCTCCCTGATCGTCTTGTTCGTCTCGTGGCCTCCTACTTGAAAGACCGTACCTTCCGTTACAGACACGAGGCACGCTCTCCTCGCGTCCAATCAAAGCCGGTGTCCCTCAGGGCTCGGTACCCCTCTCCTATATATCCTGTACACCAACGACACCCATACCTTCGAATGGTGTTCAGATCTCTCTCTTTGCAGACGACTGCCCTCTACAAAGGCACGTCACTACGCTTTATGGAACAAGATCCAAAGTCAGTTAATGACTTAGGGCTTGGTTCCAAATAACGTATCGATGAACCCGGAGCTCCGCCGTTCACTTCGAACATAAACGACGCTGCTCACTACTATTCCGCCAATCCGTATGTTAGGGACCCCGGTCCCCTGGCATACGTCCGCTAAATCTTAGGTGTCACCCTTGACACGAGGCTCACTTTCGAGCCCCATGTCAAGAGTAACTCGTAACGCACGATTTTATCTGGGTAGGCTCAACAGTATGTTGGGCCAACACAGTAAATGTCCTCCGCAATAAGAGAACCCTCTATAAGGTCTGTATACGACCAGTAATGACATACATTGCCCCCTTTTGCTCACGCTGCCCAAAACCTGAACAAACTAAGTTGTTCAAAACTTTTGTCGTCGGGCTACGAACGCACACTGGTACGTCCGTAACGACCTCCACCGAACTTAGAGCTCCACACAGTCCAGCAATTTCTAAAAACTCTCTGAAAACTTCTTCAAAGCTTTAGAGTCCTCTAATCATTTCATTCGTGAGGCAGCTTCCTATGCAGCCACTTCCCTTCTCGCTATCAAGTCCGCAGACCGAGAAACGCTCTCTCGGACTCCCCAACAGCTTTCGCCGACCTGGACTGCCTCTTGGCAGCTCAGGCAAAGCCTTCTTCTTCCACTATTTAATATGCCTTAGTAGGCACGTCTCAGCAACTCGCCGCCTGCGCCTCTTTTCTAAAGAGGGTCGCGTCCGACTCGGCAGTAAGGCCACTATGCCCAAATCCGTCCCAGGTGGTGTTTAGTGGGTAGGCACTTAGGTAGTTAGGTTAGTCAGTGGGTCCCACATAACCGCAGCCGGCTGCGTGGTATGCTTAAAGCATTCACCCTCCTCCCCGTTTCGGAGGTGCCTTTGCATTGGGCGCAAAAAAAATTGTACGTTTTTATAATACCACTGTCTCCCGCGCGTTAAGCACGTGTATAGTGAATATTTTTCTAAGTTCTTGTGTAGTATTAGTTAGTGTACAATGGCACGTACTAAGCAGACCGCTCGGAAATCCACCGGTGGTAAAGCGCCGCGTAAACAGCTGGCCACCAAAGCAGCCCGTAAGAGCGCACCAGCAACCGGCGGTGTTAAGAAACCCCATCGCTACAGGCCCGGTACCGTCGCTCTCCGTGAGATTCGTCGCTACCAGAAGAGCACCGAGCTCCTCATCCGCAAATTGCCGTTCCAACGTTTGGTGCGTGAAATAGCTCAGGATTTCAAGACCGACCTCCGCTTCCAGAGCTCCGCCGTGATGGCCTCAAGAGCTGGCAAACTTACCTAGTCGGGTTGTTCGAGGATACCAACATACGCGATTCATGCAAAACGCTTAACCATTATGCCGAAAGACATACAGTTGGCGCGCAGAATTCGCGGAGAACGAGCAATTAAGCTCAACTTCTCTACCGATTGTGTTGTGAACTACGTTTAATTTTAACATCAATCATCGATTGTTAGTGTGATAGTGGCAATGATTTACTATTAAATATGCCTCATTAACAACTATGTACGTACGATGATGATTGTGTTGGTTTACCGTATGTTATTTCACTTTCTTAAAGGCCCTTTCAGGGCCGCATATGTTCTACACAATAAACTGTGCGTTTCTTTAGAATATAAAAGAACGTTAAACGAGCAGTATAGATGTATGTATGGTAATATTATGAGATAACAAAAAAAATAAATTACAAAAATATATAATAACGAGCTAAGGCTCAACAAATCGAAATGTTATTTAGATACCGTTTAAATAAATGAATCTAGTAGAGACAACAAACTGTATACTATTTAACATTATTATTATATACTTAATAAGAAAAAAAAAATTACATAGCCCACTCTTTCATTCATTGAAGTCGGTTAACTCACGATATGAACGCTCAATAACGTCTCTTACCACTTCAATCAACGGAGACGTCATTCGGTTCAACGATTAACATATATATATATATATATAATTCTATATAAAAAATAATTAATAAACAAACGAATGTGTGTTTGTTTATTAATTAAAATATAATCATATATCTCATGGTCAGAGAAGGAAAAATTCGCTAAGATACACAGTAGGGTAAAACACCTGTCTCGACGGATGATCATCACCATCATCGCCGATCGCCTCTGACGACGCCTGCCGCTTCCGTGCGTGGTGTCCACCGCGACGACCACCACTATCAACAACATCATCATCATCATCATCATCATTATTACATCCTTCACAGGTCCACTGCTGAAAATAGCCCTACCCCAAGGAAAGCCTGTAACAGCTAGCTGGCTGTTTATCATAATATACGTTATATAATATAATATATAACATAATATACGTTCATAATAATATAAACGTTTATAATAATAATAATATTTACTCCACCAACATAATACCCCCCTCCACTCCATGTCATTTTATTTGCCCGCCATTTATATTTCCCCGCGCCTCACTTCAACCGTCTCAGACGTCTGTGACTCTAATATAAGGAGAATTTTCATTGCGGCTTTTTATCTGTCTGTCGTCGTGCGTTCGTAACGTATGTTCTTATATTTATTATTTTGAGTGTTGTCTTTCTTCTTTAAGAAAATGACCGGTCAGTAAAGGTGGTAAGGTTTGGGGAAAGGTGGAGCGAAGCGGCACAGAAAGGTTCTTCGTGATAACATCCAGGGTATCACCAAACCGGCTATCAGACGTCTCGCTCGCAGGGCGGTGAAAACGTATCTCCGGGTTAATCTACGAGGAGACGCGGTGCCTCCAGGTGTTGCTTGAGAACGTGATTCGTGACGCTGTTACATACACCGAGCATGCGAGGAAAACCGTCACCGCCATGGATGTCGTCTACGCCCTGAAACGTCGAGGACGTACTCTATACGATTCGGCGGCTAATTCTTATACGAGGAGAAACATTGTCGCCGCAGCGTACTACGGTTCTCTGTCCGCTCCTAGATTGTCGATACATGCGCGCAGTGTATGTGTGTGTTACAACGTGGTTGCGAATATGAGAACAGGACAATGAATCTCGTATAGAAATTTAAAAAGGCCTTTTCAGGGCCGCAAATTTATCGATATAACTATTTGTTTCGTGAGAGTATCGTCACTTAAAATAAATGATGTGTGCACACTTGTATGTTGTATGGATGTGTATAAATGGTATGATTATGTACATAATTGCAAATGTATGTGTGTGTTTATAGTCATGTATGTATGTATGTATGGTAGTTTACATTAGAATTAGATGTGTCTACTAAGTTATGTTATTTAAAAGATATAAAGGCATCACATAAGATGTACCTACATATACGGATTAAACGCGGAATAACATTCGATTATTTGATTAGGTATTAGCTAAAAGGTAATCTGAATAATAGAAACGACAATTCATGTGTGCACATACGTTTAAATGATTTTATACTCTTCCTATGTTTGGCGATACCTACTGAACAAGTACAAGATATCGCCATATTGAAATATGTTCGTAGAAATATATTATCATGATTCCGACTTAATTTTTTTTTTCTTATTTATCTCTCTTATTACATTACACATATATACATAATAATATAATATACTACATTTTAATAATATCACACTTCTTTTTTTTTGTTTTAATTTAATACTTAACGATATTATTGTTTGTTTTTTCTTTTCTTTTAAAATGTAATTGCATACTTGATGCTTTATAAACATACATTACTTTGAAACGTGCCCAGCTTTTGTACGTATTTTGAAGGAGTATAGGAACGTGTTGCAACATTCTAGAGATAATGATGATTTATAATAATGATTTAGGATTTCAGTGGAGATATTTGAAAATATTATAGACTATTTTCAAAGGTCATTACGCTTTTGTAAGGGACTTCGGTCTGTGAGCCTCGAGACCTCTTCGTGTTTTGACCTTCGACGTATAATCGGTCGTTGCTTTACGAATAATGCATTACCGGCGTGACCTCTGCCTTCTGTCTAACCTCAGGATATTAACTTTTAATAGACCGATTTAAATTTAACTCAACTAGTGAGCAAATAGAGAAAATCATTTTAAAGGCGGCACATGGTACGCTCAGAATATAGTGAACAAAATAAACATCCGTCGCTCGTCTCGATCACTTATTAACGTAGCGGATTGGTCTGTGCACAATCTCAAATATATACCGTATTAACTTTTTGAATGCGATAATATTTATAAGTCACGGTAAAATTAAATTTTATTCAAGACGTTCTAGTGAAAAGTTTGAAGTGTTCGTACGAGAAAACGTCTCGCAGCACCAGTTCTCCTTACGGTTAAGCTTTGGCTGGGGGTAAGGCGATAGGTGCATAAGAATCTAAGTGTGTGTTGTTTGGGATTAGCAGTGGTCCCAAACAACCGCCGGTTGCTGCCACTCCGCCGATCGTTGAGTCCGCATACTCCGTGAGGCGTCGAGGTCCTCGGCCCTAGGTGAGTTCTTAGGCACCTAGATTCTCGTGCCCTAGGTGTCTCAGTCGCGTTCTAGAGTTCCATCTAGCACTTCCCCAACCTCGTAGGAAAGGGGTAGGCAGTGCGCCAAAGTGTCGAAACCAACTCTTCACCACCCTAACTACCATTCGCGCGCTTCATCGTCGGCTCGGAGGTGAATTATCATCAGATGGACATACGCATCATCATTACAGTAGGGACTGTTAGGACAACATGACGGGTAAGGGGGCCCCGCCGCGTTAAAACCGGACAGACCCGGGTATTGGATCGTCCACTATTGGTGAGGGACCTCTCGACGGAGCGTTCCAGGGTCGTAGGCGCCTTCAGCCAATACCAGAAAACCTGCGTCGCCGATAAGGCACCCGCAACGCCCGCCCACCGTGCCTGAGCGCACGAGTGATCGGGAACCGGCGCTACCACAACGGGGTAAGAAAACCGCGCGGGCCTCCGCCGGAAAACGCATCGCTTTTGAAAAGAAACAATGCGTCGGAAATTCATCATCTTCGTGTCATCATCCTCCTCGTCCGGATCGGAGGACGAACCTTAACAGGGAAGGATTCAGAACCTACGCCTCACCGCCAGAAGTCGCCGTCCCTCTGAAATAACCCCCTCCTCACCCGGCCGCAGGATCAACGCACGGGCAGTTCAGTTTGAGCAGGAGGGTCCCACGGGTGAGACGCAACATCCTACGCAACGATTGCCACCGCTGGACAATCCTCGTCAAATCCATCAGGCCTACCACATGACGATGGACAGGCCTCAACCAGCTATGCCCAACTGGCAGCGATGCCAGCAGTACCCAGGACTAAGACTCCAGAGCGCCGCAACCTCAGCAGGAGGTAGAAAACGCCATCTGGTAGAGGTGCCTCCCGGATTGGACGAGGCACGAAATGCTAAATAAGAAGCTCGGACAGCCTCCTAACGCCCGTCCGTTCGGGAAGGGTTCGATTCACCACAGAGCCCGTAAGAATTCCGGGCAATACAAAAATAAACGAACTCTGAAAAGGTACCAGAATTGTCCTGGTACTGCTACTGATGAGAGAAGCCCACTAAGGTGGGCATCCGGGGGCTGCCAGTGGAGCACGGATACCGTCAAAATAGAAGGGCTATCAGGGCAGTTCCCATCAAATATGTGAGGCAATCCCACCCAAGAACAGACCTGGATGCCTCTACATATAGCTGGACCACCTAAGTTTAGAACAACAATATGTATAAGATCGACGAACTCCTGTACATGGGGGGTCGTCAGAAACCTGGCAGGACAGTGGGCCCGGCCCAATGCCACCGCTGCCAGGCTTTTGGTCACGCCTCAAGCCAGCTGCCACAGACCAATTAAGTGTGTCCGCTGCTGCCGAGAACACGCCAAGCCAATGCCCTGGGGTAGGGATGAAAAGAACCTACATGCGCATGAGTGTAGCCATACAGCAAACGACCGCCGCTGCCCAGTCCTGAGAGGATTGCGAGGAAGCAGGGATTACCCTACCAGGTTACTTCCGGAAGACCCGAAGGTCCCCAGAGTCGCCCGAGAACAGTCGAGATCAACCAAACGGGTGGTAACCATCAGAGGAGAGAGGCAAACAGCCCCCCACCGCCCCGTAACACCAATGGTGGAACCCGCCACAGTAAGGGCAACCACCGGGGCGACTCTGCAGCCCCCGCTGGCGCCACCCGGGCGTCAGCCCTCAAGAAGAGAAGCGGGAAAAAGAAGAAGGGCGCCTCCTCCTCAGGCTGCAACCTCAACCCCACCCAATGGTAACGATAGCCTCGCAGGCGCAGGTTACCAGGAGAGAAAAATCACAGATGGTAGAGCGCCAGAAAGGGCTCTATCTGAAAATAGAGCCCGCTCTACTCATAGAGCGCGCTCTACCATAAAAAAAATAAAAACCCAGCCGAGACCAGTACCAACTACAACATCTAGACAACGGCCAACCGCCAGCACAGACACCATGGATGCTATCCAGAGGCTGGTTGGCACATCGCCGTGAGGTCGGTAGCCAGGTTCTGGCCGACATGGAAGCCGGCGCCGACCTATAACCGCAGTGATGGGGCACGCGCAGCTACTGGCTCGGCACTACGGTGGCGGCGAATCAGCCCGAACCACGCCTGCTCTGGAACCCGGACGGTATCCAGCAGAAGCTCCATGAACTCCATGTATCAACATGAAGACATATAATCTTGCTGGGAGGAGACAAAGTTGAGGCCATCTACGCACACCAAGATGCCAACTTCCCAAATTTACAGGAGGACAGAAGTCAACGCTCAGGGAACCGCCTATAGAGCACAGCGGTTCTGAGTGAGAAGGACATCGTCCACCTGGAGCTGAATTACCGTCGCTGCAAACAGGATCACAAAATCAATACAAGAAGCCCTCAAGCGCGCCTCTGATCGTCCTCTGACAGTCGCAGAGACGAGCTGCCACGGAACTACGTGTGCAGCTCAACCAAGCGCGCGAAGCTCTGGGCACGTTCTCGCTGCCCACATAAAACGAGATTAAATAAACTGACGGATGAGCTGTCGGTTGCAATCCAGGCCCACCGTGGAAGGCCTGGGAGCGACGCATATGGAAAGCCGAAGATCAGGAAGCGTCGCTCTACAAATTGAACCGACAGCTAACTAAGACTAGACCCCCGTCTGCCCGCTGACCAACAATGCGGGCGGGCGTTGTTCTGAACCCAAGGTGAGCGGATATCCTAGCCGAGCACTTCAGGGCAATTTATGCCGAACCAGCAAGTGCCGGTACATCAGACTTCACGCCCAAGGAGGCCGCGTACAGGAGTTCTGTCGTCGCCACGCCACCGCTTGCAGGAGAGTGATTCATCTCCCCGCTGAACTGCGGAGGACGTTAACCTGCCTGCAACCGAGGAAGGCGCCGGGGCACGACCGGGTCAAAACGCTGCACTTCGACAGCTGCCCCATAGAGCCATTGTAGAGCTGGGACGACTCTACAATGGCATACTGCGAGACTTCACACTTCCCGGAGGACTGGAAAATCGGCAAGGTCATAGTTCTGCCGGGCCCGGGAAGGACAGGCGAGCAGCTAGTTATAGACCTATAACGCTGCTGTCGCACATAAACTATTCGAAAGAATCATTAAGAAGAATCCGCCCGTACGCCCAACTTCGGGCGGAGCAACACAGTTTGGAACGGGCACTCCACAGCAACACAGCTGTCCAAGTGCTGCACCACCTGGCGGCCGAACATAATCGGATCGCACATCGTTGGGCGTCTTCCTCGATATCGAGAGGCGTTCGACGGGTGTGGCCTACTTTCTCTGGATGATACACCAGACGGTGTCCCTCGGCTATGCTGCGGCTGGTGGCGTCATTTCTAGCCGACCGGAGCTTCTACGTCTGTGTCGAAGATGCCGATCCGCAGTAAAACCCATAGGCTGGCGTACCACAGGGCAGCTGTCTTTCGCCGATCATTTACGCGGCGTATAAATGATATCCCTACACTGGCAGGACTTACGCGAATGGGAGGACGATGTGAGCTGGCGCTATATGCGGACGATAGCGCCTACTACCTCGTCCAGAAGAGCCCATCTGCGCCGCCAAAATGCAGCGCCTGCTGGACCTGCTGCCACCGTGGCTGGATGAGTGGAGGATGGCCGTAAATGAAGACGGCCGCTCTCCTCACCTGCCGATATGAAACTTCCCCGTTGACGCTAGAGGCCAGGAGATTGTGAAAGACCGTGACCTACCTTGGATGCCGGATAGATAGGATGCTGCATGACCGCGCACGTCGACATCGTCGTCCGCAATGCCAGATGTGCGCGGGCGATGCTCCGTCCAGTCCTGGCATTCAAGCTCTCCATCAAGACCAAAATAAAATATATAAAGTACATAGACCTAAGATCACCTACACCGCTCCGGCCTGGTACGCACTCTAAGCGAACGGCAGGGCAGCGGCTGCAGGTTCAACAGAATTACTCATTACGAACTATCGTCGGTGCCTGTCGCTACGTCCGGAATGACGTCATCGCAGCCAACCTAAGGATAAAGCATCCAGAATTCGTGGCCCGTCTGGCGCGCGGTTTGTTTGACCGCGCAGACAAGCGACCACATAAACTATCTAAACAACCTAGCAACTCTACATGCTCGGCCTCCGGACGGGCGACCTCTAAGAACTCCTCTCTATAGCGATTAGAGTCAGTAACAACCCACAATGCCGCAGATAGGCCACCTGAACATATACTTGAAACCAACAAAAATGAAACGAACTCGCAACGACCGGGGCGAACGGTCGCCGACAATACTAACAATGCCATGATGGCTCCATGACCGGTACATAGTGATGTACTGCGAGGAGAACCAGGTATGGGGACTTGTGGCCCGAGACCTGCTGGGTGCTAAACAGCACACATGCAGACGACAACGTTGAGTGCGCCACCTGGAAAGGATCTCTAAGTGTGTGTTGTTTGCGGATTAGCGGTGGTCCCAAACAACCGTCGGTACGACATACTCCGCTAAGCGTCGAGTCCGTATACTCCGCGAGGCGTCGAGGTCACCGGCCCTTAGGCAGATTCTTAGGCACCCTAGAGCGTTCTCGTGCCCTAGGTGTCTAGTCGCTCTAGAGTGCCATCTAAGCACTTCCCCAACCCTTTCTTTAAGAAAGGGGTAGGCAGAATGCGCCAAAGTGTCGAGCCAACAACCCACCCACAACCTACCATTCGCGCCGCGCTTCATCGTCGGCTCGGAGGTAAGTTATCATCAGATTGGACATACTGCATCGCTTGTATCATTACACAGTAGGGACTGTTAGGGGACAGCAACAATAATGACGGGTAAGGGAAGAGGCCCCCGCCCCTCGCGTAAATAAACCCCGGATCGCCCGAGTTTTGGATCGTCCGTTATTGGTGAAGGACCTACAATATCCGGAGCGGTCTGTAGCAGTGGCTTCATACAGCCAGATTCCCACTAGGCCTTCGTCGCCGAAGGACCGCTACAGGCGCCGTGTCGCCCACCGCACCTGAGCGTACGGTGGGCGAGAACCGACACCTACCTCAGCGGGTAAGAAAACTGCGCGAGGCACGCCACCGAAACCGACGCATCGAGATTCGAGAAGAAACAATGCGTCGGAATTTCTCATCATCGTCGTCATCATCATCATCGTCCGGGTCGGAGGACGAAGACAATAAAAATTACGGATCACCACCGAAGTCGCCTGGTCGCGAAAACCATCCCCCCGTATCATCAGGCCGCAAAAGCATAGGCGATACGGCCGACCAGATGGAGGAAGAGTCATGGATGGGGTCCACAAATCGACCACATACGCCACCCTAGCCCCGTTTGCCGGAGGATCTCCCCGCGCCTACCACCAACCCCTGGCCCACCAGTAGACGATGGCCAGGGCCGTCTAGTATAGCAACTGGTAGCTGCCCCGGCAGTACCACGGACGAGGTGAGTTACCCACAAAGTCGGAAGATTCCGGACCTTAGAAAATACCTCAACGAAATCTCAGAACCTACCAACCTTGTCGTGGTACTGTTACACCCGGAGGACAAGCCCACTAAAGTGGGCATCGAGGGGCTACCAGTGGGCTGGATGCAGCAGATAGGAGGCTATCAGGGCAATGGGATTTCCTCTAGTACGTATGAAATCCCACCTCGTGAGGGCAGACCTGGATGCCTCTACTTCGCCCAGCTGGACCACCTGAGCCTGGAACAGCTAAGGACTTATACCTATCGACGAGCTACTCTACATGAAGGAGTAGTCATTGAAGCCTGGCAGAGACGAGTGGGCCCGGCACAATGCCACCGCTGCCAGGCCTTCGGACACGCTGCGAACTGTTTCAGGCCAGTGGTGTGTCCGCTGTGGAAAACCATCAAGCGAAAGATTGCCCAAGGGGTAGAGATGAAGAACCGAAGTGCGCTAATTGTGGCCAAAGCCACACAGCTAACGATCGCCGCTGCCCCGTACTGAGGAGGATTGCCAGGAAGCAAGGGATCACCTTGGGCTATACCGAAGCCCTAAGAGGTCCCTCAGAGTCGCCCTGCAGTAACAATCCAAGAGGACGGGTGGGCAACAGTCAGAGGGAGGGGAAGACAAGCCCACCCCCTGTGCCCACCGCACCGCAACCGCAACCTCAGCAAACTCAATCAGCGGAGCCCGCTCCGATTAAGGCTACCACCGGGCTCACACTGCCGCCAACGATGCCACAGAAGGGCAACCTTCCCAAAAAGGAAGAGGGTGCGCAGCAGGAAAAAAAGAACAACCTCCTCAGCCGGTGACCTCTGCCCCTACCCCGGCGGTAACGTAGCCCTGGCGCAGGTTACCGAGAAGAAACCAACATGGGTAGAGCTCCGGGAAGAATCTATCGAAAATAGAGCCTGCTCTACACAGAGCACGCTCTACAGAGGAGAATGGAGTACCGACACCACACGAGACCAGTACCTTCATCAACAAGACCACCTACAGCTGCCCCGGACGACAGATGCCATCCAGAAACTGTTGGCATAGCCATAGAGTGGGCAGCCAAGTCCCGGCGATATCAGAGCCGGACTGATCCTATAACCGCCGTCATGAAGGCATTGGCGCAGCTACTGGCTCGACTCTACGGTGGTCTAATCCGGATAACCTGCGCCTCTTATACTGGAACCCAGACGGAATCCAGCAGAAGTTATATGACCTCCGCACTATCGCTCAACAGCAAGACATACATTGTCATACTGTTGGGCGAAACAAATAAGACCATCTACGCGCATAAAGCTGCCAAACTACCACATTTACAGGAGGCTCTACAATGGTATTCTGCGGACTTTCCACTTCCCGGAGAGCTGGAAAATAGGCAAGATTATCGTCTTGCCTAAGCCCGGAAGGACAAGCGTAAACAGCTAGTTACAGACCGATAACGCTGCTACCGCACATAGCCAATGTTTGAGCGCATTATTCTAAAGAGTCCGCCCGTGCATACAACTGCGGGCGGAACAACATAGTTTCGGGCGGGCACTCTGATCAGACACAGCGGCCAGAGTACTGCACCTGCTTGCAGTCGAGCAGAATCTAGAGAGACATCGTTGGGCGTCTTCTTGGACATAGAAGGCGTTCGAGGGTGTGGCACTCTGGATTACTCTTTAGATGGAACAACAATGTCCCTCCTGCTATGCTGCGGCTAGTGGCGTCGTTTCTAGCCGACCGGAGCTTCTACGTCTGTGTCGAGGATGCCGAGTCCGCAGTTAAGCCCATAAAACCCGGCGTACCACGGGCAGCTGTCTCTCGCCGATCCTGTACGCGGCATACACAAAATGACATACCAACGCTAGCTGGACATCTGCGCGAATGGGAGGACGACGTAGAGCTGGCGCTATATGCGGATGATAGCGCCTACTACCTCGTCCAGAAGAGCTCTGCCGTCGCCAAGATGCAGCGTCTGCTGGACCTGCTGCCAGCGTGGCTGGATGAGTGGAGGATGGCCATGAACGTGGGAAAACGGCCGCTCTCTCACCGCCGCTGCAAAATTTACCACCACCACTACCAGGCTAAAGAGATCGCGTATCAGAAGGCCGTAACCTACCTTAGGTGCCGGATTGACGGGATGCTGCGCATGACCGCGCACGTCGACATCCTCGTCCGCAATGCCAGATGTGCGCGGGCGATTCTCCGTCAGTCCTGTCAAGCTTTCAATCAAGAACGAAAATCAAGACCTATAAATTATACATAAGACCGAAGTTAACGCCACGCCGCTCCGGCCTGGTACGCGCTCTTGAGCAACAGACAGAGCGCGGCTGCAGGCTATAAAATTTAACATTACGAACCATCGTCGGTGCAGGTCGCTACGTCCGGAATGACGTCATAGCCAACCTGAAAATGGAAACAATAGAAGAATTTGTGGTCCGATTGTCGCGCGGTATGTTCGACCGCGCTGACAACGGACCACACCCATCTCAACAACTTCGCGCTACATGCGCGCCCCGGACGGGCGACCTCTACCAAAGAACTCCTCTCTGCAGAGATTAGAGGTCGGTATAACCCGCAATGGCGCAGATAGGCCAACCCAGATACCCAAATAGACAACCAAAAGCTAAATTAGCCGATTTTAAAAATTATTCACAGCGACCGGGGAACCGAACCCGGAACGCTGCCCAACTAACAATGCCGAAAAAATCGGCTCCCAGGACCGGCCCATAGTAGTGGGCCGTGAGGACACCCGGGCAATGGGGGAGACGCGAGGCCCGATACCTGACAGGTGCTGGGCACCTGCAGACGACAACGTTGAGAGTTGAGCGCCACCTGGAAGAATCTCCTAAGTGTGTGTTGTTTGTGGATTAGCAGTGGTCCCAAGCAACCGCCCGTACGACATACTCCGCCGATCGTTGAGTCCATACTTCGTGAGGCGTCGAGGTCACAGCCCTTAGGTGAGATTCTTAGGCACCCTAAACGTTCTCGTGCCCTAGGTGTCTAGTCGCGTTCTAGAGTGCCAACAAGCACTTCCCCTTAACCCTTTCGTAGGAAAGGGGTAGGCAGTGCGCCAAAGTGTCGAAACCAACTCACCACCACAACCTACCATTCGCGCCGCGCTTCATCGTCGGCTCGGAGTAAGTTAACATCAGATTGGACATACTGCATCGTTTGTATCATTACACAGTAGGGACTGTTAGGAACCAACAACAATGACGGGTGAGGAGGGCCCCACCCCTCGCGTTAGAAGCCCCGGATCGCCCGGGCGTACTGGAGCGCCCTCTACTCGCCCGCGACTTATCAAATCCGGAGCGGTCCGTAGTAGCCACATTCAGCCAAATCCCGCGCAGGAAGGCCCAATCGCCAGTCAAGGGCCCGCACCGAGCCAACTCGCCACCGTTCATGAACGAACAGCTGGACAGGAAACGACGCCCATGCCGCAGCGCAAACGAAAACGGCGAGCGCCACACCACCGGAACCGAAGCATCCCTCTGAGGAAGAGGCAATTCCTCAAGCACCATCATCATCATCATCATCATCTTCGTCCTCATCATCGTCGAAGAGGATGAACCACCACTGCCGGAGCGGAAGGGTTCACAATACCCGCAAATCGCCATCACCACCTACATGCATCTCACCCGGACCGTCGTAGCCTCATGGATTCGGCCCAAGAGGAGCAAGGTGGTGAAGAAACCTACAAGCTGGGGGTCCACCACCTGCGCGACCCTAGCTGCATCCATCGGACGGTCATCGCCGTCGAATATCAATCCATCGGGCCTGCCGCAGGATGACGGACAAAGGCCCTCTACAAGTTACGCCCAGCTGGCAGCCACCGCACCTGCAATACCCAGGACAAAGGCGGCGGGCACACCTCAACCTGTGAGGGAGGTTGAAAAGGCGAGATACCGCCCATAGTAGTAGAATGCCTCCCGGTTGGACGGGGCATTTCAAAACATTGAATGCTATGTTAGGCCACGCCCCAATGCCCGCCCATTCGGAAGGGCGTTAGATTCGCCCGCAGAGTCGATGAGTTCCGTACGATCCAAAAGTAGCGGTGGAACTCACGGAGAAATCACCAGCACTGTCCTGGTATTGCTATACCCCGGGATGAAGCCCACGAAAGTGGGCATCCGGGGGCTGCCAGTGGGCACTGAAACAAAATCAATAGAGGCTATTAAGGCAAAGGGCTTCCCGATACAGTTCGTTAAACCAATCCCGCCCAGGGAGGAAGATTTGGATGCCTATACTTCATAGCTCGAGCACCTGGGGCTGGAGCAATTAAATAGATTATATGCCATCGACGAACTCCTCTTTATGAGGAGGGTAGTCATAGAAGCCTGGCAAAGGAAAACTGGACCGGCACAATGCCACCGTTGCCAGGGTTTTGGACATGCCTCGGCAAATTGCTTCAGGCCTCCGAAGTGTGTTCGCTGCGCCGGAGAGCACATTGCCAGCCTTTGGGGGTAGAAGAGAACCCAAATAACTGCGCTAAAAACAGCAGAATGACCGCCGCTGCCCAGTCCTGGGAGGGTGGCTAGGAGGAGGGGATTACGCTACCGATACTACTGCCAGAGGACCGAAAATCCCCAGAGTCGCCGAGAGCGGTCACCATCCAGGAAGACGGGTGGGCGAGCGTAAGAGGCAAGGTGAGCAATCAGCCCCCACACAACAACACCTATGGAAACGGTGGAACCCACAGAAACAGGGCAACCACCGGGGCGACTCTTCAGCCCCGCTAACGACGCAACGGACGTCAACCCTCTAAGAAGAGGAAGACGTACGGGTGAGGCGTAAGAAAACAAGAACAGCCTCCTCCTCCGCAGGCTGTTACCTCTACCCGACACCGTCAGTCAAAAAACCGCCAGGCGCAGGTTACGAAGACGGAAACCAATACAGGTAGAGCGCCGGAAAGGGCTCTATCGGAAATGAGGCCGCTCTACATAGAGCGCGCTCTACCTCCAGGAAGGAGATAAATACCAACTTCCGGACCAGTACCAGCGCACACAATTAGAACCACCACCAGGCCACGAGACAGCGGATGCCATCCAAAAATGGTAGGCATCGCTATCGAGGTCGGCAGTCAAGTCCTGGCCGATATAAGGGCCGGGACAGATCCCATACCGCCGTAATGAAGGCGCTGGCATCACTACTGGCTCGGCATTACGGAGAGGTACCTGCTCCTCTGTGGAACCCGGACGGGATACAACAGAGATCCATGAACTCCGCACAGTCGCCCAACAACAGGACATCCAGGTGATCTTGCTGGGAGACGAAACTAAGACCTTCGACGCATCTGAAGCTGCCAATTACCATATCTACAGGCGGGACGAGGTCAATCATCATGGGACCGCCTATAGAGGCACGGCGGTTCTGGTGAGGAGAGACATCGTCCACCAAGAGCTGGACCTGCCAGACTACCAATCGATGCGCTCTATCGGCATAAAATGGAGGCGGCGGGCGAGGAACTAAGTCTTTGCAGCATACCGCCCGCCAGGAACTCCATTTTACTCCTCAGACGTCCGGAAGGTAATGGAAGGCGACGCCCACCATCGTCGCCGGGGACCTAAACGCCAAACACGGCGTGGGGATCTAGATTGATTAACCCGCCGGGTCGTGCACTGTACGAAGACGCGGAGAACAACAACTACGACGTTTTAGGTCCCGAGGAACCAACACACGTTCCTACTGATACACGCAAAAGTCTACTCTACAAGTTAGAAGCTCAAACCAGTATCCCTCCTGCTATGTTGCGGCTAGTAGTAGTTCGTTTCTCGCAGATAGGAGGTTCTACGTCTGTGTGGAGGACGCCGACCTGGACCAAGAGAACACCTCCCTACATAGATTAGGGAGTCGAGTAACAACCCACAAAGTCACAGAATGACCAACTTACACATACCTAATTTATACCAATTTAAAAATTTGAGACCATCGGGCGACCGGGAACCAGACGAGATCGCTCAAATTTTTATATGATAATGCCGAAGGCACCCAGGACCGGCCCATAGTAGTGGGCCGTGAGGACACCCGGGCAATGGGGGAGATGCCCCGAGGCCCGATACCTGACAGGTGCTGAGCACCTGCAGATGACAACGTTGAGTTGAGTGCGCCACCTCAGTTCGCTCCGGGCCGTGCTACGAGACGGACGTGTCTATCGCGCTCCCAGTTTTGTGTATGTGTTGGGCCAGTTGACGACTCCGCCGAACGTCGAGATCACTCCGTGAGGCGTCGAGGCGTCGCTGGCGCTCTCCTGGACGGACTACAAAAGGTAAGTGCAAAGGACACCACCATTGCTGTGCCCTACTTTGCGTTTTGCCTTATTTTCCACTGTACCCTCCTTTTTATAATTAAAAAGGACATTGCAGTGTGCCGCACTTTTAGTGTGAGTTTACGCCAGTACCCATAAGAGCCTCACACACCCCTTCCCGCTCGCGGGCGCCTCGCTGGGCCTCCCCCACGGGTCTCACCTGGTGTGGTTGCACGCGCCGAGGGGTGGGGGTGTAAGCTAAAGGCTGAGCACACACACGTAAAGATGTCGGATAAGGGAGACCTCCCCACCACGCCGAAAACTACCTGATAGGCGTCAGGAGTTCTTGACAGACCCCTTATGGAAGACACCTCTTCGTTCCTGAAAGGTCGAGAGAACTTCCGCCGTACAGCCAGATCCCAAGGCGAGGGAGTCCACCGGCCACCGGCGCCGCGCTCGGCGTTGGTGAAGCTGAGCCTCCGCAGCGTCGAACCGGCTCCACTACCTCGCCGGAACCTTGCGAGAGAAGAACACCACCTGATATAGACGAGACCAACTGCAAGAAGAAAAGGCTGAGGGCCGGCTCAGATTCTCTTTCCGATTCGGCATCGCCAGCTACCTCCACCTCCACAACAACTCCATCTCCGCCCAAACAACCAGTGACGAGACATAACTTGCCGCCGGACTCACCATCCCAACAACCTCCCAACCTCTAAAACAACAGACATGCAGGAGTTCGGGAGCAGGATCCTGAAGGCGAGAGGAATTCAATACCTCTACGCCACCCTTGCACCCATGCAAGAAGACCAACTCGCTAGCATTGAGCCAACACCTGGTCCATCCTCGGCGCCAGATTCTTATGCGCGCATAGCAGCAGCACCTAGAACGGCCCCACTATCACCTCCCCACCGCCTACACCGAGGCGCAAGAACCGAGGTCAAATAGCCAAATACCCTCCTATAATTGTAGAGTGCTTCCCCAATTGGGCAAGCACTTCAAAACTTCTCACCAACTCCTAGGCCATGCTCCTAACGCTCGCCCATTTGGAAAGGTGTTAGATTCCGGCCCCAATCCGATATAGAGTACAGAAAAATTCAAAAAATACCTGATAGAGCATAGTAAAGAGGATGCCACCTTCGCGTGGTATTGCTACGCTCCACAAGACGAACAACCCACGAAGGTGGGGCTAAGGGCTCCCGCCGACACGGATCCAAAAGACATCCAGGAGGCCCTTATTGAGAAGGCTTCCCGGTCACGTTCGTACGGGCAATCCCTCCCAAGAGAGACAGACCTGGTTGCCTTTTTCATGTTAAAATGAACCACCTTCACCCGAAGAACTAAGCAGGCTCTATAAAATCGACGAGCTGCTGTTCATGCCCGGCGTCTCCATCGAGGGCTGGCGGAGAAGACCGGCCCATCACAGTGCCACAGGATGCCAGGGGTTCGGACGCCCTCTTATAATTGTCACAGACCTTGCAAATGCGTCCGCTGCGCGGGCGACCACGTCGCATCAGAATGCCAGCCACGTGATGCCCAGCCTAAGTGCGCAAATTGCACAAAGGCTCATGCGGCAAACGACAGACGGTGCCCAGTGCTACAGCGGATTGCAAGAGGGGTAAATATCCAGCCTCCCATGCCCCTGCGACAACACAGGCACCACAAAGGCAGCCACCTCCACCACCCACAGCAACCGCAACAACAACCCCAACTGCAGCGTCCACAGCAGACGCAAATACAACCCCAGGTGCCGCAACAACAGCGGCGGGTTACAACCTGCTCCGGCGCCAGCCACGTTCGCATCGACTGGGGCGACCTTGGCCACACCAGCGAACGATCCCACTGAGCGCACTGAGCGCCCAAAGAAAGGAGAGGAGAAGAAGAAGAAGGCGCCATACAGGAACAGGTCCGGTACGTCCTCCTCTTCCCCACCGTCGCTACCACACAGCAGCGGCAACAACAACTACCACGACCTGGTGCCAACCAACAAGCACAAACAAATACCACCTACCGAGACCAACCACAACGAGAAGGACCACAATAGTCACACACCAACCTCAGGCCCAGACCCAGGCCCCAACCACAATTGAAGCCCTCGCCCAGTTGGTGGGGTGGTTATTAAAATACTGGGAGAAGTCCTAACAGCTATGACCTGGCAACAACCCCTTTCGGCGATACTGCGCCTAGCCCAACTCTCCACTTTAAACAGGCCACCAAATTAAAATCTGTTATTGCCCCGGAACCCGGCATCAGGGGAAGGTCGCCGACTTACGAACTGTTGGTCCAGCAGCACAAAATACAGGTTGTGTTGCTGGGGAAACAAACTGCACCCCTCTGCAAATTGAAACTCCCCAACTTCTTCGTGTATGACATGATGAGATCTCCCGGAAGGTGTCGCGTACAGAGGTACCGCGGCCCTTGTGAGGAGGGATGTCATGCACGAAGAAGTTGGATCACCGACTTTACATCTACGAGGACAAAGGGCATAAGGATGAGGGTGGGGACCACCGATGAGGGTCTTCGCCGCGCCACCGACCCCAGTACCTCGTTAACCCCCAGGACTTAAGAACCATATTTGACGCAACAACACCTGCAATAATCGCTGGAGACCTCAACGCGAAACATCCCGCGGGGCTCCACGAAATAACTCCTGGGAAAAGATTGTATGACGATGCCGAAGAATGGGGATACAGTGTGGGCCCAGACGAGCCCACCCATTTCCTTCCACCCTACAGCAGTGATGTCCTCGACATTGTGTTGTGTCATCATATGCCGTACCAATACGACTAGAGGTGCTGTACGATCTCGACACAGCATCTCCCGTGTTGTTCATAGACACTAGTGCGGACGCCGTAATTGCCCAGAAGCCCTAAAATGAGACTAACTGGACTCGCTTCGAAAAGCGCTGGAGGACCTCCGACTCGGCGCTTCCAGCCACCGAGAAGATGTGGAGACAGCGGCCTGCAACTTCACACAATAATTACAATCCATTAGCTCTCCTCACACCCTGTCTCCACGGGGCTCCCTAAAACCTACAACTACAGCTGTCAGAAGCGGAAGCTGAGGAAACTCTGGGCACGAACACGGTGCCCAATAATAAAAAATAGAACTCCATGACGGAAGAGCTGTCGGAAGCAATAAGAGCGCACAGGGGATGCATGGGAGAGGCGAGTCGACGAAGCCTCAGGAGACACCTGCCTCACCATCTCCTCAACCAGCTCACCACTTCTAACTGTTTGCCTCGTGGACAACACGGGAATAAGGGTCTATGACGCCCAAAAGGGCGGAAATGATGGCACAACACCTGGAGCAACAATTTCAACCCAACAGCATAGCAGAGGTACGCAGAACATGCAGAGGCATAAAACCGCATACAGGAATACCTTTCGACCCGGCACCGCCACTACGGGGCGATGAATTTATCTCGCCAGCGGAGGTAAGGCGCGCCATCATGCGCCTGCCAAACCGCAAAGCGCCGGGATGCGACGGTGTCACCACCATAGCCATTAAGCAGCTGCCCAGAAGGATAGTGGAACTCTCCAGGCTCTACAACGGCATATTGAGAACTGGCCACTTCCCGACCATCTGGAAGCAGGGCAAGATCATCGTGCTACCAAGCCGGGGAGGACAGGAGGCACCCGGCAGCTACCGCCCATAACGCTATTACCGCACATAGCAAAACTCTTTGACTCACCCTTCACAGAATACTGCCGCATGTTGCTCTGCGCGAGGAGCAATTTAGCTTCCGAAACACTCCACAGCCCAACTGGCCCGCGTGCTACACTATCTGCGGCCGAACATAACCGCGGCCGCATCTGTGGGGGTCCTCCTCGATATGGAGAAGGCCTTCGACGAGTGTGGCACGCAGGGCTACTGTACAAATTAATAGAACACCACCTTGCCGCCAATGCTTGCGGCTAATAGCGTCGTTCCTGGAGGGGCGGAGCTTCTACGTCAACATCGAAGAGGCTGTTTCGGTAGCACGACCGATCGAAGCGGGAGTGCGACCATTAAATTCGCTCCCACCCGATCCGAACGTCGTACGTCGCGTACTACGCTATTCAGCTACGTTAGGTAGGGTCATAGACAGGACACACTCACAACAGTAGTTACCAACAGCAAACTATAATGACCGGCAAAGGGAAGGGGGAGCCCCCCCCACCCCCTCGCGTTAGGAAACCCCCAGATCGTCCGGGCATGAGACAGGCCACTTATGGTTGGGGATCTAGCAAATCCGGAACGGTCAAGGACCGTAAGCTCGTTCGTAGATTCCAAAAACCACAGGCCTTCATCGCCGCCTAAGGCCGCACCGCGCGCCGCGCTCGCGCTCACCGCGCCTGGAGTGCGAGCGAACGCAAACCGTCGCTTACCGCAGCGGGCGAAGAAATCGGCCAGAGGCACACACCACCTGATACAGAAGCATCCATCTACGAGAAAGACGGTGCGTCGTCTCGTCCGACTCGTCACTACCATCATCCTCGGATGAAGAAGAACTACTTCCATGGGTTAGAAGCCGCCAAATCGCCACCGAAATCACCATCGCCGAGAAAACCAACCCTCCTATCTCACCCGGAACGACGTAGCAACGCGGCCGTTGAAAACAAGGAGGGAGGAATCTATGGCTGGGATAGCACACATGCTACCCTAGCCTCCTCGGACGGACAACCAGCACTAAACCCGTCTGGATTACCACTGGATGATGGCCAACGACCATCAACAAGCTACGCGCAACTGGCAGCAGCCCGGCAGTACCCAGGAAGGTGGCTGAAGCACCCAAAACCAACCGAGGAGGCCGAGAAGAAGGCAGATATCCTCCCATAGTTGCAGAATGCCTCCCGAACTGGACGAAGCACTTCGAGGTGCTCAACAAGAAGTTGGGTCATCCTCCGAATGCTCGTCCGTTCAGGGAAGGGGTGCCTTCTCCCCAGGCCGGAAGAATTCCGGGCCATACAAAAATATTTAGTTGAGATTACCAAAGAGATACCAGCCATGTCCTGGTACTGCTACACCCCGAGGCCCACAAAAGTTGGCATTGGAGGCTGCCAGTGATGCGGACACCAAGGAAATAGGGGAGGCTATCCAGGCATGGATTCCCTATCCGCTACGTGAAGCAATCCCCCGCAGAGGCAGGCCAGGTGCCTATACTTCGCTTTAATAGACCGACTAAGCCAAGATAGGCTAAAGAACTTTACAATATAACCAGCTCCTTTACATGAAAGGAGTTACGGTAGAAACCTGTAGGACTAGTGGGCCCAGCACAATGCCACCGCTGCCAGGCTTTCGGACACGCCTCATACAACTGTTTTCGGCCAATCAAATGCGTCCGTTGCGCGGGGGAACACGCCGCAAGTCAATGCCCGAGGGGTTAGGACGAAACACCTACATGCGCAAACTGTGCAAAAAACCACACTGCCAACGACCGCCGATGTCCGGTTTTGAGGAGGATTGCGGAAGCAAGGTACACTTCGGGTCTGCTTCCGGAGGCTCAAAGCGGATCCAAGAGTCGCCGAGGACCGTTGAAGTAAACGAAGAGGGTGGGCAACCATAAGAGAGAGCAGACCCCACCACCCCACCAACCGCAACCGCAACCACAACAACAACAACAACAACAAAGGGATGTCGTTGAAGTCGGCACTAGACCAACCACCGGAGCGACTCTCCAGCCCCCCGCTAATGACGCTACAGAGCGTCTTGCACCAAAAACGAAAAAGCGGGGGCGTGGGAAGCAAAAACGCAACAACCTCCTCAAACCGTTACCTCTACCCCTACTCCAGCGGTCACGATAGCCTCCAAGGCGCAGGTTACCGCAAAGGAACAGAACCTGAACATAGAGCCCGCTCTACAATTAGAGCGCGCTCTACAATACGAAAAGAGACCCAAGCCCAGCCGAGACCAGAGCCATATAATACAACATCAAGAACACCATCAACAAATACGGAAGTGCGACGCCATACATAGATTGGTCGGTATAGCCATAGAAATCGGCACACGGTCCTGGCCGACATCCGAGCCAGGACCGACCCAATAACAGCTATAATAAGGCATTGGCGCAACTACTGGCTCGGCATTACGGAGGCTAGTAACCTGCGCCTATTATATTGAATCCAGACGGGATACAACACAAGATCCATGAACTCCGCACAGTCGCCCAGCAACAGGACATACAGGTGATATTGCTGGGAGAGACAAAATTAAACCCATCAGCGCATCTTAAGCTGCCAAAATACCACATTTACAGAAGGACGAGTTCAATCCTCACGGGACCGCTTGAGGAACGGCGGTACTGGTGAGGAGATCGTCCACCAACAACTGGATTTACCACCATATGAAACGATGCGCTCTATCGGCATAAAAATGGAGGCGGCGGGCGAGAACTAGGATCTACGCAGCACCGCCCGCCAGGAACTCCATTCTGCTCCTCAGACATTCGGACGGTAATGGGCGTAACACCTACCATCGTTGCGGGGGACTCCGCGAAACGCACCGGCGTGGGGTCGAGTGATCACTCCGCCGGGTCGTGCACTTTATGGAAGCTGAAAGAAACAGCTACGACGTTTTGGGTCCCGAGGAACCAACACACGTCAGACCCACGAAATAATCCGGATGTATTGGATATCGTGCTCTCTAGGAACGTCAACTGTCAATAGTGGTAGAGGTGCTGTACGACCTGAACTCACAGCACCTCCCGATTCTAATCACCCTTGGCCTCAAGGCAGTGACTACGCTGCCCAGAGCTCTTAGAAGGACGATCAATTGGGCTCTACCAGAAACACCTGGAGACCTCAATATACCCTATCAACACGGCGGACGACGTAGGTCCGCTGCAAAAAATCACTGGTACAATACAAGAAGCTCTACAAGCGGCCTCTACGATCGTCCCAGCAACAGGAAGGAGGGAAGAGCTGCCGCGAGAGATATGCGTGCAGCAAGCGCAAAGAGCGCTGAGAAAGCTCTGGGCGCGTACTCGCTGCCCTGACTAAAAACGAAATTGAACACCCTAACGGATAACTGTCGGTTGCAGTCCGGGCCACAGAGGAGGCCTGGGGCGGCGCATATCAGAAGCAGAGGAGGAAGACGCGTCGCTCTGCAAACTGAACCGACAGTTAACAAAAACCAGACCCCTCGTTTGCCCGCTGACCAACAACGCGGGCGAACGTTGTTACGAGGCCAAAGGTAGAGCAGATATCCTAGCAGAGCACTTCGAGGAGCAATTTATGCCGAACCCAGCAAGTGCGGGTTCATGGAACTTCATACCGGAAGGAGGCCGCGTACAGGAGTTCCTGTCGACGCCCGCGCCACCGCTTGCAGGAGAGTGGTATATATCCCCGCTGAACTGCGGAGGACTGTAACCCGCCTGCAACCTAGGAAGGCGCCGGGGCACGACGGGATAACCAACGCAGCACTCCGACAGCTGCCCAACAGAACACTTGTAGGTTAGGTCGACTCTACAACGGTATACTACAGACATCCACTTCCCGGAGGATTGGAAAATCGGTAAAGTGATCGTATTACCGAAGCCGGGAAGGACAGGCGTGAAACAGCCAGCTATAGGCCGATCACGCTACCCGCACTTAGCTAAACTGTGCGGGTGCTGCTAAGAAGCTTCCGCCCGTGCGTACAACTTCGGGCGGAACAGCACGGATTCAGGAGGGGCCACTCAGCAGCACAGCTGACCAGGGTGCTGCACTACCTTGCGGCCGAGTACAACCGTGGCCGCACATCGTTGAGCGTCTTTCTCGACATAGAAGGCGTTCGACGAAGTGTGGCACTCTGGATTACTATACAAATTAGAAACACAAACAATACCTTCTGCTATGTTTGCGGCTAGTGGCGTCATTCCTTAGAATAGGAAGTTCGTCTGTGTGAGGACGCTGAGTCCGCAGCGAGACTAATGGAGCCGGCGTGCACAGGGGCGGCTGTCTATCGCCGATCCTGTACGCGGCTTAGCATACACCTACCTGGCAGACCACCTGCGCAATGGGAAGACGATGTTGAACTGGCGCTATACGCGGACGATGTGCCTACTTCACATCGTCTGAAGAACCCACATAGCCACTGCCGGGATGCAGCGCCTGCTGGACCTGCTGCCACCATGGTTGGACGAGTGGAGGATGGCCGTCAACGTCAACACAGGTCCAGCAGAACACAACACCGGACCATCGTCGGTGCAGGTCGCTACGTCCGGAACGACGTCATCGCGGCCGACTTGAAGATGGAGCCGCCGGCGAACAATTTGTGGCCCGATTAGCGCGGCATGTTTTTGACCGCGCCGATAACGGGCCACATGAACACTACAAGATTTTGCACTTTGTATGCAGCCGCCGGACCGGCGACCTACTAAGAGAATTCTCTCTATATCGATTAGAGTCGAGTAATAACCCACAATGCCGCGAACGACAGGCCAACTTAGACGCCAATGGACAATTAGCCTAAAACCATCTAACCGCCTGAATAGGCCGATTTAACCACCTGTGTTGGCCTGCACAGCTTCCTGTAGGCCATACTAGACGTCCATAACAAATTCAAGAAGAATTTTTCGACAAAAAGTGACCGGGGGCCGAACCCTGAACTTTTAAAATTTTACCAACAACATCTAACAGCTCCCGACCGGTGCAGATGCACACATGCAGATATTGACAATGTATCGTGCGCCACCTATGTTTTCCTCAACGTATCAATTTGTACGATATATAACAACAATTTACAATTTTCCTTTGTTATTATCATCTATCGCGAGTTGTGGGTGAGTCAGTGTCTTTCGTTCGTTTGTGACCTAATACTTCTACGAGTACTACTACGAAGCAATGGCAGATACGGCAGTAGCTGAAACTCCGCCAGCGACTCCGGCGAAAAAAATGAAGGCCGCCGCTACTGCGCAGCAGGCGGTGCAAAGCCTAAGGCAGAGCCCACTCATCCGAAGACGTCCGAAATGGTCTGGCACGGAGAGCGGAAGGGCGCAGTGCATCATCTTTGCCGGCGAAGTATATTGCCGCACAATATAAAGTCGATGCCGAAAAACTGGCTCTATTCATCAGAAAGTACTTGAAGAGCGCAGTCGAATCGCGCTTATACAGACCAAGGCAAGGAGCTCTGGTTCGTTTAGCTCGAATCAAAATCGTCCGCTCTGAAACCATCGACGGGTAAGAGCAGCGGCGGCGCCAAGAGCGGCGCGTCCGTCGCTGGCTCGGCGTCGGCGAAGGTGAAGAGCACCGCCGCGGGTAAGGGTAAAAGGCAGCATCGGCGGCGACCGCATCACCGTCCAAGGCAAAACCGTCTGCAGCTACCATGCAAGAAGGCGGCCGCCGCGAAAAGAAGCCGACAGCCGCAGGAAATCCGCAGCCGGTACAAAGCGGCGTTTCTAAGGCGAAAGGCGCTTCAAAAGCGAAAAGAGCGCCAAACCACCGACAAAAACCTAAAGCGCCAAAACCGAAGAAGGCGGCAACATCAAAATCGAAGCCTCCGCGGCGGCATCGAAGAAAAGCCGCTGCCGCAAAGTAAGGTCCGCTGTCACCGCCTTCCGTCGTCATAACCGCCGCCGCCGTACCTACGTACGTACGAAATTGCCGCCGCGTAAGTGTAATGATACATGGTGTGATGACATTCAACGATGTGCCGACGAGCCGACAGACAGAGTGTAGGTTGACAGCAAGACGAGACGGGGAGAAGGATCTCGCGGGTGAACGCGAGCGCCTCGTAGCGCCATGCATCGGGCCCGTTTATTTTATAATACAAAATAATACCTATAAAATAAATGGTGTACGTGTGTGTCGTGTATGCGAATATGCGCAAGCGACCGGTTAAAAAGCCCTTTTCAGGGCTAACAAAAATTTCCTATGAGTTTCTTATATGTCACGTCAATCATAATGATTGCCTAATTATTACCTGCCATAATACTTATACATCATAATATTATATTATATTATATATTGTACCGTCCCTCAGTCCTATATAATATAATATAATATAATATAAAATATTATGTACTTATGTAAACATTGCAACGAAAGAACGAACGACGCACGATTTAACTGGTAGGTACGTACCTATATAAGTTCGAGTAAGCTAAATACACGTACATTAAAACAAACAATAAACGCAGGTCGCGTTAAACAATTTACGAAACACTAAATACCTCTATATACCCACACCGCCTACTCAACAAATTCAACGTACGTTCACAGATTTAAAATTGTTAACAATAATTAGGTAAAAAAAAAAAAAAAATAGATAACACAACCGAACCGACGCGATGCGATGCGGACCCTACGCACGCAGCACAGCACGTATATTATGTATATAGTATTATCACTTTCACACTCTCTAATTTTCTTATTATTTTAGTATTTCTTTCTCTTCGATATATACTACTATTCTAACGTTATTATATCCACTGGTAGATAGGTAGGCACCTAGTTTTTTCATTTTCTTTCTTCTTTATTATACATTCGTTTCGCCCTCGCCCGACTGCCCGACTCCCCATACTTGTGACGCGCATACTTGTGACGCTACCCCCACCTAGCGGCGAACCGATGCTCATTATATATAAGGCAAACGCCTTTTTAAAAAATTAGTTTATATCGGTGTTACCGTCGATATAGAGACGAGTGTTTAATTTTCTAGATTTCTAGTATTTTATTACTACGTATTAACGACAATGTCTGGACGTGGTAAAGGCGGTAAAGTGAAGGGAAAGGCAAAGTCCCGTTCGAATCGTGCCGGTCTACAGTTCCCCGTTGGACGTATTCACAGGCTGCTGCGAAAGGGAAATTACGCAGAGCGTGTGGGTGCCGGCGCTCCGGTGTACCTGGCCGCAGTCATGGAGTACCTCGCCGCTGAAGTTCTAGAGTTGGCCGGTAACGCTGCTCGGGACAATAAGAAGACCAGAATCATACCGAGGCATCTTCAGCTTGCCATCCGAAACGATGAAGAGTTGAACAAGCTCCTCTCCGGTGTGACGATCGCCCAGGGCGGTGTACTACCCAACATTCAGGCGGTCCTTCTGCCCAAGAAGACCGAGAAGAAGGCCTAAACGAGTGTCGCTTTACTACACCACCACTAGGCCCAAGAAAATGGTTGAGAACATTAGACGAGAGAATGCGTCGACGTTGTCGGTCGGTCGGTCGGTCGGTAATGCGTTAATTGTACTATATACGTATTGCATATTCTGTTTTACACATTAGTATAATGGTGCATTCGCCGTCCGTCCGTCCGTCCGTCCGTCGACTCGTCTCTATTGCTCTGCTATCTACCGCTCGTGATACCTACGTGATTAAAAGGCCCTTTTGAGGGCCACAAATACGATCGATAATTTATAAATTTAGTCTCTTAGAATGCGAACGTTCTTTAAAGCCTCTCCCCCTCAGTTCCTCCTCCTCCTATACATTCTTCCTTTTTGTATGCTATTATTTTCTATTGGTAACGATACGACGAGAGCCATATTATGAAATAATAATAATATAACATAGTAAAACGGTTCCTCATATATTTGAACATATGAATTTCACCGTTGTCGTTTATAAATTTACATGCAATATTATCAGTCATAACAACATTATCATCAGTCTTAATTTTATTGTTATAAAATATTCGATAATGATTTATTTTTTTTATTATAGTAGTTTGGTATTAGTATAATAATATATTATTTTATTAGACTGTTAAAAAAAAATGCGTTCTTTCTAAACCACCGCCCGTCTCCCCCTACCCTACCCTACCCTACCCTTCCCTACCCCTTCCATTCGTCCGGACAAACTAGTCGTTGATTGGTTGATATACACTCGGTACTCTCGTTAGACCACTAGCTAGTTGAGTCACCGTAATAATGGTTATTAAAGAAATTGAAAATTTTTGTGTTCAGTGATAATTTTGTATTATCTGTGATCACATCAAACATTAAATAGTCTTCAAGATGCCGCCGAAAACCAGTGGTAAAGCTGCCAAGAAGTCTGGCAAAGCTCAGAAAAACATCTCCAAGTCCGATAAGAAGAAGAAGAAGCACAAGAGGAAGGAGAGTTACGCCATCTACATCTACAAGGTGCTCAAGCAGGTGCATCCCGATACTGGTATATCCAGTAAAGCGATGTCCATAATGAACTCGTTCGTTAACGACATCTTTGAACGCATAGCCGCAGAGGCCTCGCGCTTGGCTCATTACAACAAGCGTTCGACTATTACTTCACGGGAAGTGCAGACCTCCGTGAGACTGCTGTTGCCCGGTGAACTCGCCAAGCACGCCGTCTCCGAGGGCACCAAGGCAGTCACCAAATACACCAGCTCCAAATAAGCTGTGGTGTATTTTAGGTGTACCAAAAATTATTTAAATTTTCAAAGGCCCTTTTCAGGGCCACAAAATATATCGTATTAATATCTGTTTCTCATAATAACGTCACACATCTCGCTCACTCGTCCGTTCGTTAGTTACACTAAGAGTATTATTTTATAGACCGCACATGCAAATGTACAATTTAAAAAATTAAGGAAAACTATTACGAAAATAAATATACAAAAAAAAAATTAAGGGCTCCGAATATAATTTGAAATTACGTTAAACTAAATTTAGAATAATCCGTTTTAAAAACTACAAATCTGCTATAAAACGCCTACTAAAACCAACAATATAAGGCACACAAACGATAGTTATAATAAGGCGTATATCAATATAATATCGTATCATATTATTATTTAAAACCACCAAAAATATTATTAAAATATAGATGGATTGGTTGGTCAGTATGAACGATAAAGTTAGGGGATGGGGGAGAGAGGAAAAGAGAAGTCTTGCCTGTAACCGCACATTGTCGGCTATATAAAAGCGTTGCAACTTTTGTACGTTTTTATAATACCACTGTCTCCCGCGCGTTAAGCACGTGTATAGTGAATATTTTTCTAAGTTCTTGTGTAGTATTAGTTAGTGTACAATGGCACGTACTAAGCAGACCGCTCGGAAATCCACCGGTGGTAAAGCGCCGCGTAAACAGCTGGCCACCAAAGCAGCCCGTAAGAGCGCACCAGCAACCGGCGGTGTTAAGAAACCCCATCGCTACAGGCCCGGTACCGTCGCTCTCCGTGAGATTCGTCGCTACCAGAAGAGCACCGAGCTCCTCATCCGCAAATTGCCGTTCCAACGTTTGGTGCGTGAAATAGCTCAGGATTTCAAGACCGACCTCCGCTTCCAGAGCTCCGCCGTGATGGCCCTCCAAGAGGGCGAAGCGAAGCTTACCTAGTCGGGTTGTTCGAGGATACCAACTTATGCGCGATTCATGCAAAACGCAAACCATTATGCCGAAAGACACAGTTGGCGCGCAGAATTGCGGAGAACGAGCTTAATTGCCTTTACCTACCGATTGTGTTGTGAACTACGTTTATTTTAACATCAATCATCGATTGTTAGTGTGATAGTGGCAATGATTTACTAATAAATATGCCTCATTAACAACTATGTACACGTACGATGATGATTGTGTTGTTTTACGTATGTTCTTTTCTTTCATTAAAAGCCCTTTTCAGGGCCGCATATGTTTCACACAATAAACTGTGCGTTTCTTTAGAATATAAAAGAACGTTAAACGAGCGAGTATAGATGTATGTATGGTAATATTATGATAACAAAGAAAATAAATTACAAAATATACAGGGTATTTTTGAAACGCTCCCGAAAACGAAGACAGATGATAGTACTATGATACCTATGATGATGGGTCACAAAAAATTCGATCCTGAGGAAAAAATCATCTTTTCACAACGTTTTATTAACTTTTTCACGCTCCATCATGTTATTACAGTTATTTGAAACGATCTTTCACAAAAAATCATGAAAATACTGAAAATAAAACCAGCAGTGGAATTACTGAATTACAATCAGCTGACTAGGGGTCATGTACGCGCGAACGCCGAATTCGCGCGCCCGCAGCTAGCGATGGTACCACAATACCCATAATTTACAACACTTGTCTAAATACCTAACTTATCTACTTAACCTACTAATTTGCCACTGTGCTTGTCTCCACGTAGCCACTTTAATTCGAATTCACAGGTTAAATAAACCAAATAACTGGTTCGATTCCCCGCTAATGAAAAAATACTTAAATAAAATGTTTACAAGGTTAGAGTCATGCTTTGTTATCCATTGTGTAGGTATTTTATTATTCTGATTACTGGTAGCCATGCTGCAGCTATATTAGTAGTATAGTTGTAGCACGAATGGGTCGGCTCGACCGGGGAAGGACCACGCTCTACAGAATACCACCGTAAAATAGCAGCTTAACACTGCTGTGTTTCGTATGGTGAGTGTAGAGAACGGAGACCCTTTTACTGGAAAAGAGGCATTCCATCTTAGTCCTCACGGGTGACAACGCATCTGCATTTTGAGTCTTTATTGAGGATAGATGTAGATGTCTATGGGTCACAGCAACCACTTACCATCAGGTGGACTGTGTGCCTGTTTGTCACCCTATACTATAAAAGAAATTATAGTCCAGAATAAGTTAGTATTCAGTTATGTACCTATTCAGATCAGTTCAGTACTAAGTTATTTAAAAAAATTAGGTATGAAACAGCTTACCGATCCTCCGTGACCTTATGAGATTCTTCAAGGCACATTAACATGTTGCCGTATTCACGAGCACTATAAACGTACCTACGCGTTAGACATTATTAAAACCAAAACAAAACACAAAACGTAACAAGAACAACATCATTAATTAATATATAACAAGTAATAACGATAATAATTTAATAAACAAAACAATTCAACTATCGCTCGTGATAGTCAACATGGCACTGTCTCAAAACTAAAATTATTGTAATGTCCTGAAGTATGTGTAAATGCGACACGAAGCAGCGTGTGTGAAAGGAAGGTAGAGTGAGTAAGTAGTATAACCTAATTCATTGTTGCGTACCGATCTAGGAAAGAGTTCGATGCCCGCGAGATATTGACCCTATTGTCAGCTGATTTTCTTTTTAAAGTTTCACTGCTGGTTTTATTTTTCAGTATTTTCATGATTTTTTTGTGTGAAATATCGTTTCAAATAACTGTAATAACATGATCGAGCGTGAATAAAGTTAATAAAACGTTGTGAAAAGATGATTTTTTTTTCCTCGGGACCGAATTTCTTTGTGACCCATCATCATAGGTATCCTTAGTACTATCATCTGTCTTCGTTTTCGGGAGCGTTTCAAAAATACCCTGTATAATAACGAGCTAAGGCTCAACAAATCGAAATGTTATTTAGATACCGTTTAAATAAATTAATCTAGTAGAGACAACAAACTGTATACTATTTAACATTATTATTATTTTATTATTATTATTATAATACTTAATAAGAAAAAAAAATTACATAGCCCACTCTTTCATTCATTGAAGTCGGTTAACTCACGATATGAACGCTCAATAACGTCTCTTACCACTTCAATCAACGGAGACGTCATTCGACACATTTCATATATATATATATATATATATATATATATATATATATATATATATATATATATTAATTAAAATATAATAATATATCTCATGGTCAGGAGAAGGAAAATTCACTAAGATACACAGTAAAAACTTAAGTCTCACGACGGATGATCATCGCCGATCGCCTTTGACGACGCCTGCGCTGCCGCTGCCGTGGTGTCCACCGCGACGACCACCACCACTATCAACAACATCATCATCATCATCATCATCATCATCATCATTATTACATCCCTTCACAGGTCCACTGCTGAAAATAGCCCTACCCCAAGGAAAGCCTGTAACAGCTAGCTGGCTGTTTATCATAATATACGTTATATATAATATATAATAGTATAACATAATATACGTTCATAATAATATAAACGATTATAATAATAATAATATTTACTCCGCAACGCCACAACCCCCTCCCACTCCATGTCATTTTATTTGCCCGCCATTTTATATTTCCCCCCGCCCGCGCCCTCACTTCAACCGTCTCAGACGTCTGTGACTCTAATATAAAGAGGGAGAAATTTAGCGGCGGTTTTTATCTGTCTGTCGTCGTGCGTTCGTAACGTACGTTAAGTCACTTATATTTATTATTTTGAGTGTTGTCTTCTCTTCTTTAAGAGAAAATGACCGGTCGCGGTAAAGGTGGTAAAGGTTTGGGGAAAGGTGGAGCGAAGCGGCACAGAAAGGTTCTTCGTGATAACATCCAGGGTATCACCAAACCGGCTATCAGACGTCTCGCTCGCAGGGGCGGTGTGAAACGTATCTCCGGGTTAATCTACGAGGAGACACGCGGTGTACTCAAGGTGTTCCTTGAGAACGTGATTCGTGACGCTGTTACATACACCGAGCATGCGAAGAGGAAAACCGTCACCGCCATGGATGTCGTCTACGCCCTGAAACGTCAAGGACGTACCCTATACGGATTCGGCGGCTAATTTCTTCTTATACGAGAGGGACATTGTCCGCCGCAGTGTACTACGGTTCTCTGTCCGCTCCTAGATTGTCGATACATGCGCGCAGCAGTGTATGTGTGTATTTACAACTTGGTTATGCGAATATGAGAACAGGACAATGAATCTCGTATAGAAATTTAAAAAAAAGGCCCTTTTCAGGGCCGCAAATTTATCGATATAACTTGTATTTGTTTCGTAGAGTATCGTCACTTAAAAAGAAATGATGTATGCACACATGTATGTTGTATGGATGTGTATAAATGGTATGATTATGTACATAAGTGCGAATGTATGTGTGTGTTTATAGTCATGTATGTATGTATGTATGTATGGTTGTTAGTTTACATTAGAATTAGATGTGTCTACAAAGTTATGTTATTTAAAAGATATAAAGGCATCACATAAGATGTACGTATACCAATTAAACGCGGAACAATATTCGATTATTTGATTAGGTATTAGCTAAAAGGTAATCTGAATAATAAAAGAAACTACAATTCATGTGAGCACACACGTTTAAATGGCTATACTCTTCCTATGTTTGGCGATACCTACTGAACAAGTACAAGATATCGCCATATTGAAATATGTTCGTAGAAATATATTATCATGATTCCGACTTAAAATTTTTTTTTTTTCTTATTTATCTCCCTTATTATATTATACATATATACATAATAATATAATATACTACATTTTAATAATATCACACTTCATTTTTTTTGTTTTAATTAAATACTTAACGATATTATTGCTTGCTTGTATTTTCTTTTCTTTTAAAATAAAATTGCATACTTGATGCTTTATAAACATACATTACTTTGAAGCGTGCCCAGCTTTTGTACGTATTTTGAAGGAGTATGGGAACGTGTTGCAACATTCTAGAGATAATGATGATTTATAATAATGATTTAGGATTTCAGTGGAGATATTTTAAAATATTATAGACTATTTTCAAAGGTCGTACGCTTTGTATAGGGACTTCGGTCTGTGAGCCTCGAGACCTCTTCGTGTTTTACGACCTTCGACGTATAATCGGTCGTTGCTTTACGAATAATGCATTACCGGCGTGACCTCTGCCTTCTGTCTAACCTCAGGATATTAACTTTTAATAGACCGATTTAAATTTAACTCAACTAGTGAGCAAATAGAGAAAAATCAATTTAAAAGGCGGCACATGGTACGCTCAGAATATAGTGAACAAAATAAACATCCGTCGCTCGTGTGTCGATCGCTTATTAACGTAGCGGATTGGTCTGTTACATGCACAATCAATATATACCGTATTAACTTTTGAATGCGATATTTATAAGTCACGGTAAAAATTAAATTTTATTCGAGACGTTCTAGTGAAAAGTTTGAAGTGTTCGTACGAGAAAACGTCTCGCAGCACCGCGGTTCTCCTTACGGTTAAGCTTTGGCTGGGGGGGTAAGGAAGCGATAGGTGCGCCACCTCCTATCCTATCTTCGTTCCAAGTAGTGTTTTGTGATCAATACCATATTGTACGCACCTGCCGGCCGACGAACTCCGCCAATCGTTGAGGATTTACTCCGTGAGGCCGAGACGTCGCTGGCCACTCTGGAACCGAAGACAGCTGAGGATTGTGAAGTTAGACACCACCGCTGAGCCCTGCTTCATGAAACTTAGCAACAACACTGAGTCACTCTTCTTGAACAAGAAGAATACTAAGTGTGCCAAACCCTGTATCACCCAAATCCACCTGAGCCTCACACACCCTCCCTGCTCGCGGGGCGCTCTGCTGGGCCTCCCTCAGGGTCTCACCCGGTGTGGTTGCACGCGCTGAGGGAGTAAGTGTGTGACAGTTCAAGGTTGCAAAATTACACCTAACCAAGATGACGGACAAGGAGGAACCCCCACCACCACCTAGAAGACCACCGGACAGGCGAGACTGTATGGATAGACCTCTCATGGAGCGGAACCCTTCGCTCCAGAGAAGTCCCGTATCTTACCCCCACTGAGCCAGATACCGAGACGCATAGGAAGCCCACCGCTCACCAGCTCGGCGCCCGTCGCCAGCGGGATAGAGCGCGTACCAAGCCCAGTGGCATTAACAAATCGCCAGAATGCGAAGAAAAGAACTCTCCCAGAAATGGGAACAGACGACGTCCAGGAAGAAAAACGACACAAACAAGGATCTCGTACTCCATCATCCGACTCATCATCTGAGTCTTCATCAACTTCACCCTCACCAACACCAGAGAGGGAAACAACCACAACAAGATACAGTCAACCTCCTGAATCACCATCTCCAATACGTTCCTCGACCGGCTCGCCTGACGAGGAACGAGACACGGAAGAAGGGATAACACGGGACGGTCCCGACACCCCCCTCACCTCCATACAAGAAATGGACACTGAACCAATACCAGGACCATCAACAGCGCCGGACTCGTATGCGCGCATAGCGGCCGCACCAAGACCGACGCGACCACCACCACCTACAACAAGACCACCACCACCAACAGAAGCGCCAACAATGGCAAAATACCCACCGATTATAGTGGAGTGCTTCCCAAACTGGACGAAGCACTTCAAAATACTACAACAAATACTAGGACACGCCCCAAATGCCCGACCGTTTGGAAAAGGAGTTCGATTCCGACCCCAAACAGAGCAGGAATATAGAAAAATCCAAAGATACCTAGTGGACAAAAGCCAGGAGGACTCCGCCTTCGTGTGGTACTGCTACGCACCACGTGAGGAACAGCCCACGAAGGTGGGGCTAAGAGGGCTCCCGGCCGACACAGACCCCAACGATATTCAAGAGGCACTCATCGAATTAGGCTTTCCAGTCACATTCGTGAGAGCCATCCCACCCAAAAGGGAGAGGGGCCAGGTGTCTATTCCATATCAAGATGGACCACCTATCCCAGAGGAGCTCAACCGACTGTATGGAATAGAAGAACTATTATACATGGAATCACCATAGAGGGCTGGCAGGGTAGAACGGCCCTGCACAATGCCATAGGTGCCAAGGGTTTGGACACGCATCAGTAACCGCCACCGCCCATTCAAATGTGTTCGCTGCGCGGGTAACCACCCCACATCAGAATGCCAGACACCGCGTGATGCACAGCCCAAGTGCGCCAATTGCACTAAGGCTCACGCGGCCAGCGACCGACGGTGCCCGGTACTGCAAAGGATTGCTAGAAAAAGGGGCATCAACTTGCAGCCAACCATGCCTCCGCAGCCAATAAGAGCACCGCAGCAGCAACTGCAGCAACCACAACAACAACCATCACAACAACAGCGACAACAACCGCAACAACATCAACAACTACAACTACAACAGCAATACCAAGGGACACCACAACCACAACAAATGCACATCAGAACACCTGCACCGGCACCAACAACGTCCGTCGCAACAGGAGCTACTCTAGCCCCTCCAGCGAATGGCCCTACAGAACGCACTACACCTCCTAAAAAGAAAAGGAAAAGAAGAAAGAAGAAGAAGACGGCCGCTCAAGCACAGAAAGCGAGAGAAATGCCGACCTCGCTTCCTCCCCTCATCTCCACCACACAACAACAACCGCAGCAACAGCTACGTTACAAAAACCAACCCCGAGAACTACCCCAGACAAGGACTGAAGCAGTCACTACTCCAATAACACAAAGCAGTCACGTACCGGACCATCGAAGAAGCCCTCACAGAAGTGGTGGAGTGGTGATAAGGATATTAGGTGATGTCTCAAAAGCTATGACTACAGGGTCCAATCCACTAACGGCGATATAAGCGCCCTAGCCCAACTGTCGGCCGCAAACAGAGGACCGACAGCTTAAAATAATATATTGGAACCCCGGCGGCATCACTGGGAAGACCGCCGAACTCCGAACGCTGGTCCAGCGGTACAACATCCAGATTGTACTGCTGGGAGAGACAAAACTACGCCCCTCCGCTCAACTAAAACTCCCTAACTTCTTCGTGTATCGACATGACGAAGTGTCCCCCGAAGGTGTCGCGTACAGAGGTACTGCGGCACTAGTTAGAAGAGACATCATACACGAAGAAGTAGAGACAGAACTTAACTTCACATCCACGAGGACCAAAGGGATACGGATGAAGGTGGGATTCAGAGAAAGGGATTTCGCCCAGACCTCCCAGCACCTCGCTCGCCCCCAGGACATAAGGAACATCTTTATGCAAGAACACCAGCTATTATCGCCGGAGACCTCACAAAACATCCTGCTTGGGGTCCGCGATAATAACACCACCTGGAAAGAAACTGTACGATGACGCAGAAGATTGGGGTATGACTGGGCCAGATGAGCCCAACCCATCCCACTAAACCCGAAAACCAGCCCGATGTCCTCGACATAGTGCTGTGCCATCAAATGCCGTATCCGATACGGCTAGAGGTGCTGTATGACCTGGACGCACAGCACCTCCCCGTGTTGTTCACCATTGATACAAGTGCGGACGCTGTAATGCCCAGAGCTTTAAGGATGAAGACAAACTGGATCCGCTTCCGAAAAGCACTGGAGGACCTCAAACTCGGCGCCAACATCAACACCAATGAAGACGTAGAGACAGCGGCTCCTACACCTAAACAACACCATCCAAGAGCAACTACAGCTATCTTCACACCCTGTCTCTACCAGGCGTCGAAGAGAGGAACTCCCACATAAAATCCAAACCCAACTAACCGAGAAGCGGAAACTGCGTAAGCTCTGGGCACGAACACGATGCCCACTTATCAAGAGGAAGTTAAACACCCTAACGGAAGAGCTGTCGGAAGCAGTGAGAGCACACAGAGGGGAAGCATGGGAGAGGCGGGTCGACGAAGCATCGGAGACACCCGCCTCCCTGCATCTCCTTAACCGACAGCTCTCGAAGACACCAACACCTGTCTGCCCACTAGTGGACAACACGGGAAAACGCATCTACGATGCCCACAAGAGGGCAGAGATGATGGCACAGCACCTGGAAACACAATTCACCCCAAACAGCATAGCGGAGGGCATGAGTGCGCAGAAGGCATAACAGACCGCGTACAGAAATATCTATCGAATTTGGCACCGCCCCTACGGGGCGATTATTTTATATCACCGCGAAGTAGGGCGCGCTGTCATGCACCTTCCCGCCCGCAAAGCGCCGGGTTTCGATGGAATTACAACCATGGCAATTAAGCAGCTGCCCAGAAGAGGGATTGTGGAACTCTCCAGACTTTTTAACGGCATTTTAAGAACTGGCCACTTCCCGAACATCTGGAAGAAAGGAAAAATCATCGTGCTACCAAAGCCGGGGAAGGACAGGAGGCACCCGGCTAGCTACCGCCCTATAACGCTATTACCGCACATAGCGAAACTATTTGAAAAACTAATATTGAAAAGATTCCGGCCGCACGCTGCTCTACGAAAAGAGCAATTCGGCTTTCGTAGAGCACACTCTACAACATCACAACTGGTCCGCGTGTTACACTATCTTGCGGCCGAATATAACCTCGGCCGCATCTGTGTGGGGGTCCTCCTAGATATGGAGAAGGCCTTCGACAGAGTGTGGCACGCAGGGCTGGTTTACAAGCTAATAGAACACACCACCCTACCGCCGATGCTTGTGCGGTTAATAGCGTCATACCTAGAAGGGCGGAGTTTCTTCGTCAGCCTAGAAGAGGCAGCTTCGGTAGCACGACCGATCGCAGCGGGAGTACCACAAGGCAGCTGCTTATCACCTCATCTGTACGCGGTCTACACCAACGATATCCCACACTCCAAGACCAGCTGGAGGGTGGGAAGGACGTCGTTGATGCAGACGACAGTGCGTTCTTCACGTCATCTCGTCAGGCGGGTGGCTGTAAAGAAGTTGCAGCGGCTGCTGGACCTGTTACCAGAGTGGCTGTACAAGACCTACGTCCGCTCGCGGCTGACGCGCAGCACCAGCCTGGTATGCGTTGACCTCAGCCACTCAGCGCAGGAAGATGCAGGCCCAGCAGAATCTTGCACTACGGTGATCGTGGGGAGCCGGCCGTTACGTCAGAAATGACGTCGAGCGCGTGACATCAAAATAGAATCCGTCCAGAAATTGTGGTCCGTACTGCGAGACGGTTATTGACCGCGCAGATAACGGACCACACGGTACATCTACGCAAGTTAGCACCACTGCACGCGCGCCCACCTGACGGGCGACCACTCCCGTGAACTGCGCTCACCGCCCGGCGAGGACGCCGGGGACGAGTGAGGTCCGACACCGGAACAGATGGCGTGAAGTACGCAAAACGCAACTTATAAGCTGTGTCCAACAGCACCCAATACCGGGGCCGTGTCCCCGCGAAGACGCCCGGTAATGAGGGCAGCCTCGACACCCACAGACCTTCTATCTCAAGAAAGGGTCAGAAGAAGAACATCACCGCCACCTATAAGAATCTCCTAAGTGTTTGTTGTTTGTGGATTAGCAGTGGTCCCAAGCAACCGCCGGTACGACATACTCCGCCGATCGTCGAGTCCGCATACTCCGTGAGGCGTCGAGGTCACCGGCCCTTAGGTAAATTCTTAGGCACCCTAGAGCGTTCTCGTGCCCTAGGTGTCTAGTCGCGCTCCTAGTGTGCCAACTAAGCACTTCCCTCAACCCTTTCTTTGGAAAGGGGTAGGCAGTGCGCCTAAGTGTTGCAGCCAACCATTCATCACCCACAACCTACCATTCGCCGCGCTTCATTGTCGGCTCGTAGGTGAGTTACCAGATAGGACACACATTGCATATCATTACAAGTAGGGGCTTGTTAGGACATGACGGGTAAGGGAAGAGGCCCCCACCCCGCGTTAGGAAACCCCGGACAGACCCGGGGTATTGGATCGTCCATTATTGGTGAGGACCTATCAGACGGAGCGTTCCAGGGTCGTAGGCGCCTTCAGCCAAATATCAACCAGGAAACCTGTGTCGCCGACCAAGGAACCCGCAACGAGCGCCGCTCGCCCACCGTGCCTGAGCGCACGGTGATCGGGAACCGGCGCCTCTACCACAGCAGGGCAAAACTGCGCGCAGGCATACTCCGCCGGAAACCGACGCATCGCTTTTCGAGAAGAAACAGTGCGTCGGAATTCATCATCTTCGTCATCGTCATCCTCCTCGTCCGGGTCGGAGGACGAAGACAGCCAACCGGGAAGGACTTAAAACCTACGCTTCACCGCTGGTCGCCGTCCTCTGAAGTAACCCCCCCCTCCTCACCCGGCAGGATCAATATGGACGCAGCCGAGTTCGAGTTTGAGCAGGGAGGAGAGGGTCCCGGATGGGACACACATCTTACGCAACGATTGCCACCGCTGGACAATCCTCGTCAAATCCATCAGGCCTACCACGTGACGATGGACAAACGCCTTCAACCAGCTATGCCCAACTGGCAGCGATGCCAGCAGTACCCAGGACTAAGACTCCAGAAGCCGCAACCTCAACAGGAGGAAGAAAAGGCGCGCCACCCGCATCATAGTGGTGCCTCCCAGATTGGACGAGGCGCTGAAATTCTGAATAAGAAGCTTGGACAGCCTCTAACGCCCGTCCGTTCGGGAAGGGGTCGATTTACCCACAGAGCCGGAAGAATTCCGGGCAATGCAGAAGTACCTAACCGAACTCACTGAAAAGGTACCAGAATTGTCCTGTACTACTACACCGGCAGAGGAGAAGCCCACTAAGGTGGGCATCCGGGGGCTGCCAGTGGGCACGGATACCGTCAAAATAAAGAGGCTATCAGGGCCAGAGATTCCCATCAAGTATGTGAGGGCAATTCCACCCCATGGGGGCAGACCTGGATGCCTTTACTACTCGCAGCTGGACCACCTAAGTTTGGAACAGCTTAACATGCTTTATAAGATCGACGAACTCCTGTACATGAGGGGGGTCGTCATCGACCTGAATACGGTTTATACCGCTATTCAGAGCATCGACATTGGCGAGATCACCATACTAGCGCGTAAACTGCGTGCTACTAGGTCCCCTCAGGACCGTCTCCTCGCTCTAGCGGAGCACCACAATCTTCTGTGTTCGTTGTAAGTTAAGTTAATTTAACTTAACTATGACAGATCACTCTGCCCTCCCAAGTCCACGGACGTATTAAGCCTAACGGCTTATCGCTTGTTTCGTTTAATACTCGCGGTTTGCGAAATAACCTCCCGAGCGAGAGGAGGTTCCCCGAGCAGCTCTCTTTCTTCGAGATCATGAAGCCGACCTCCTCCTCCTACAGGAGACCCACCTCAGACCCCAGAATCTCAAAGGTTTCTCCATCAAAAGTATTCTCTTCTTCGTAATGACAGACCTGACCGCAAAGGCGGCGGTACTGCCATTACAAGAAGATACTACACTGCTCTCATTCCCACTCCGCTTACCAATATGGAAGCCACGGTATGCAGGCTGGCCTTGACCGGACATCCGTCCATCGTCATAGCCTCCTGCTATATCCCCAGTGGAACTCTCCCCTCAAAAGATTTTGAGGCCATCCTTGCGTTAGGCAATTCAGTTATTATGTTTGGAATTTAACTCCAAGCATACTGATTGGACTTGTCTTACTACTACTCAGAGTGGCAAGAAACTGCTTGATATCACGCAGTCTCTCGACCTCACTGTCCTCAGTCCCCTCGGTGTCACTCACTATCCCATAACACCGACCACGCTCCAGACGTATTAGACTTTGCAATAGCAAAAGTCTCCTCAACCTCAGGTCAATCGAGACCCTCGACGATCTTGGGTCCGACCACCGCCCTGTCTCCCTTATACTTGGCCATCAGCCACCTCCCCAACTCCTCCACGAAAACCTTCACTAACTGGAAGGGCTTCAAGACGTCCTAGCCACAGCTTTGGACTCTCGGACTCCCCTATCCCCTTTCTTCGGACTTATTCGACAGTACCGAAAAATCGACACCGCGGTCGATTTACTCTCCACCCTTAACCATCCTCCTTAAGGAGAATGAAAGGTCGTCCCGTTGCTAATAATAATGGTCTTCCTTACATATTAGCAACCTAATAAAAAGCAAAGCTGCTCTCCGGAGCAGCACTCTATCAACCCCGAATATAGACGTACGAGAAGTCGAGGTCCGTTCACGCTTTCCGAATTTCGAGACCTCGAAAAAAGTAATCTCATGGAGAATATCTCTCCCTCTCATACAGCGTACTATCAGATGGCAAGAGCTCTCCGCATAGACGCTATCACTCACTTTCCTCCTCTTTCTCGCCCCGACGGTACTATTGCCTTCGAGGATGAGGAAAAAGCTGAGTGCTTTGCAGACAGCATCGCTGCTCAATGCTCTCAGCTCTCAACCCACAGAGCCCTCCCACATCCAGACAGTGGAGGATGACGTCCGTCGCCGGACGCACTCCCTGATCTCTGACCCTATCACTGTGTCCAATGATGAGATCTCATCCCTCATCAAAGGACTGAAGCCCAAAAAGGCTCCGGGCGCGGATGGCATCTCCAACCAAGCCCTTAAACATTTTCCTGAGCAGGTGTTAACCCTTTTAGCTATTATCTTCAACGCCTGCTTCAACCTTAGTTACCCACCACGTGGAAAGAGGCAACTGTCATTGGTATCCCAAGCCAGGAAAGCCTCACAATCTCCCTCCAGTTATCGTCCCATCAGCCTCCTCAAGGCCATGGGCGAACTATTTGAACGAGTTATCCAAACTCATGAGGCGCCATCTGTTTCCCGACGGTGACCCTCTTGTCATCCCTCACCAATTTGGTTTCCAGGCAAACACTCTTGTCTAACAAGTTCACCGTATTGTGGAATACATCCTCAGTGGTTTTTATCCTCGCCGTCATAAGACCATCGCGGTCTTCTTTGACATAGCGAAAGCGTTTGATAGAGTCTGGCACGAAGGCCTTATCTACTAACTACACAATATAGGTCTCCTGATCGTCTTGTTCGTCTCGTGGCCTCCTACTTGAAGACCGTACCTTCCGTTACAGACACGAAGGCGCTCTCCTCTTCGCGTCCAATCAAAGCCGGTGTCCCTCAGGGCTCGGTACTTGCCCCACTTCTATATCCTGTACACAACGACATTCCCATACCGACGAATGGTGTTCAGATCTCCTCTTTGCAGACGACGCCCTCTACTGCAAGGCACGTCACTACCTTTTATACGGAACAAGATCCAAAAGTCAGTTAATGACTTGGGAGATTGGTTGTACTATACAAACTCAAGTTGTACAAAACTATTTCTGTCGTCGGGCTACGAACGCACCCTGGTACGTCCGTAACGCCGCCTCCACCGAGACTTAGAGCTCCCACAGTCCAGCAATTTCTAAAAACTCTCTGAAAACTTCTTCAAAGCTTCAGAGTCCCTCTAATCATTTCATTCTTGAGGCAGCTTCCTATGCAGCCCTTCCCTCTCGCTATCGAGTCCGCAGACCGAGAAACGCTCTCTCGGACCCCCAACAAGCTTTCGGCCGACCTGGACTGCCTCTTGGCGCTCAGGCAAAACCTTCTTCTTCCAATATTTAATATGCCTTAGTAGGCACGTCTCTCAGCAACGGCTCGCCGCCTGCGCCCTCTTTTCCCTAAAGAGGGTCGCGTCCGACTCGGCAGTAAGGCCACTATGGCCGTCCCCAAGGTGGTGTTTAGTGGGTAGGCACTTGGTAGTTAGGTTGGTCAGTGGGTCCCATAACCACGCAGCCGGGTGCGTGGTATGCTTAGAGCATTCACCTCCTCCCCCGCTTCCGGAGGATGCCTTTGCATTGGGCGCAAAAAAAAGTACGTTTTATAATACCACTGTCTCCCGCGCGTTAAGCACGTTTATAGTGAATATTTCTTCTCTAAGTTCTTCTTTCTAAGTTCTTGTGTATTAGTTAGTGTACAACAATGGCACGTACTAAGCCGACCGCTCAAATCCACCGGTGGTAAAGCGCCGCGTAAACAGCTGGCCACCAGCAGCCGTAGAGCGCACCAGCAACCGGCGGTGTTAAGAAACCCCATCGCTACAGGCCCGGTACCGTCGCTCTCCGTGAGATTCGTCGCTACCTGAAGAGCACCAGCTCCTCATCCGCAAATTGCCGTTCCAACGTTTGGTGCGTGAGATAGCTCAGGATTTCAAGACCGACCTCCGCTTCCAGAGCTCCGCCGTGATGGCCCTCAAAGGCGCGGAAGCACCTAGTCGGGTTGTTCGAGGATACCAACTTATGCGCGATTCATGCAAAACGCGTAACCATTATGCCGAAAGACATACAGTTGGCGCTCAGAATTCGCGGAGAACGAGCAATTGCTCTGCTTCTCTACCGATTGTGTTGTGAACTACGTTTAATTTTAACATCAATCATCGATTGTTAGTGTGATAGTGGCAATGATTTACTATTAAATATGCCTCATTACCAACTATGTACACGTACGATGATGATTGTGTTGGTTTACCGTATGTTCTTTCACTTTCATAAAAGGCCCTTTTCAGGGCCGCATATGTTCTACACAATAAACTGTGCGTTTCTTTAGAATATAAAGAACGTTAAACGAGCAGTATAGATGTATGGTAATATTATGAGATAACGAAGAAAATAAATTACAAAAATATATAATAACGAGCTAAGGCTCAACAAATCGAAATGTTATTTAGATACCTTTTAAATAAATGAATCTAGTAGAGACAACAAACTGTATACTATTTAACATTATTATTATTACTCTTTCATTCATTGAAGTCGGTTAACTAACGATATGTGGTCTCTTACCGCTTCAATCAACGGAGACGTCATTCGACACAGTTCAACGTAATGTGTGTTTGTTTATTAATTAAAATATAATCATATATCTCATGGTCAGAGAAGGAAAAATTCGCTTCAAATATACAGTAGGGTAAACTTACCTGTCTCGACGGATGATCATCACCATCATCGCCGATCGCCTCTGACGATGCCTGCGCCGTCGCTGCCGTGGTGTCCACCGCGACGACCACCACCACCATATCAACAACATCATCATCATCATCATTATTACATCCCTTCACAGGTCCACTGCTGAAAATAGCCCTACCCAAGGAAGCCTGTAACAGCTAGCTGGCTGTTTATCATAATATACGTTATATATATATATAAGTATAACATATTTATCTGTCTGTCGTCGTGCGTTCGTAACGTACGTTAAGTCACTTATATTTATTATTTTGAGTGTTGTCTTTCTTCTTTAAGAGAAAATGACCGGTCGCGGTAAAGGTGGTAAAGGTTTGGGGAAAGGTGGAGCGAAGCGGCACAGAAAGGTTCTTCGTGATAACATCCAGGGTATCACCAAACCGGCTATCAGACGTCTCGCTCGCAGGGGCGGTGTGAAACGTATCTCCGGGTTAATCTACGAGGAGACACGCGGTGTACTCAAGGTGTTCCTTGAGAACGTGATTCGTGACGCTGTTACATACACCGAGCACGCGAAGAGGAAAACCGTCACCGCCATGGATGTCGTCTACGCCCTGAAACGTCAAGGACGTACCCTATACGGATTCGGCGGCTAATTTCTTCTTATACGAGAGAGACATTGTCCTGTCCGCCGCAGCGTACTACGGCTCTCTGTCCGCTACTAGATTGTCGATACATGCGCGCAGTGTATGTGTGTATTTACAACTTAGTTATGCGAATATGAGAACAGGACAATGAATCTCTTATAGAAATTTAAAAAAGGCCCTTTTCAGGGCCGCAAATTTATCGATATAACTTGTATTTGTTTCGTAGAGTATCGTCACTTAAAAATAAATGATGTGTGCACGCATGTATGTTGTATGAATGTGTATAAATGGTATGATTATGTACATAAGTGCGAATGTATGTGTGTGTTTATAGTCATGTATGTATGTATGTTAGTTTACATTAGAATTAGATGTGTCTACTAAGTTATGTTATTTAAAAGATATAAAGGCATCACATAAGATGTACCTACATATACCAATTAAACGCGGAACAACATTCGATTATTTGATTAGGTATTAGCTAAAAGGTAATCTGAATAAAAGAAACGACAATTTATGTGTGCACACACGTTTAAATGATTATACTCTTCTTATGTTTGGCGATACCTACTGAACAAGTACAAGATATCGCCATATTGAAATATGTTCGTAAAAATATATTATCATGATTCCGACTTATTTTTTTTTCTTATTTATCTCCTTTATTATATTATACATATATACATAATAATATAATATACTACATTTTAATAATATCACACTTCTTTTTTTTGTTTTAATTAAATACTTAACGATATTATTGCTTGTTTTTTCTTTTCTTTTAAAATGTAATTGCATACTTGATGCTTTATAAACATACATTACTTTGAAGCGTGCCCAGCTTTTGTACGTATTTTGAAGGATTATGGGAACGTGTTGCAACATTCTAGAGATAATGATGATTTATAATAATGATTTAGAATTTCAGTGGAGATATTTTAAAATATTATAGACTATTTTCAAAGGTCGTACCTTTGTATAGTGACTTCGGTCTGTGAGCCTCGAGACCTCTTCGTGTTTGACCTTCGACGTATAATCGGTCGTTGCTTTACGAATAATGCATTACCGGCGTGACCTCTGCCTTCTGTCTAACTCAGGATATTAACTTTTAATAGACCGATTTAAATTTAACTCAACTAGTGAGCAAATAGAGAAAATCAATTTAAAGGCGGCACATGGTACGCTCAGAATATAGTGAACAAAATAAACATCCATCGCTCGTGTGTCGATCGCTTATTAACGTAGCGGATTGGTCTGTTACATGCACAATCTCAAATATATACCGTATTAACTTTTTGAATGCGATAATATTTATAAGTCACGGTAAAATTAAATTTTATTCGAGACATTCTAGTGAAAAGTTTGAAGTGTTCGTACGAGCAAACGTCTTGCAGCACCGCGGTTCTCCTTACGGTTAAGCTTTGGCTGGGGTAAGGAGCGATAGCCGCCACCTAAGGATATCCTAAGTGTGTGTTGTTTGTGGATTAGCAGTGGTCCCAAGCAACTGCCGGTACGACATACTCCGCCGATCGTTGAGTCCGCATACTCCTTAGGGCGTATGGGTAAGGGGAAGAGCCCCACCCTCGCGTTAAAACCTCGGATCGCTTGGGTATTTTGGATCGTCCGTTGTTGTTGAGGGACCTACAATATCCGGAGCGGTCTGTAGCAGTGGCTTCGTACAGCCAGATTCCCACCAGGAAGCCTTCTTCGCCGAAAGGACCCGCTACGAGCGCCGTGCTCACGCCCTCCGCACCTGAGCGTACGATTGGGCAGGAACCGACGCCCCTACCTCAGCGGGGTAAGAAAACTGCGCGAAGGCACACGCCACCTGAAACCAACGCATCGCGATTCGAGAAAAAACAATGCGTCGGTATTTCATCATCGTCGTCATCGTCATCCCCCTCGTCCGGGTCGGAGGACGAAGACAGCCCAATCCGAGAAGGACCTAAAAATTACGTATCACCACCGAAGTCGCCTGGTCCGCAAACAATCCCCGTCTCATCAGGCTGCAGAAGCGGCGATACGGCCGACTTCGAAGATGGAGGAAAGAGTCGTATGGATGGGGGTCTACAAAATCGACCACACGCCACCCTAGCCCCGTTTGCCGGAGGATCCCCGCGCCTACCCCCTCTGGCCCACCAGTGGACGATGGCCAGAGGCCGTCTACAAGTTATGCCCAACTGGTAGCTGCCCCGGCAGTACCACGGATCAAATCACCAGAGGTACCAACGACGCAACAACAGCAAGCGGAAACCGATAAGGAGGATAAGGCACGATACCCACCCATAGTGTTCGAGTGCCTCCCGGACTGGACGAAGCATTTTGCGGTGCTAAACAGAAAGTTGGGACACCCCCTCCGAATGCTCGTCCGTTCGGGAAGGGGGTGAGATTTACCCCACAAAGTCCGGAAGAATTCCGGACAATCCAAAAATACCTTATCGAAATCTCAGAGAACCTACCAACCATGTCGTGGTATTGTTACACCCCGGAAGAGGATAAGCCCACTAAAGTGGGCATCAGGGGGCTACCAGTGGGCACGGACGCAACCCAGATAGGAGAGGCTATCAGGGCAATGGGATTTCCTCTGAAGTACGTAAAGGAAATCGCACCTCGTAGGGGCAGACCAGGATGCCTCTACTTCGCCCAGCTGGACCACCTGAGCCTGGAACAGCTAAAGGACCTATATGCTATCGACGAGCTACTCTTCATGAAGGGAGTAGTCATTGAAGTCTGGCAGAGACGAGTGGGCCCGGCACAATGCCACCGCTGCCAGGCCTTCGGACACGCTTCAGCGAACTGTTTCAGGCCAGTGAAGTGTGTCCGCTGTGGAGGAAACCACCAAGCAAAAGACTGCCCAAGGGGTAGAGACGAAGAACCTAAATGCGCTAATTGTGGCCAAAGCCACACAGCCAACGATCGCCGCTGCCCCGTCCTGAGGAGGATTGCCAGGAAACAAGGGATCACCTTACCGGGGCTATTACCGGAAGCCCCCAAGAGGGTCCCTCAGAGTCGCCCCGCAGTAATAACACAAGAGGACGGGTGGGCTACAGTCAGAGGGAGGGGAAGACAAGCGCCCCCCCCACCCCCTGTGCCCACCGCACCGCAACCGCAACCAATACAAATACAAACAGCGGAGCCCGCTCCGACTAAGGCTACTACCGGGGCGACTCAACTGCCACCCGCCAACGATGCCACAGAAAGGCAACCTTCCCAAAAGAGGAAGAGGGTGCGCAGTAGGAAGAAGAAAGAACAACCTCCTCAGCCGGTGACCTCTACCCCTACCCCAGCGTTAACGATAGCCCAGGCGCAGGTTACCGAGAAGAAGACCAGCATGGGTAGAGCTCCAGGAAGGGCTCTATCAGAAAATAGAGCCCGCTCTACACAGAGAGCACGCTCTACCCAGAGGAGAATGGAAGTACCGACACCACCCGAGAACAGTACCTTCATCAACAAGACCACCTACAGATGACCCGGATACGACAGATGCCATCCAGAGACTGGTTGGCATAGCCATAGAATTGGGCAGCCAAGTCCTGGCAGATATCAGAGCCGGGACTGATCCGATAACCGCTATCATGAAGGCATTGGCACAGCTACTGGCTTGGCTATCCGGATAACCTGCGCCTCCTATACTGGAATCCAAACGGAATCCAGCAGAAGCTACATGACCTCCGCACTATCGCTCAACAGCAAGACATACATGTCATACTGTTGGGCGAAACGAAGCTAAGACCATCTACGCGCATAAAGCTGCCAAATTACCACATTTACAGGAGGGACTCTGCAGCCCCCCGCTAGCGACGCAACGGAGCGTCAGCCCTCCAAGAAGAGGAAGCGGGGGAAAAAGAAGAAGAAGGAGCAGCCTCCTCCTCAGGCTGCAACCTCAACCCCTACCCCAATGGTAACGATAGCCTCGCAGGCGCAGGTTGCCAGGAGAGAAGTAAAGAAATCCACCGATTGTAGAGCGCCAGAAAGGGCTCTATCTGAAAATAGAGCCCGCTCTACTCATAGAGCGCGCTCTACCATAAGAAAAGAAATAAAAACCCAGCCGAGACCAGTACCAACTACAACATCTAGACAGCCAACCGCCAACACAGACACCATGGATGCTATCCAGAGGCTGGTTGGCATCGCCATTGAGGTCGGTAGCCAGGTTCTGGTCGACATCAGAGCCGGCGCCGACCCTATAACCACAGTGATGAGGGCACTTAGCGCAGCTACTGGCTCGGCACTACGGTGGCGGCGAATAATACGAACCTGCGCCTGCTCTACTGGAACCCGGACGGTATCCAGCAGAAGCTCCATGAACTCCGTACTGTCGCTCAACATCAAGACATTCACATAATCTTGCTGGGAGAGACAAAGTTGAGGCCATCTACGCACATCAAGATGCCCAACTACCAAATTTACAGGAGGGACGAAGTCAACGCTCAGGGAACCGCCTATAGAGGCACGGCGGTTCTAGTGAGAAAGGACATCGTCCACCTAGAGCTTGAATTACCGTCATACCAATCGACGCGCTTTATCGGCATAAAAATGGAGGCGGCGGGCGAGGAACTAAGGATCTTCGCAGCATACTGCCCGCCAGGGACTCCATTTTAGTCCTCAGACATCCGGACGATCATGGAAGGCACAGCACCTACCATCATCGCGGGGGACCTAAATGCAAAACACCCGGCCTGGGGATCTAGAATGATCACCCCGCCAGGTCGTGAACTCTACGAAGACGCAGATCGTAACAACTACGACGTATTAGGTCCCGAGGAGCCCACACACGTTCCGGCTGACCACAGAAAACGTCCGGATGTACTGGACATCGTGCTCGCTAGGAACGTCAACTGCCCGATAGTGGTAGAGGTGCTGTATGACCTGAGTTCTCAGCACCTCCCGATACTGATTACCCTTGGCCTCAAGGCAGTGACGACGCTGCCCAGTTAACACCAAGATCAACTGGAGGCTCTACCAGCAACACCTGCAGGAGAGACCTCCAGCATACAGAGATCAACTCAGCGGACGACGTAGAGGCCGCTGCAACCAGAATCACAAAATCAATACAAGAAGCCCTCAACGCGGCCTCTACGATCGTCCTCTGACGAATCGCAGAGACGAGCTGCCACGAGCTATGTGTGCAGCTCAACCGAAAACGCGTGCTGAGGAAGCTCTGGGCACGTTCTCGCTGCCCACAAATAACGAGATTAAATAAACTGACGGATGAGCTGTCGGTTGCAATCCAGGCCCACCGTGGAAGGCCTGGGGAGCGACGCATATGGAAAGCCGAAGATCAGGAAGCGTCGCTCTACAAATTGAACCGACAGCTAACTAAGACTAGACCCCCGTCTGCCCGCTGACCAACAATGCGGGCGGGCGTTGTTACAGGCCAAAGGTAGAGCGGATATCCTAGCCGAGCACTTCGAGGAGCAATTTATGCCGAACCCAGCAAGTGCGGGTACATGGAGCTTCGCCCAAAAGGAGAGCCGTACGTGGTGTTCCTGTCGTCGCCCGCGCCACCGCTTGCAGGAGGGTGGTTCATCTCCCCGCTGAACTGCGGAGGACAGTAACCAGCCTGCAACTGAGGAAGGCGCCGGGGCACGACCGGGTCACGAACGCTGCACTTCGACAGCTGCCCCATAGAGCCATTGTAGAGCTAGGACGACTCTACAATGGCATACTGGACTTCACTTCCCGGAGGACTGGAAAATCGGCAAGGTCATAGTTCTGCCGAAACCGGAAGGACAGGCGTGAAACAGCTAGTTATGACCTATAACGCTGCTGTCGCACATAGCCAAACTATTCGAAAGAATCACATTAAGAAGAATCCGCCCGTGCATACAACTTCGGGCGGAGCAACACGGTTTTAGGAGCGGACACTCACAGCAACAGCTGTCCAGAGTGCTGCACCACCTGGCGGCCGAACACAATCGGGATCGCACATCGTTGGGCGTCTTCCTCGATATTGAGAAGGCGTTCGAAAGGGTGTGGCACTCTGGCCTACTCTACAAGATGATACACCAGACGAGTGTCCCTCCGGCTATGCTGCGGCTAGTGGCGCCATTTCTAGCCGACCGGAGCTTCTACGTCTGTGTCGAAGATGCCGAATCCGCAGTAAAACCCATAAGAGCTGGCGTACCACAGGGCAGCTGTCTTTCGCCGATCCTGTACGCGGCGTATACAAATGATATCCCTACACTGGCAGGACACTTACGCGAATGGGAGGACGATGTAGAGCTGGCGCTATATGCGGACGATAGCGCCTACTTCACCTCGTCCAGAAGAGCCCATCTCGCCGCCGCCAAAATGCAGCGCCTGCTGGACCTGCTGCCACCGTGGCTGGATGAGTGGAGGATGGCCGTAAATGTTGGGAAGACGGCCGCTCTCCTCACCCGCCGATATAGGAACTTTCCGCCCCCGTTGACGCTAAGAGGCCAGGAGATTGCGTACGAAAAGGCCGTGACCTACCTTGGATGCCGGATAGATAGGATGCTGCGCATGACCGCGCACGTCGACATCGTCGTCCGCAATGCCAGAAGTGCGCGGGCGATGCTCCGTCCAGTCCTGGCATCCAAGCTCTCAATCAAGACCAAAATAAAAATATACAAGATGTACATAAGACCTAAGATCACCTACGCCGCTCCGGCCTGGTACGCACTCCTAAGCGAACGGCAGAGGCAGCGGCTGCAGGTTCAGCAGAATTACTCATTACGAACTATCGTCGGTGCAGGTCGCTACGTCCGGAATAACGTCATCGCGGCCAACCTAAGGATAGAAAGCATGCGGGAATTCGTGGCCGTCTGGCGCGCGGTTTGTTTGACCGCGCAGACAATGGGCCATGAACATCTAAACAACCTAGCACCTCTACATGCTCGGCCTCCGGACGGGCGACCTTCCTGAAGAGAACCTCTCTATAACGATTAGAGAGTCGAGTAACAACCCACAATGCCGCAGATAGGCCACCTAGACATAACACTTGATATCAACAAAATTGACACCAACTCGCAGCGACCGGGGAACCGAACCCCGGTCCGCCGACAAACCAACAATGCCATAACGGCTCCCACGACCGGTGCATAGTGATGCACCGCGAGGAGATTCCGGGTAAAGGGGATATGCCCGAGGCCCGAGACCTGCTGTGTGCTAAATAGCACACATGCAGACGACAATGTATCGTGCGCCACCTATGTTTTCTCCAACGTAATATCAATTTGTGTACGATATATAACAACAATTTACAATTTTCCTTTGTTATTATCATCTATCGCGAGTTGTGAGTGAGTCAGTGTCTTTCGTTCGTTTGTGACCTAATACTTCTACGAGTACTACTACGAAGTAATGGCAGATACGGCAGTAGCTTCCGAAACTCCCGCTCCGGCGACTCCGGCGAAAAAACCGAAGGCCGCCGCTACGGCAGGCGTGCAAAGCCTAAGGCGAAACCCACTCATCCGAAGACGTCCGAAATGGTCACCAGCGCAATTAAAGAGCTGAAGGAGCGCAGTGGATCATCTTTGCAAGCGATAAAAAAGTATATTGCCGCACAATATAAAGTCGATGCCGAAAAACTGGCTCCGTTCATCAGAAAGTACTTGAAGAGCGCAGTCGAATCGGGTGCGCTTATACAGACCAAGGGCAAGGGAGCTTCTGGTTCCTTTAAGCTCGAATCAAAATCGTCCGCCTCTAAGAAACCATCGACGGGTAAGAGCAGCGGCGGCGCCAAGAGCGGCGCGTCCGTCGCTGGCTCGGCGTCGGCGAAGGTGAAGAAGAGCACCGCCGCGGGTAAGGGTAAAAAGGCAACATCGGCGGCGACCGCATCACCGTCCAAGGCAAAACCGTCTGCAGCTACCAAGGACAAGAAGGCGGCCGCCGCGAAAAAGAAGCCGGCAGCCGCAAGGAAATCCGCAGCCGGTGGCCAAAGCGGCGTTTCTAAGCGAAAGCGCAGATGACAGCATCACATCCTTGATAAAGATATGTTTACCAATTCTCTAAGGAACAGGAAACGCGTTTTATAATTTACAAAGTACAATTGTAGATCTCAAAGAGCAAAATTATGAGTTAAAACGAAGTGTGGAGCACATGTCTAACAAATATGACGAATTCCTTACAATAATAGCTAATTTGGAAAAAGAAAGAAAAGAGGACAAAAGGCGTATGGCTTTAATGGAGGACAGATTAGAAACTATGGAGCGTAAAATGCGTGCATCGGGGATTGAAGTACGAAATATTCCTAAATCAACGGGTGAAACAAAAGATTTTTGTTTAACATTATTAAAAAGACCGAAAGGCCGTTAATATTAGTATAGAAGACTGAATTGAAAGATGTATATAGATTGAACTCCAAGGACAGTTCTGGTCCGATTATAGTGGAACTAAACTCTGTTATCAAAGGAAAAAATACTTAAAGCGATAAAAGTTTTAATAAAAACAAATCAAGAGAAGAGAAATTAAATACTCACACCTACAACTGCAACAACCAAAGAAACCAGTGTTTATATCAGAAACTCTAACTCAAAAGACTCAAAATTATTTCACCTCGAGAGCATTCAAAAGGCACACAATTTTATATACTGCTGGACTCTAAACGGAACTGTTTACCTACGCAAAGATGAAAATCTAGTCAGATACGAATTAACAGTGAAGCTGATCTCGAAAA